>JAWNLL010000156.1:0-144494 GCA_035042425.1 Drosophila flavopinicola | reverse complement strand
TCGACACGCAGGTGCTGCCTGAGATGTTCAAGATGTCTGGCTTGCCATTTAGCTGCAAATTGATGGCCATGGTGACGTGCCGTCAGCATGGACAGCATCGTTTGGTGAAGAACCTGGTGGATATTTCCAAGGAACAGATACGTCTGGCCTTAGTAGGCGTGGATGATAGTACGCGCATGCTCGCCCTCACAATTGTGGTGGATACACCTCGCACCAGCGAGCCGTACACCGAGTTTGAGGTGGATGCCATAATAAGTTATTTCCTGAACAATATCAACAATCCAAATGCCCATATACGCCAGCTGGGAAATGGTCTATTGATGAATGCATGCAAACGTCTGGAACTCAATCTGGCACATCATATCAAAGAGAAGAAATCAATCGATGGGGTTGACTTATTGAATCGATTTTTGAACCAACTGTTTAGCATATGTTCGTTGAATTTGTTTCCCACCGCTAACTATGGACGTCGCTGGCTATCGATGAACATAATGCGTGACTGCATTGATATGATGGAGCGCCTGGGCCAGCCCTGGCGCCATAGGTTGCCCACGCAGGCGATACCCTTTCTGGATCACAGTCTGCGCGACAGCTACGAGCAGTTGGTATTCTAGTGGCTGATAGCGATCTACCAATGGCAGCCAAAACGAATCCATTGTATGGTCAGCTCTTTGCCAGTCGCCACTTGCTGCAGCAGCTGCAGCTAAAGCATCTAGCGCAGGAGACACTATGGCGTGATTATATCGACGAGTTGCTGCAGCTCAGCATGAACATCATCGATATAATGTTGCCCGTAGTGAGCAGCAACTCGCCCGAAGGGCATTTGCCAGCAGCACCAACAAAACTGAAAGCGCAGCCGGAACCGGAGCCAACAGGCAGCGATTCGCCCGAAGGACAATTGTTAGTGGCGACAATAGAATACGAAAATAACTGAAATCGGAGGTGATACCGGAACCAGAGGCTGCCCCGCATACAACACCAAAAGCTTCACCGAAGCCGGAGCTAGGCAAGCTGCCCACGACTTCACAGTTGGTGCTGCTATGCGCGTGGTGCAACGTCAAGGAGATATCACTTCCAATGGGCGACCTAGTGCAGCGTGCTCCGCTTATCAGGAGCAGTTGCCGTAAAGTTTCTGGTGCTGCTTGCCAGGCACCACGACCTTCGAGCAAGCGTACGTTGGCTTTTCGATGCTTTGTCGACGCTTCTGGAATTGCCATGAGCCAGCATTAAGCATGATGCTATCTATTTGGATAGATGAGGCCATTGAGGATCTGTGCGCTACACGGCGCAGTGCTGGCATGCCATATATGCATTTATCTGCATCGAACTCAAACTTGGCACCCACATCACATTCCACAAAAGCTTGTCCCTACTGATCGAAGTTTGCGAGAATCGTCAGCCCGGAGCGGAGGGAGCCATTGTCCGTAGTCATGCGTTTAACATAATGCGCACTCTATTTCGCTGCAGTGAACTGGGTGATTTGGTGGATGAGTTTGTTGGCCGTGGCGTTCAGTGCGCATTAGAGAGTCTCGTCGCTGTTGAGTGGGCCGAATTGTGCCACACTTATGCTGCCTGCCTTAATGGTGCGAATCTTTGGCGTAGAACGTGCCCGCAATATTACAGGTAAACTTCACGTCCGCAATCGTATGACCGGTCGTATTTTCTTCATACGCTATCCCAAGTTGTTTCACTACTTTTACTTATTGTACTGGAGCGAGCATCTACCGTAGAGAAGTCAGACGTTGGCCAAGCTGTGCAACTTGAGACCATGCTGTAACTGCTCAGTCGTCTCTATCCATCCGCCCTGGAAGGCGCGGAGTCCAGCTTAAGTGTCAGTTATTGGCTCAAATTGCAAAATTTATTGATATATACAAATATATTTGTTTGTATACCCTGAACCCATTAAAAATGGGTAAAAAGGGTATAATGAAGTTGTGCAAAAGTATGTAACCGGCATAAGGAAGCATCCCCGACCATATAAAGCTTATATATTCTTGATCAGTATCAATAGCCGAGTCGATTTAGCCATGTCCGTCTGTCTGTCTGTCCGTCCGTCTGTATGAACACGCAGTTATCAGAGACTATAAGAGCTAGAGACTTCATATTTGGAATATAGTGCCGGGTCAGATTAAGTTTATTTCATTATATCGATAACTCGACCCGTTCCAAAGTTAGCGTTTTTGGGCTATAACTTACAAGCTATAAGAGCTAGAGGCTCCAATTTTGGCATGTATAATCTCGATGTAACATGTAACAAATACTCCACTTTTGGATACCCCTTAAAAGTTGAATAAACGTATTTGTGAATGTATGACCTTGCAATTTGGTTTGGACACACATTTTATTGCCAATTTTATGCCCAAAAAATTTCAGTAAGATTGGACAATAAACACCGATGTGGCTTAAGATTTAACTTTCCATAGTGCTTGCAATGCTTGCAGTATGTGTGTGTTTGTGTGTATGTACACTGATAAGTTTGTATGAATGGCTGTAAGGACTGGGTTCAGGGTATCCCCTAGTCGGGCACTCCCGACTAGAGCACTCTAACTTGTTTCATTTTTAGCTCATCGAATTTTTGCCCTTTTTTTTCTTATTTATTTATTTATTGTCGACTACTGACAGTCGACACAAAAGAATTTATATAAAATTATAAAACATTTTAATGTATATACAAGAATTTAAAAAAATTTAAAATCGTAAATATATTAAATTAAAGAAATAAAGTTAAATTTACGTTAGGCTCTGGGGATATCAATAGCAAAATTAAATCATTGGTCCAACATTTGTTGCAAGGATTGGGGAAACCCAGAAAAACCCAATCAAACCAAAAATCAATAAAAATTTGTTTAGTAGTTAATGAGTTAGTATATATTATAAAGTATTTTATAAAGTGAAAAATAGAAGATAGAGAGAGAATAAAGAAAAATAAAGGAGGGAAATAAAGAAAGAAAAGGGAAAATAGATTTAACTAAACACGGGCAGAGGTGTCCCGTAAATACAAAAGAATATAAAATTTGATTAGTGGGAGAGAGAGAGCTCAACCGAGATGACATGGAACACTTTGTTGTAGTCCTTGCAAAGAACACGAAGATGATTGTTCAAGGCGTAATCAGTCGTGCATGAAGGTAAATCAAGGGGACGTAGTTTCTAGTTGGCCTACTAGGAACAAAAAAGTTTAGGCGAGCTAACAGAAAGGAAGAGTCTACGTCTCCGTTAATTAACTTGTGTAGGAAGACAACACCAAGCGTTGCTCTACGGTTAAGTAACGACGGAAGATTAATAAGTAAAAGCCCACTGGAATACGATGGCAAACGGAGATTGGGATCCTAGTTAAGTCCACGTAAGGCAAAGAGCAGAAATTGCTTCTGCACGGATTCTATTCGCTCTTGGAAGTTTTGGTACTGCGGACACCAAATACATGAGCAGTATTCAAGGAACTAGAGAAACATAGAGCAGTTTTGTGGTGAAAGGCTCGTTAAATTCTTTCGACCAACGCTTAATAAAACCAAGTACACCCTTGGCCTCATTAGTGATAGTCGACATATGCATATTAAAGTTAAGCTTGTTCTCAAAAATGACTCAAAGATCTATAACTGTAAAGATACGTTGCAATGGAACATTGTCAATCGAATAAGTGGTTAAGTAGGGTCTAGTCCGACTAAAAGTCATGAACATACATTTTGAACAATTCAGATGCAGTTGATTGGCCGAACACCAATGCTGCATAGAGTTCAAATCATCTTGCAGATGACTATGATACAAGGGATCGGTGTACGAAAAAAGGAGTTTCACATCATCTGCGTACATAAGAATACGAGAGTGTGATATGATAGAAGGGAGGTCATTAATGAAGAGAGTAAACAATGAAGTTGCAAGATGACTACCTTGGGGTACACCAGAAGTAACGTGAACCATTTTCGAGGTAGTCGACCTAAGCAATACTCTTTGAGTGCGACCTTTCAAATAGGTGGCAATCCATAAAAGAAATGAGGGAGGGAATCCTAAGCAATCAAGCTTATATAGCAATATATCATGGTTAACAGAGTCAAATGCTTTACTGAAGTCAGTATATATAACGTCAGTTTGCATTTTCGATAGAAATGCATCATTTACCAGGGAGGTAAATTCAAGCAAGTTGGTCGTAGTGGACCGACGCTTTATAAAACCATGTTGGGCAGGGGAAATAATAATAATCGACTTACAAAGATGTTGCAAAGTCGAAGTAAGGATTATTTCAAGCAATTTTGGGATGGCTGATAACTTTGCAATGCCTCTGTAGTTCGAAATATCTGCCTTCCCACCTTTTTTATGTAAAACAATAACAAACGATTCCTTCCATATAGATGGGAAGACTGCAGAATCAAGGGATAGATTAAAAAGCTTAAGCAATGGTTGAGTAAGTGAAGTACAGCACTCCTTAAGCACACAACTAGGGATGTTGTCAGGCCCTGGAGAGAAAGAATATTTTAGAGATTTAATAGAAGATAGAAGTGAAGTGTTACAGATGGTTGGAGTAAATAGGTGGTTAGAAAATGAAATTTGAAAAGGATAAGACACATTATTAGGGGTGACAGAGGAATAGGTTGACTGAAAAAATTTAGCAGCAGAATCATTACTATTTCCATCCCAAGAAAAACGACGAAGGCAACCCAGAAGATTTGCGCTTAGAATTCACAAAATTGTAAAATTGTTTAGGATCCTGACTAAACTGACGTTTGCAGCGAGCAAGATAATTTTCGTAGCATTGAGAGTTTAGCAGAAAAAAGAATGACTTGGCTATAGAGTATTTAGACAAGTCGAAATTAGAGCCAGACTTCTGAAATTTTTTAAAACATTTTGATTTTTGGTTTTTTAAGTAAGAAAGTCTTGGCGTGAACCATGGTGGTTTCATTAAACCAGATGTTCGAACGTATTTAGGTATACAAACGCCAAAGACCGCATATATGTTTTCGTAAAATCTTTTAATAGCTAAGTCTATGTCAACAGCAATGTCTAAAAAAGACCAATCAGTTGAATAAATAAGCTGATTAAGTAGGGTGTAATTCCCCTTACGAAAACAAAATATTGGCATATTTGAGGTTGGTGAAGGTAAGGCAGAGGCCTTTGAAAAGAAAAGAGACATTTCAATAGTGGGATGGTAAGAATCTTCAGGGACTGTTGTTGGAAGTGACCTAGACACAGAAGCACTGGGACAGTCGTTGATAAAAACGAGATCAAGTATTCTATTCAATTGGTTATGAATTGAATTGGTCTGAAACAACGAAAGATCAAACATGCCATCAATAAAATCATGCTGAGCTGACGGAATAAGATAATTTGTGCTGCTGAAAAATGACCATATGATATTTGGCAGATTAAAATCGCCTAAAACCACAAAAAGGTCATTATCACGCACATGGGTAGAAACTTCTCTGATATAAGATATGTGTCTCATATAAACTTGAATATCAGAAGAAGGAGGGATATAAGAGCAAGTAATATAAAGAGCCTTTGATGGGAATATTACTTTAACAGCAAAAATTTCTACATCAGCGGGCATAGTAAAATTAAAAATTTCCGGCCGGTCACGTCTATAGATATTAAAATTATTTGAAAAAATTTCGCAATCAGAAACAGTAGTGTTTTAGAGAAAGCGATAATATCTGACTCAAAAGATGTGCTATTAGAGAATAGACTTTTAAGTTTAAGTTTCGGGTCACAAATTATGTGGAAAGTGTCATTCGGAACACTTATTTTGAAAGTAGATGTTTCACGAGGTGACGAAAAGGTAAATTTGGTAACTAATACGCTAGCGGTAGTTTTGCTAGCAATGTATGAGACTATATGTAGAGTCTGGAGGGGCGTGGTCGATCTTAAGAGGGGGTGACCAGAAGTCTATTTTCCAAATTTGGTGATTTTAGCTCTAAAACTGTGGAAGATATACATTTTCGCGATTTTTGGGGATCGAAAATTTTTTTTCTGTTATCTGTAGAGGACGTAACCAGTAATATATATATGGTGACCTTAGCTCTAAAACTGCGGGAGATATAAGCATTTCAAATTAATTTTGGAAGGGGGGCCGGTGGGCGTAATAATGGGCGTGGCCGATAAACCTAGCATCCAATTTTTTCGGGAAGTCACCAGCAATATGCCTACCAAATTTGATTACTCTAACTTTAAAATTGTGGGAGATATTCACGTTTAATCGATTTGTGATTTGAGGTGTATCGACATGTTATCGATTTGCCAGCCTCCCAGTGGGCGTGGCATACATTTGAAATAAACTTGATCTGAAGCAGATAGCTATAATCATAACACAAAAGATTTCAAGAGTCTATCTAATATCGTTTCGGAAATACGTGCGTTCATCCAGACAGACAGACGGCCAGACGGACGGCCTGACGGACATCCGACAAAACTAATATACTATGAGTACCTTCGGTATCAGAGTATAAAAAGAACACAAACAACAAGTGTAGAACTGACGCCGCGTTAATAAATTGAATAATTGCTATTATTCTATGCACAGCTGATAAAACTTTGCACAAAAACCAAAGCGTTATCACTTGACCACAATATTGGGACAATTTTAGATAATTAAATGCTTTAACAGCGTTAAGAAAAAATAAAAGTTGCAGAGCACAATAAAACACGTCCATTAAACTCAAGCTGAGATCTCTCTCCGACATGGACAGATCAATTTGCTTTGTCGGTCTAAGCATACTGGAGGTCATTTTTGGAGGTATCCGGCACTTCCCTCTAAGCATTACACACCTTAGCGGTTAATATACTATTTTCTTCGAAAAGAGTATAATAAATAAATACTCGCCAGCGGGATTGGTAGTGACCTCCAAAAAATTCGATTTCAAGCTTCCCAGCCACGCACACCACTAGATTGGTAGTGACCTCCAAAAAAATTAGATCTTAAGCTTCCCAGCCACGCACACCAAATATAATTGGAAAGGCTTATTATTATAACAGCCACAGCCGTAGAGCTAGAGTAACCATATATACATATGGTTATATATATATATATATATATATAGCGTATATATGTATAACTGGTAGCGTCCCCCACAGATCACAGAAGCATTTCGTAAAAAACCAAAATACTTGCAGTAGGGTAGATTACTGTAAAGCATACTCAACGGTCGACCCACGCATGCACCCAGTAACGCCCTTAGCCATACACTTGAGAAGTTAAAACAACTCATTACATCTGATCCGATATTAATCCATGCCAATTTCGAAAAACCATTTTCACTAACTACTGATTCTAGTAATATTGCTATAGGTGCAGTGCTATCGCAAAATCGTAAGCCAGTATGCTATGCAAGTAGAACATTAAACAATCACGAAATAAATTATTCCGCAATAGAAAAATAACTCTTAGCTATTGTATGGGCCACCAAATACTTCAGGTCTTATCTTTTTGGAAGAAAATTCGAAATCCTTTGAAACCCGTCGTTTGGCTAAACAATGTTACATAACCATACATGAAGTTGCAAAGATGGAGAATCCAATTAAATGAATTTGATTACCACATAAATATATGTACCCGATAAAGAAAATCATGTGGCAGATGCTTTGTCAAGAATTACACTGGATGAAATTTTTTTAGGAGAAACTCCAAATAGTACAGCAGCAACTAAACATAGCGCACAGGAAGACAATCAAAATTATATTTCAATTACTGAAATACCAATTAATTACTATGGCAAATCGAATTTATTAAAAATAATATCAAAGAAGTAACAGTAATAAATTATTTTCATAAATCCAAAATACAAATATTGAACAAAGAAATGACAAATACCCATGCTAAAGAACTCATAAAAGAATATGTATGCACTAAGAAAAGCGAAATCTATTTTTATAACGATGCAGACTTTTTATACTCTTTTCGAAGAAAATAGTATATTAAGTTTGTGCTGACGTTTGTAACGCGTAGAAGGAAGCGTCGGAGACCCAAAAAGATACTGCCAGTATGCTTAGAAAAGCAAAACAAATTGATCTAGCCATGTCCGTCTGTCTGTCTGTATGTATGCAAACTAGTCCCTCAGTTTTTGATCTATCGTGATAAAATTTTGCACACAGATTTATTATTCAAAGGGACAGCACATTGGTCGGAACCGACCGGATCGGATCACTATATCTTATAGCTGCCATACAACTGGAAGTCGGTTTTGGCCATATATCCGATTTTTTCAAAGCTATCGCCTTAAATTTCCGTGTACACTTGAACATCCTTATAACTCATCGATGTTTAAAATTACAAATCGATTGAGTTATAATTAGCAAAGATATGCGTCGTTTAATATTTCGGTGGTGCAGTTGGCGGAGTGAAAATTGCCTAAAGGTTCGAAAAGAGTATAAAATCTTCGGCACGCCGAAGATAATCCTTCCCCACTTGTTTTTTTTTTGTTCTTTATAATGTGTGGCTAAGAGTATTTTCTTTAATGGTCACAAAAAGATTAATTTTTTTTTCTTTTAATTGTGGCCCAGAATATTTTCTTTAGTGGTCACAAAAAGTTCTTATGTCGTTTTATAAGGTTTACACTTAATCAGGATTTAATTTATCCTTGTGACGGTTAAATATCACTTATGCACGTTTCGTTAGCGGAGGTGTCAATTAAGTCACTATCACGAACGTTCTCTTGCGGATATGTCAGTTTGTGTTTCTAAACGTTTTCACTTTGACAATATCCTACCGGCTGCGCCAATGCAATATTCAAAAACATGATTGTTATAAAAAAATATATTTCATTTTTATTATAACCTCGTATAATGGCACATCTGAGTAAAGGTTGTAAATCTCGACTGAAGACTAAAGTGCTGTTGTGCGCTTAATAAATCTTTGGCTGATGGCCTTTGGAAATGTTGGACTTTAAAGAGACTGAGCTTTCTGCCCTTATATAAACAAAGATCTGATGGATCTCTCTTTTGAAATTATGACGCAAGAATGAGAGTCGGTTGCATCAGCCTGGATTTATGCCACGACGACAGAATTAACCCTTTGGTAAAAATAGCGATTCAAGCGTGGGACCGCTTGAATTGTTATTTTCCCCAGTGGTATTAAATAACAATATTTGGGTGCGAGTACGTATTACATATGTGGGTGCGAATATATGATGGGTTTTGTGTGCAATACATATGTTACTGTATATATATATATATTGCTTCTACACTGAGTCTCACACTATGGAAAGTAATAAAATTTGCAATAAAAAAATGCTTTTTTAACTTTTGGGCAGATTGGGGGCTGGTATCCAAAACGTGAAATATCTGTCTCTGTCTCTGATATTCGCGATTATACATACCAAATTTGGGGCCACTAGCTATTAATACTTTTCAGTTATGTCCCAAAAACGCTGGTCTGAAAACGAAATTTATCGATAACTTTTGAACGGGACGAGTTATCGATAAAATGAAATAAACTTGATCTGTCCCCTGATTACGAGAACTTATATTTTTTAAATATGAAGTCTCTGTGCAAAAAGACATAAAAACAACATTTACAAACATGCACAAGCTAAAATAACGGAAGAGGCAACAACCGCAATGAATATTGTTGTGTGATGAAAATATACGTTTTTTTCCGTTTTGTTGCTCTATTTTGATAACTGTTAAACGTTTTCCAATTTTTCTTTTGCATTGTCTTTCGTAAACATCATTCTACGAAAGCAGCGAAAAAAAAATATAAAAAAGTAGTTGCTAAGATAGTGAAATACTTGGGTTTATGCTCCATATGCTTAGCAATGAATACTTTAGTGATTCACTGTATATACTTTATATGGTCGGAGATGCTTTCTTATGCCTGTTACATACTTTTGCACAAAACCATACCCTTTTTACCCATTTCTAATAGGTCCAGGGTATAACAACTAAGAGTGCTCTAGTCGGGAGTGCCGGAGATACCCTAAATCCAGTCCTTACATTCATTCACACTTAACTATCAGTGTGCATACATACAAATACACACATACTGCAAGCAGTGCAAGCGGTTTAAGCAGTTAGCTTGCTTTTTCACTAAGCCACACACAATGGAAAGTTAAATCTTAAGCAACTTCTGTGTTTATTGTCCGATTTTATTGAAATTTTTTTAGGCATACAATTGGCAACAAAATGTGTGACAAAACCATATTGCAAGGTCAAAGGAGGTATCCAAAAAGTGAAAATTTGAGCGGGATGAGTTATCGATAAAATGAAATAAACTTGATCTGACCCGGCACTATATTCCAAATATAAAGCCTCTAGCTCTTATAGTCTCTGATATCTGCGTGTTCATACAGACGGACGGACGGACAGACAGACGGACGGACAGACAGACGGACATGGCTAGATCGACTCGACCAAGAATATATGTACTTTATATGGTGGAGATGCTTCCTTATACCTGTTACATACTTTTGCACAACTTCATTACACCCTTTTTACCCATTTTTAATGGGATCAGGGGACAAGTGGGAGAGGCTTATCTTCGGCGTACCGAAGATCTTATACTCTTTTCAAACATTTTTTTGTTGTTCTAAGAATTGGTATCATATGAATTTAAATTTGTCTTTTGAAATCGAAAAATCGAACTGTTATATATTTGAAAAAAAACAAGTGGGGAAGGATTATCTTCGGTGTGCCGAAGATTTTATACTCTTTCGAACCTATAGGCAATTTTCACTCTGCCAACTGCACCACTGAAATTTCATAAGCTGTACAAAATCGTTTTGTCGCGTAACATTTTTTTTTTTTGTTCTAAAAATATTTAATTCATTGCCAGTTGTATAGCAGCTATAAGATATAGTGATCCGATCCGGCCGGCTCCAACCAATGTGATGTCTCTTTGAATAATAAGTATCTATGCAAAGTTTCATCGCGATAGATTAAAAAAACATGGGATATATGGCCAAAACCGACTTCGAGTTGTATGGCAGCTATAAGATATAGTGATCCGATCCAGCCGGCTCCAACCAAGGTGATGTCTCTTTAAATAATAAGTATCGGTGCAAAGTTTCATCGCGATAGATTAAAAAACATGGGATATATGGCCAAAACCGATTTCGAGTTGTATGGCAGCTATAAGATATAGTATTCCGATCCGGCCAGCTCCGACCACTGTGCTGTCCCCTGGAATAATAAGTGTCTGTGCAAAGTTTTATCGCGATAGCTCAAAAACTGAGGGACTAGTTTGCATACATACAGACAGACAGACAGACAGACAGACAGACGGACATGGCTAGATCAATTTGTATTGTCATTCTAAGCATACTGGCAACTTTTGGGGGTCTCCGACGCTTCCTTCTATGCGTTACAAACTTCAGGACAAACTTAATATACTATTTTCTTCGAAAAGAGTATAAAAATGGCAATATTTGATTTGCTTCCAAAATATTCTATGACGTATATCTTTGTTATTTATAACTTAATTGACTTGAAATTTTAAACATTGATGAGTTTTAAAGAAGGATGTTCAAGGCAATGGAAAACGATGGCTTTGCAAAGATCGGCCTATCCGGTCGGCTCCGATTAATGTGTTGTCCCTTTGCAATTTAAGCGTCTTTAAATCTTAAAGACAACGGAACCGATGACCAGAGTGACGAGGAATGCTGCAAACATCATGGGCCATACTGACAGTTTCTTTTCGATGTTTCCAATATATTGGAGATTCTCAAAGTTCAGCCTCTGAAGATATGGCATGCTCAAAATCTCTTGGTGGCCAGTTATATTTAGGTTAGCCGATATTGCCGAGCCTGGGTGACGCCTGACTAAGATTTTTGTATTTTTGTACAGGGACCCATTTACATAGATCTCCTCATCAAACGTCAGCAAGTGTGTGCCATGGATGACTTTGTCCGTGCCGTTGTCCATTCGTATTACAACTGTATCTTCGTTTATAATTATGATACCATCATCAATTACCGCCATCGGCTGTAGGTGGCTGGGACGAGTGTTGCAATGCGCCATATGTACCTCCAGAATGTAGTTGTTGTGCACAGGTTGCTGATTTTAGTTGCTTGCAAAACGTAGAAGTGAGGGTAGCGGTGCAGTTTCCAATTGGTAAAATTTTATTACCACAATCTGCGACGTTGTTATTTTCAGCGAAGTCAAGTATTGTTCCATTATGTTGAACAGGAAACATGGTTATTCTTTTACATATTACGTAGTGTACAAAATTATGATCTAACAAGACTTTTATGTAAGCTATTTCAATTAAATCTTTTATGGTTAAATCTGTAGAGTGCTCATTTAAAATTTGGCTTAGGTCATTAGAGTCAAGGATTGCTGGGTTTATAATTTGAATCTTTGCGAGCGTAATAGACAACATTAATGTTTCGAGTTCAGAAATTATAATTATATTTCTTGTGAGTAATGTTTGGTAGAGGTGTCCTGTCTCAATCTGTTTCTCTTTGGCAAATCTAATTATGTTATTCACGGATTCTGTTAAGCTATTAACTTTTTCCTGTACCTTAGTATTTATAACTGCCTGTTGGTTGACTGAGTCAGTTAGCTTTTGCTGATGAAATTTCAGTTGCTCAAAGTCGTCAAAATCAGGAGTCCCTGCTACTACCTTTAAGGCTGTTCCTAAGATATTTATACTTCTAGCTTGTCTATGGTGGACATTAACTGTCTCTAGTAATGATGTAATATGACCTAAATCGGATTCAAGAATTTGTCTCATATGAGACTGTGGGAAATGTTCCATAAGTGAATTAGTTTCCTCGGCAATTTCCGAGTACATTGTTAGATTAGAGGTATGCCTTAAAATTGTAAAGTCTTCCCAAATAACCGCGTTTCCGTCCATATGGATATAGTCCGAGTTCGAATAGTTGATAATTCTCCCAGCTGGTGCTGCTACTAAAAGTAGAAAGCGTAGAATCCAAACCCTAGTAAAGATACAGAGCAGAATAAGTACTGGAATTATAGTTTTCTTTTTATCTTAGGTTATCCTTATGTACCTCCCTCCCCTTTATAAGAACCGTTGACCCCATATCGGCTTCCACAATGACTTCTTCGAATAAGGGAGTTAACTTGTTACCAAGTCTCTTATTCAATTTCATGAGTACCTTGTCGACTACTTGGAAAGTTCTATTTCTTCTGTCTGCATTTTGTCTCTGTAATAGCAGGTCTTGCGCTCTAGATATTCTATCTTTTATTTCTGCTTCAAATTCAGGTGGGGATGCGTGGATTATGTCAATTGGTTTTTTGTTAACGACGGAGTGAATTGTCTTATTGTATTCTATTGTTGCTTGAAGTATAACGTCAGTTGTGTCATTTAATTGTTTTTCTAATTTTAAGCATCTGGCAATTTCTGCAAGAGTACTATGAAATCTTTCTACCTGTCAGTTTGAAGTACTGTGTAGTGGTGGAGAATTTACAATTTCCACATTAAAACGGTTTTTCAAAAGAAACTTTACTGTTCCTGAGTTTAATGACGGTTCATTATCGCAATAAATAATTCTAGTATTGGGGTAAAATTCATAAGCTGTAAGATGGGGGGCTCAATATCTGTTATTGTTCTGGAAGCTATGGGTTGGACAATGACAAATTTTGAAAATTTATCGATACAGGTTAGAAAATATTTTTTATCTGTAGAAAAAATGTCAATGTGGAGAATTTCTCCTACTTGATTAGGGACTGGCGTTTCGCCGATGTAGTGTTTTTGTGGGTGTCGGTCGTATTTTCCTTTACTACAAGTCTTACAATTTGCAATTATTTCATTTGTCAAACGAGTCATTTTTGGGAAAAAATAGTCTTGGAGAATTTGTTTCTTCTTGTGCTGCTCTATGAGCTCTGCCATGTTCCGCAACTATAATTTGTTTTTGCTCGTTTTTGTCATGAACGTCGATGACCAACTTGTTGGAGTGCCAAAATTTGGTTGACGGGAAAGCTTCAACTAGCTTATTTTGTATAAATGCTAGTATTGGCAAGTCACATTTGATTGCATTCACTACGTCTTTTTTTACCGCATCACACACTTTTTCTATTAAGTTTTCATTATTTGAAAAGTATATGATATGTCTTGTTTTCTGTCCGAACATAACAATAATTTTTTCGGAAGCTGTAATGCTTTCTTCAATAATTATTTGGTTCCTGAAACAATTGATCGGTTTTTCAGTAGATTCAATAGTGTATGTCAATGACAATTAACTATGCATAGTGGCTAAGTCTGATGGAACATATTCTTCTAAAGCGTAAAGGTTTTGTCTTGATAGAGCATCAGCGACAAAATTTTCCTTTCCTGGCTTGAAGAAAATTTGAGCGTTATGCTCATCGATGAATGATTTCCATCTTTTAATTTTCGCATTGGTATTTTTATCTGAGACTGCAAATGTAAGTGGCTTGTGATCGGTATAAATATTTAAATTTTGTACACCGTACAAATAGATTCTTAGGGATTTTAAAGCCCACACTATCGCGAGTAGCTCACGTTCATTTGTGGCGAAATTTAGCTCATTGTCTCTTAGAGTCCTGGAAATCATGGTGATCGGTTTTTTGTTTTGTGATAAAACAGCACCTAAGCCAGAAAACGAAGCATCTGTCGTCAAATCAAATGGCTTTTGATAATCAGGGTATAGGAGCATTACATCCTCTGAGATTAAGATATTCTTTAATTTTTCAAAAGTGGATATCTGTTTCTCATTAAGGCTAACTGGAACTCTTTTCGATTGTCCTGCACTTGTTTTACCATTATCACCTTTCAGTATGTCTGTCAATGGTTTGGCTATAGATGCAAAATCTTTTAAAAAGCATCGGTAATAGCTTGCTAAACCAAGAAATGATCTGACTTGGAACAGGTTGGTGGGCTGTTCAAATTTGCCAATTGCTTCAATTTTGCTAGGGTTAGTTGTGATTCCGCCACGGGAAACCACGAATCCAAGATACTCGACCTTTTCTTTAAAAAAGTGAGATTTCTCTCGTGATACCCTCATGTTGGCGTTATACAATTTATCTAGTACCCAGGCAATGTGATGAACGTGATTTTCCATATTTTCGGAGAATATGATCACATCGTCTACATAAACGTAGCATGACTTTCCAATCTGTTCTCGTAGTACGTCATCGATTGCTCGCTGGAAAATTCCAGGGGCGTTTTTCAAACAAAAGGGAAGCCTGCAGAATTCATACTTCCCATTTTCTACAGAAAATGCAGTTTTTTATTGTCCTTTTCTGCACGAAGTATTTGGTGAAATCCCGATTTCAGATCAAGTGTTGTAAAGTATTTGGCTTTCCCAAGGTTTGAGAGAATAGCTTCTATGTTCGGTATAGGATATAAATCGTCAACGGTTTTTGAATTAAGTTTCCTGAAATCAATAACAAGGCGTTTTTTCCTATTTCCTTGTTCGTCTAATCCCTTTTTCTCAACTACCCACACCGGATTATTATATGGTGACCTAGAAGGCCTGATAATATTATCCCTCAGCATGTCACTAGTCTCGTTATTGACAAACTCGGATACTCCTAATGGGTAGGGGTAAAGTTTAGAGTAAATCGGGTTTTCATTTTCAGTTCGAATTGTAGCGATAATATTTGTGTTGTAAGGAAGAGCTTCATTGGGATCAGCAAAAACATTTATTTTCTCTTTTAACATTTCTTTAAATTCTTTTTCAATTTTTTGGGGAACTTCTTTGTTTTTTACCTCAGTAAAGTTAACGTTTGCGCATTTTTGGTATTGAATTATTTCAGATCCTGTTTCGGTTTCTAATGTTTTTTTTAAAATCTAGATTGGCATTAAATTTTTTTAATAGGTCAAGCCCTATTATACCGTCAAAGCTTGATAAGCTGGGAAGTAAAAAGAATGTGGTTGTGGTGCCAAAAAAGGTGCATTGGACATTTCTTTTGCACGGAGTTAAAGCCATGAAGTGACTTAACTAAGAATTTTTCTTCAACGATGCGCCTGTGTCTATAAGTAACTTGATTGATCTACCTGCTATCGTTCGCTCTACAAACGGTAACAGGGAGCTATTTCTAAAAAATTGACCTCTTGAAGCTGATCCTCCAAATCCGATACCTCAGACTCTGTTACTGGTTGATACTCTTGTTCCGATTGACTTGCAAAATTTTCATCTTGGGAGAGATGATTAATTCTCTGTTGTTTGGGACCGGTATACCTAGCTGTACCACTATTTGCTCTCTTTGGCACCAGATTTTGATATGGGCCATAAGAAGAACTGCTTTGGTTTTGGTATTGAGTCATTTGTCTGAACCGAGATGAACTGTCAATGTCCATAGGTTGGGGTGGGTCTTGTTTTATATTTGGGCTATTGTATTGGGTTTTCTGCTTGTAAAATGGAGTTATAACCTGATTTTGGGAATTACTTTCTATCGTGGATTGCATCTGCTGTCTCTGTTCATGACGTTGAGCTTTTTCTTCGCTATTCCTTGCGAAACTACTAGCGAATGGGAAGCGTTCGTGATTGAACTCAACTTCCTGTGCTAGCGCCAAAGCTGATGGCAAATCTTTGGGTCTTGCTGAGAAGAGAATATCGCTAAGAGACTTCCTTGTGCCTGAGATAAACACTCTCAATGCATCTGCTCTGTACTTTTCATTAAGAGAAGCAGCTTAAGTGGAATCGTATGTCATAATTGTTTTATTTATAAGCAGTGTCAATTTATTTTCAATTTCTTCATAGTACTGGATTATTGTCAGAGTTCCCTGACGTAGAACGGATAACTCTTGTTCTATTATATAAATGGGGCGCTTTTCGGCATACGTAAAATCAAGTCTGTTTATGATTGCTTTAAAGTTTAGCGGTGTGTCATATGAAGACAGTACCATATCAGCAGGGCCTTTTATTTTGTTCCGAATTATACCCAGTGCCTGATAATGCTTTGAGCTCCCTACATAATTTTCAAAAATTTTATATGCAGTATGTGCGGCTTTCCGCAACGAAACATAAGTATCGAGCTTTCCCTCAAAGTCTGGTACCGATTTCACTATATCTAGCGTTTCATCGCACCGAACACCTGGAATTATTTCTGCATCTTTAAACACTTCAACCTCGGGTACGGACACTGATAAGTTCTTAAGCTCGTTTATAATTTCATCCACTCTTTTTTCAAACATTTGTGCCTGATTTTGTAGTGCAGTGTTTACTGCATACTCAAGCAGCGCTTTCAAATTTCCCTCACTCCCTGACATTTTCTTTTGTATTTGATCTGGCACTAGTTTACTTCTTACGTCTTTTATTAACTCTTCTAACTCTGAGTCGTATTCCATCACTTCACGTTTACTCATAAGATTTGTTTGAAATTGTTTCCTTTTTTTTTAAAAAAAATTTTGCGTTGCAAAGATTATTTTATAAGCACTTTATTTTTTACTTGAACTCTAATTTTCTTTATTCTTTTCCAATATTTTTAAAATAAGCACTCTACTTACATATTTTTGTGTTGTGTGTGTGTTGTTTATTAAAAACTATGGTTTTTAATTGTCTTCTTGTCCGTCTGCAAGTTCAACGATGTTGATCCAACGATGTTGCGTTCTTGCTTATGGATTTTCGGGAGAGCAGGTTTGAACCACTGTTGGGCGCCAGTTAAACACAAACAAAAGATTTTATTAGTGGGAGAGAGAGTTCAACCGAGATGACATGGAACACTTTGTTGTAGTCCTTGCAAAGAACACGAAGATGATTGTTCAAGGCGTAATCAGTCGTGCATGAAGGTAAATCAAGGGGACGTAGTTTCTAGTTGGCCTACTAGGAACAAAAAAGTTTAGGCGAGCTAACAGAAAGGAAGAGTCTACGTCTCCGTTAATTAACTTGTGTAGGAAGACAACACCAAGCGTTGCTCTACGGTTAAGTAACGACGGAAGATTAATAAGTAAAAGCCCACTGGAATACGATGGCAAACGGAGATTGGGATCCTAGTTAAGTCCACGTAAGGCAAAGAGCAGAAATTGCTTCTGCACGGATTCTATTCGCTCTTGGAAGTTTTGGTACTGCGGACACCAAATACATGAGCAGTATTCAAGGAACTAGAGAAACATAGAGCAGTTTTGTGGTGAAAGGCTCGTTAAATTCTTTCGACCAACGCTTAATAAAACCAAGTACACCCTTGGCCTCATTAGTGATAGTCGACATATGCATATTAAAGTTAAGCTTGTTCTCAAAAATGACTCAAAGATCTATAACTGTAAAGATACGTTGCAATGGAACATTGTCAATCGAATAAGTGGTTAAGTAGGGTCTAGTCCGACTAAAAGTCATGAACATACATTTTGAACAATTCAGATGCAGTTGATTGGCCGAACACCAATGCTGCATAGAGTTCAAATCATCTTGCAGATGACTATGATACAAGGGATCGGTGTACGAAAAAAGGAGTTTCACATCATCTGCGTACATAAGAATACGAGAGTGTGATATGATAGAAGGGAGGTCATTAATGAAGAGAGTAAACAATGAAGTTGCAAGATGACTACCTTGGGGTACACCAGAAGTAACGTGAACCATTTTCGAGGTAGTCGACCTAAGCAATACTCTTTGAGTGCGACCTTTCAAATAGGTGGCAATCCATAAAAGAAATGAGGGAGGGAATCCTAAACAATCAAGCTTATATAGCAATATATCATGGTTAACAGAGTCAAATGCTTTACTGAAGTCAGTATATATAACGTCAGTTTGCAATTATGATAGAAATGCATAATTTACCAGGGAGGTAAATTCAAGCAAGTTGGTCGTAGTGGACCGACTCTTTATAAAACCATGTTGGGCAGGGGAAATAATCGACTTACAAAGATGTTGCAAAGTCGAAGTAAGGATTATTTCAAACAATTTTGGGATGGCTGATAACTTTGCAATGCCTCTGTAGTTCGAAATATCTGCCTTCCCACCTTTTTTATGTAAAGGAATCACAAACGATTCCTTCCATATAGATGGGAAGACTGCAGAATCAAGGGATGGATTCAAAAGCTTAAGCAATGGTTGAGTAAGTGAAGTACAGCACTCCTTAAGCACACAACTAGGGATGTTGTCAGGCCCTGGAGGGAAAGAAGATTTTAGAGATTTAATAGAAGATAGAAGTGAAGTGTTACAGATGGTTGGAGTAAATAGTTGGTTAGAAGATGAAATTTGAAAAGGATAGTAGGGGTGACAGAGGAATAGGTTGACTGAAAAAATTTAGCAAATAGGTCAGAAGCAGCAGAATCATTACTAGCTTTTTCCATCCCAAGAAAAAACGAAGAAGGCAAACCAGAAGATTTGCGCTTAGAATTCACAAAATTCTAAAATTGTTTAGGATTTAGAAGAAAAAACTCTGACTTGGCTATAGAGTATTTAGACAAGTCGAAATTAGAGCCAGACTTCTGAAATTTTTCAAAACATTTTGATTTTTGGTTTTTTAAGTAAGAAAGTCTTGGCGTGAACCATGGTGGTTTCATTAAACCAGATGTTCGAACGTATTTAGGTATACAAACGCCAAAGACCGCATATATGTTTTCGTAAAGTTGCGAACTGGTGAGCGAGAGGTCCTGGGTTCAAGTGCCAGCGGCGACTGGTCATTTATTTTCATTTTTTCTTATTCTTCTTTTCAAATATATAATAGCTGTAATCAAATTCATTTATTTTCAATTTCCTAAATTGTTTCTAATTTTTTTTTCATACATAAAGTAGCTTTAATAGAATAATTCAAAAGAAAAATTTAAATTCATTGACAAAACCAATGCCACGCGAAAAAAAATATGGATCTCAAATTCTGTATATAAGCTCTCGTATGTTCAGATTAAGTCTTATGACAATTCAATTTCCGACAGCGGCTTTGAAAGGTATAAGAGCAACAGGCACAAAATTTGGTATGTATATTGTAGTATACATATGTAATGTAGTTTTGACTTTTTGGAAAAACTGAAACTTGTTTATGGTTCAATTCGGTAGCACTTATGAATGCTAAGGGACGCGTCCACGAGCTGCGGATAGTGAAACGTCCCTGTTTACATGAATACCTTTATATATTTATACTCTTTTCGAAGAAAATAGTATATTAAGTTTGTCCTGAAGTTTGTAACGCATAGAAGGAAGCGTCTGAGACCCCCAAAAGTTACTGCCAGTATGCTTATAAAAACAAAACAAATTGATCTAGCCATGTCCGTCTGTCTGTCTGTCTGTCTGTATGTATGCAAACTAGTCCCTCAGTTTTTGAGCTATCGCGATGCAACTTTGCACAGACACTTATTATTCAAGGGGACAGCACATTGGTCGGAGCCGGCCGGATCGGACCACTATATCTTATAGCTGCCATACACCTCAAAGTCGGTTTTGGCCATAAATCCGATGTTTTCAAAGCAATTGCCTTAAATTTCCTTGTACACTTGAACATCCTTATAACATTGATGAGGTAAAATCGCAAATCGATTGAGTCATAAACACCGAAGATATGCGTCATTAAATATTTTGAAAAAACAGGTGCATATGAGCAAACAAAGTCAAGCGCAAGAAAGCTTTTGATAGTCTGCTCTTCAAGGTATTTTGTCATCGATCATCAAAACGGTTTGTGGCGTAAGGCGTAAAGAGCCGCGCTAACGAACGCAGGTTTCGCAAGTTCGAGCCTCGGCGGCGACTGATTGTTAATTTAATACTTTTTCTTTTTCTTCCTTTCAAATATATAAATGTAATCAAATTAATTTGCTTCCAATGGCTTAGAACAAAAACAATGCCACGCGAAAAAACAAATGCTGTCAAACGCGAGTTGCAGGTTGCAGGAAAACAAAACAAGGAAATTTGTAACAGTCGGCTCTTCAAGCAATTTTGTCAGCGATCATCAAAACGGCTTGTGGCGTAAGGGATAAAGTTGCGAACTGGTGAGCGAGAGGTCATGGGTTCTCAAGTGCCAGCGGCGACTGGTCATTTATTTTCATTTTTCTTATTCTTCTTTTCAAATATATAATAACTGTAATCAAATTCATTTGCTTTCAATGGCTTAGAACAAAAACAATGCCACGCGAAAAAACAAAAGCTCAGTATAAATTGAGTTTGTCAGCGATTCTTAAAACTGCTTGGTGTAAGCAGTAAAAAGCAAAACAAGAAAGCTTTTGACAGTCTGCTCTTCAAGGGATTTTGTCAGCGATCATCAAAACGGGTTGTGGCGTAGGGGGTAAAGTTGCGAACTGGTGAGCGAGAGGTCCTGGGTTCAAGTGCCAGCGGCGACTTGTCATTTATTTTCATTTTTTCTTATTCTTCTTTTCAAATATATAATAGCTGTAATCAAATTCATTTATTTTCAATTTCCTAAATTGTTTCTAATTTTTTTTCATACATAAAGTAGCTTTAATAGAATAATTCAAAAGAAAAATTTAAATTCATTGACAAAACCAATGCCACGCGAAAAAAAATATGGATCTCAAATTCTGTATATAAGCTCTCGTATGTTCAGATTAAGTCTTATGACAATTCAATTTCCGACAGCGGCTTTGAAAGGTATAAGAGCAACAGGCACAAAATTTGGTATGTATATTGTAGTATACATATGTAATGTAGTTTTGACTTTTTGGAAAAACTGAAACTTGTTTATGGTTCAATTCGGTAGCACTTATGAATGCTAAGGGACGCGTCCACGAGCTGCGGATAGTGAAACGTCCCTGTTTACATGAATACCTTTATATATTTATACTCTTTTCGAAGAAAATAGTATATTAAGTTTGTCCTGAAGTTTGTAACGCATAGAAGGAAGCGTCTGAGACCCCCAAAAGTTACTGCCAGTATGCTTATAAAAACAAAACAAATTGATCTAGCCATGTCCGTCTGTCTGTCTGTATGTATGCAAACTAGTCCCTCAGTTTTTGAGCTATCGCGATGCAACTTTGCACAGACACTTATTATTCAAGGGGACAGCACATTGGTCGGAGCCGGCCGGATCGGACCACTATATCTTATAGCTGCCATACACCTCAAAGTCGGTTTTGGCCATAAATCCGATGTTTTCAAAGCAATTGCCTTAAATTTCCTTGTACACTTGAACATCCTTATAACTCATCAATGGGTAAAATCGCAAATCGATTGAGTCATAAACAGCGAAGATATGCGTCATTAAATATTTTGAAAAAACAGGTGCATATGAGCAAACAAAGTCAAGCGCAAGAAAGCTTTTGATAGTCTGCTCTTCAAGGTATTTTGTCACCGATCATCAAAACGGTTTGTGGCGTAAGGCGTAAAGAGCCGCGCTAACGAACGCAAGTATCGCAAGTTCGAGCCTCGGCGGCGACTGATTATTAATTCAATACTTTTTATACTCTTTTCGAAGAAAATAGTATATTAAGTTTGTCCTGAAGTTTGTAACGCATAGAAGGAAGCGTCGGAGACCCCCAAAAGTTACTGCCAGTATGCTTAGAATGACAATACAAATTGATCTAGCCATGTCCGTCTGTCTGTCTGTCTGTCTGTCTGTCTGTATGTATGCAAACTAGTCCCTCAGTTTTTGAGCTATCGCGATAAAACTTTGCACAGACACTTATTATTCCAGGGACAGCACATTGGTCGGAGCCGGCCGGATCGGACCACTATATCTTATAGCTGCCATACAACTCGAAGTCGGTTTTGGCCATATATCCCATGTTTTTAAATATATCGCAATGAAACTTTGCACTGATACTTATTATTCAAAGAGACATCACATTGGTCGGAGCCGGTTGGATCGGACCACTATATCTTATAGCTGCCATACAACTCGATGTCGGTTTTGGCCATATATCCCATGTTTTTAAAGCTATCGCGATACAACTTTGCACAGATACTTATTATTCAAAGAGACATCACATTGGTTGGAGCCGGCCGGATCGGATCACTATATCTTATGGCTGCTATACAACTGGCAATGATCTAAATATTCTTAGAACAAAAAAAAAAATGTTTCGCGACAAAACGATATTGTACAATTTATGAAATTTCAGTGGTGCAGTTGGCAGAGTGAAATTGCCTATAGGTTCGAAAAGAGTATAAAATCTTCGGCACGCCGAAGATAATCCTTCCCCACTTGTTTTTCTTTTCTTCCTTCCAAATATATAACTGTAATCAAATTAATTTGCTTCCAATAGCTTAGAACAAAAACAATGCCACGCGAAAAAACAAATGCTGACAAACGCGAGTTGCAGGTTGCAGGAAAACAAAACAAGGAAATTTGTAACAGTCGGCTCTTCAAGCAATTTTGTCAGCGATCATCAAAACGGCTTGTGGCGTAGTGGGTAAAGTTGCGAACTGTTGAGCGAAAGGTCCTGGGTTCAAGACCAGCGGCGACTGGTCATTTATTTTCATTTTTCTTATTCTTCTTTTCAAATATATAATAACTGTAATCAAATTCATTTGCTTTCAATGGCTTAGAACAAAAACAATGCCAACGCCAAAAACGAAAGCTCAGTATAAATCGAGTTGGTCAGCGATTTTTAAAACTGCTTGGTGTAAGCAGTAAAAAGCAAAACAAGAAAGCTTTTGACAGTCTGCTCTTCAAGGGATTTTGTCATCAAAACGGCTTGTGGCGTAAGGGGTAAAGTTGCGAACTGGTGAGCGAGAGGTCCTGGGTTCAAGTGCCAGCGGCGACTGGTCATTTATTTTCATTTTTTATACTCTGATACCGAAGGTACTCATAGTATATTGGTTTTGTCGAATGTCCGTCAGGCCGTCCGTCTGTCCGTCTGTCCGTCTGTCTGTCTGGATGAACGCGCGTATTTCCGAAACGATATTAGATAGACTCTTGAAATCTTTTGCGTTATGATTATAGCTATCTGCTTCAGATCAAGTTTATTCCAAATTTATGCCACGCCCACTGGGAGGCTGGCAAATCGATAACATGTCGATACACCTCAAATCACAAATCGATTAAACGTGAATAACTCCCACAATTTTGAAGCTAGAGTAATCAAATTTGGTAGGTATATTGCTGGTGACCTCCCGAAAAAATTGGATCCTAGGTTAATCGGCCACGCCCATTATTACGCCCACCAGCCCCCCTCCAAAATTAATTTGAAATGCTTATATCTCCCGCAGTTTTAGAGCTAAAGTCACCATATTTGGAATATATATTACTGGTGACGTCCTCTACAGATTACAGAAACAAAATTTCGACCACGCCCACTCCCGCCCCCGTAATCGCGAAAATCGATATACATGAATGCACAATTCGATAACACGTGTATATTTCCCGCAATTTTGAAGCTAGAGTCCCAAAATTTGGAATTTAGACTAGGGCTGACCAGCCCAAAAGATTGCGTCCTGGATTTTCCGGCCACGCCCACTAGAACGCCCCCCAGCCACCCCGCCCCCACGAAACACGGAAGCCTATATCTCGCACATTTTAAGAGCTAGGGCCACCAAACTTTGAGGGTAGACTTCTGGCCAAGTCCTCTAAAGATCGGACAAAAAAATTTGGGGCCACGCCCCCGCCCGCCCCCAAAAATCGCGAAAATGTATATCTTCCACGGTTTTAGAGCTAGAGTCACCAAAATTGGAGGATAGACTTATTGTCAGCCCCCCCAAAGATCGTCAAAAAAATTTGGGGACACGCCCCCTCCCGCCCCCAAAAATCGCGAAAATGTATATCATCCACAGTTTTAGAGCTAGAGTCACCAAATTTATAAGATAGATTTCTTGTCACGCCCTCTAAAGATCGGAAACAATTTTTGGGGCCACGCCTCCTCCCGCCCCCAAAAATCGCGAAAGTTTATATCTTCCACAGTTTTAGAGCTAGAGTCACCAAAATTGGAAGATAGACTTCTTGTCACCCCCTCTAAAGATCGGAAAAATTTGGGGCCACGCCCCCTCCGCCCCCAAAAATCGCGAAAATGTATATCTTCCACAGTTTTAAAGCTAAAATCACCAAATTTGGAAAATAGACTTCTGGTCACCCCCTCTTAAGATCGACCACGCCCCTCCAGTCCCCAAAAACTTGAAAGGCCGATTTCGGGTCACCCAAACACCAGCAAAAATGTTCTGTTCACTTGCTTTCAGCTGTTCTTAAAATGGTATCAGAGTATTACGCAGTCGGCTCCGCCCGACTGCAACGTTCTCACTTGTTCTTATTCTTCTTTTCAAATATATTATAGCTGTAGTCAAATTCATTTATTTTCAATTTCCTAAATTGTTTCTAATTTTTTTTTCATACATAAAGTAGCTTTAATAGAATAATTCAAAAGAAAAATTTAAATTCATTGGCAAAACCAATGCCACGCGAAAAAAAATATGGATCTCAAATTCTGAATATAAGCTCTCGTATGTTCAGATTAAGTTTTATGACAATTCAATTTCCGACAGCGGCCTTGAAAGGTATAAGAGCAACAGGCACAAAATTTGGTATGTATATTGTAGTATACATATGTAATGTAGTTTTGACTTTTTGGAAAAACTGAAGCTTGTATATTGTTCAGTTCGGTAGCACTTATGAATGCTAAGGGACGCGTCCACGAGCTGCGGATAGTGAAACGTCCCTGTTTACATGAATACCTTTATATATTTTATTTTATATGTAGGGGTATATGTATGCGACATTAATATCTGCGAATTAAATAAGCAGTCTCGGAAAAATAGTGAAAATTGCTTAAAGGTTCGAAAAGAGTATTTAATCTTCGGCACGCCGAAGATAATCCTTCTCCACTTGTTTATTTTATATGTAGGGGTATATGTATGCGACATTAATATCTGCGAATTATATAAGCAGTCTCGGAAAAATAGTGAAAATTGCTTAAAGGTTCGAAAAGAGTATTTCATCTTCGGCACGCCGAAGATAATCCTTCTCCACTTGTTCTAAATATGTTTTCGAAGTAATTAGAAACCGTATTTAAATTCCCATTTTGTTTGTAAAGAGTCAATAACTTCGTTATTTGTTTACCGATTTTACTAAAGGGACACTTATTTTCTTTGTAATGAATAAAATGTCCAGAATCAGATCATTTTTAGAAATCTGTCGATCCTCCCTTACAAAACTCATGGCCTTCGCTAAATATATAGCGTGTTATCAGCATCATAAGCCGCGTCGATTTGCTACGTTCGTCTGTATGTCCGTCCATGCAAAACACGGGGATCACAGAGACTACACGACGTAGACACTTCATGTATGGAACATAAGATCTCCTACATCACCTTCAGAATAACTTTTAGTCATTTGATCGATAACTGCCTTAGTTTTCCTGTAGACGATAAAAAAATAGTTTTCTGAATGCAGGAAAGCCTTAATTTCAAGTTATATTCCTTTGATGCGGATTATTTTGGCATAATATTGATCAGCTGTCGAAATTTTCTTTTAGGTGTTTATAGTATTTTGAGTTTCTTCAATGTCCGTCATGCTGTCCGTCTGTATGAACGCAAGTATTTTCGACGCTATTGAAGATAGAAATTTGAAATATGAAATACTTGTTATTTTATTTTTCAGACAAAGGTCTGTATCCTTCAACAGATTTATGCCACGCCCACTGCAAAGCAGGCAAATCGATAACATGTCGATATATCTTAAATCTCATATCAATAAAATGTGAATATTTTTTATAATTAAGGGCTCCAAATTGGTAGCTAGATTGGTAGTGGGTTTCTAAAAAAAATTAAATCTTTGGTTTCCTGGTCAGGGGAGATGGTGCTCCCCTCCAAAAATATTTGGAAATGCTTATATCTGCCATAGTTTTGGAGCTAAGCTCATGTGTCTGCATGTTAATTAATGATAGCCTTCATTACAGATCAAAATTTCCTGACACGCCCACTCGACCACTCAGAACAAAAAACGCAGAAGTTGATTTAAATTTATATTCAATATTATGGGGCTCAGAGAAGAAGCAAGTGCCTAAACGGTTGCACATATATGTGTTTGTTTGTGTGTATGTACACAGATTATTAACTCTGATTGAATGTAACGACTGGGTTAAGGGTATATTCTAGTCGGCCACCCGTGACTAGAGCACTCTTCTTCCAAAATATGGCTATGACCAAAAATCTTTGGCACTTAAAAAAAATGTTTGTGGTTCGACGTTGTTTTAGGTTATTTTTTCATACCATGAATCCATTACAAATGGGTCTTATACGATGTATAATGAAGTTGAAGTAACAGGCAAACGAAAGCATCTCTACCCCTCATCAATATTTTCGGAGGTTTTTTTTTATAAAGCAAGTGGGAAAGGATTATCCTTGGCGTGCCGAAGATTTTATACTTTTTTCGAACCTTTAGGCAATTTTCACTCTGCCAACTGCACCACTGAAATTTCATATGCAGTCAAACCCCGTTTTATAGCATGGCATTTATTATACTCTGATACCGAAGGTACTCATAGTATATTGGTTTTGTCGGATGTCCGTCAGGCCGTCCGTCTGTCTGTCTGGATGAACGCACGTATTTCCGAAACGATATTAGATAGACTCTTGGAATCTTTTGTGTTATGATTATAGCTATCTGCTTCAGATCAAGTTTGTTTCAAATTTATGCCACGCCCACTGGGAGGCTGGCAAATCGATAACATGTCGATACACCTCAAATCACAAATCGATTAAACGTGAATATCTCTTACAATTTTGAAACTAGAGTAATCAAATTTGGTATGTATATTGCTGGTCACCTCCCGAAAAAATTGGAATCCAGGTTTATCGGCCCCTCCCAAAATAATTTGAAATGCTTATATCTCCCGCAGTTTTAGAGCTAAGGTCACCATATTTGGAATATATATTACTGGTTACGTCCTCTACAGATCACAGAAACAAATTCGACCACGCCCACTCCGCCCCCGTAACAAATTTTGGGGCCACACCCCCTCCCGCCCCCAAAAATCGCGAAAATGTATATCTTCCACAGTTTTAGAGCTAGAGTCACCAAAATTGGAAGATAGACTTCATGTCACCCCCTCTAAAGATCGGCCAAAATTTTTACGGCCACGCCCCATCCCGTCCCCAAAAATCGCGAAAGTTTATATCTTCCACAGTTTTTGAGCTAGAGTCACTAAAATTGGAAAATAGACTTCTGGTCACCCCCTCTTAAGATCGACCACGCCCCTCCAGTCCCCAAAAGCTTGGAAGGCCGATTTCGGGTCACCCATACACCAGCAAAAATGTTCTGTTCACTTGCTTTCAGCTGTTCTTAAAATGGTATCAGAGTATTACGCAGTCGGCTCCGCCCGACTGCAACGATCTCACTTGTTTTTTACTGCCTTCGTAGAATGATGTTTACGAAAGGCAGCTGTGGCATTAAAAGTATGTCGAAACAACTGATAAACCAGTCGGGAATAAATACAAGGTGTTTAAATATATATATGTATATATATTTTGTATTTTTTTGTGTATTAATTCGGAAGTCTCTTTGGGTCTATTTTGAAATTAACTGACTTAGATGATTAGCAAGTAATTTTTAGAGCAATTGCCGGTATGCCAAAATCACTATATGAACACAAATTCTCCAGGGCCCCGAGGGCAGCAACCAGCTCCTTATTGTTTGGAAATGCCATCTTAAATGCTTTGGCCACTTCCGACAAAACCCGCAGACCTTCACAGTAGATATTGGAGTCCTGCTTGTCAAAGATACCTGTGCTGTCGTCAGTATTCGTAAATTCCGAGTCGACCAGCATTTTGTTAGCATCACTAACCAATTGACGATCGACTAGCAGCTCGGAGCTAACGAATGGCTCCACAATTACATTAAATACGCCGATTAGGAAGCTGCCATTTGTGCAATGATTCTGCATTCCCTGAACAACATGCTGTAAAAAAAATTTCTCCGCTGCCATGGGCAACAGCGCGATCGATATGGGCTGTGCGAGAGGGGGTTTACCCGCCACACAGAGTCCCATGCAGCTGGATACCATTTCGGACGTAAAGTTGCGCACTAGCTTTGATTCGTCGACTAGCAGCTGCAGCACGCTACGTATATAGATGCCAATGAGCTCGACATTGTTTGATTTTAGCAACTGCTGCAGGTAAACAGTTACGCGATCGATCAGTTGTGCACCTCGAAAGCGCAGATAGACTTCCTGGTTGGGTGAGATGATGTTCAATGCATAACGAAGCAGTGGCAACCATAGCGGCCGAAATTTTTGCACCATGCCGTGTTGCATAATATTACGCGTTATATAGATCGAAACACCCGGCTCTGCATCCACATCGCCGATCTTGAGCAGGTGTTCTGTAGAAAGCTCCACTTCGCTCAACAAGGCCATCAGAGCGTACAAATGGCTGGTTATGCCGGGAGTCCATAGTGTACCGCGCCCCATTAGTGCGACGAGCTTCATGACATTTTGTCGCACGGCATCAGATTGGCGCACTTGTGTCGAGAGCGCTGTACATTGAGCTGGCGTTAGAGATTGGATATAGAGCATCACATCCGGATCGAATTTGTAGTACTTCAACTCGTAGATGTCAATAAGACCACGAGTTTCTCCCAACCCATTGCATCCGTGTATGAGCACGTAAAGCCAAATATCGATTGTCAGCTGATGCAAAACGACTGGCAGTTCGTCTGGCTGCGTCTGCACCATCGTTTTCAACATCGGCTGCAATAGGTTTTGCGGTTTTAGTGTTAGTCGCTGCAAATGCAAACCAAAAAGCTGATAAAATTTCGGTGAAATGCCACACGCCTGACAGCGTTTATAGACTTCCTTGTGATCAAGCTGATATATGTTGAGCAGACCTGTCGACAGCTTTGCATTAAAGTGCTTAGTCTCCTGTGTATCCTGCATAATGACAATTAGCAAATTAACCATGACACTAAACATATAGATATCCTGTTCATATATCTTCACAGCACTTGTCGCCACCAAAATCATAAGAAACCAATTTAATTGTGAGTTCTGCCAGCGTATGACGCTATAAAGTTCTCGTGTTTGCAGCACATATCCATGTAGAACATTTAAATCCAGTACAATACGCCCATTCTGCAGACGAAAAAAGTCATACAAATGAATACACAATTTCAATGACAATGTTACCGTTTTAACTTTTATAAGTTTTAAGTATTTCAAGTATTATAATAATGATAAAAACATTTAAGTTAAATATTTAATTGTATTGCATAGAAATGAAAGAGGGCGAGGCGGAAAGAAATAAAAACAAGTAGGAAAGGATTATCTTCGGCGTTCCGAAAATTCTACTCTTTTCGAACCTTTAGGCAATTTTCACTCTGCCAACTGCACAACTCAAATTTCAAAAATTTGAAAAAAATCGTTTTATCGCGTGGCATTTATTTTTTTATACCCTGTACCCATTAAAAATGGGTAAAAAGGGTATTATGGAGTTGTGCAAAAGTATGTAACAGGCATAAGGAAGCATCTCCGACCATATTAAGTATATATATTCTTGATCAGTATCAACAGCCGAGTCGATCTAGCCATGTCCGTCTGTCTGTCCGTCCGTCTGTCTGTATGAACATGCAGATATCAGAGACTATAAGAGCTAGAGACTTCATATTTGGAATATAAGTTCTCTTAGTCCCAAGACAGATCAAGTTTATTTTATTTGTTCGATAACTCGTCGCATTCAAAAGTTATCGATAAATTTCGATTTTAGACTAGCGTTTTTGGGACATAGCTTCAAAGATATAAGAGCTAGAGACCCCAAATTTGCATAATCTCGAATAGCATACATATGTAACAAATATTTCACTTTTTGGATACCACCCCCCAATCCCATCAAAAGTTCAAAGAACTCATTTTTGAAGGTTTGGTCACACATTTTATAGCCAATGTTATGTCTTACAAATTTTAGAAAGATCGGACAATAAACACAGAAGTTATTTGAGATTTAACTTTCCATTGTATGGGGCTCAGCGAAAAGCAAGCTAACTGCTTAAACCGCGTGCACTGCATGCAGTATGTGTGTGCTTGTATGTATGCACACTATTAGGCAAGTATTAATGGAAGTCAGAACTGGGTTCAGGGTATCTCCTAGTCGGGCACTCCCGACTAGAGCACTCTTACTTGTTGCTCTAAGAATTGGTATCATATGAATTTAAATTTTTCTTTTAAATTATTGAATTCAAACTATTTGATATATATTTGAAAAAAATAATTAGAAAAAAAATAAAAAGCAATAAGTTGCGGCTAGGATTTGAACCGTGCTCTCCCGTTTGTCACCGCAGCACGCTAATACTTACGCCACCAAGCAGTTTTGAAATGCGCTGACAAGCTCGATTATACTGATCTTTTCTTTCGCGTTGTATAGTTCTTGTTCTAAGGCATTTGTAGCAAATGAATTTGATTACAGTTATTTTATATTTGAAAACAATGATAAGAAACAAGTAAGAGTGCTCTAGTCGGAAGTGCCCGACTAGGAGATACCCGACTCATACTTTTCGAAGAAAATAGTATATTAATGCATCGGAGGCCTCCAAAAAATACCTCCATTATGCTTAGAATGACAAAACAAATTGATCTAGCCATGTCCGTCTGTCTGTATGTATGGTATATAATCCCTGTGTTTTAGCTATCGCGATGAAACTTTGCACAGATACTTATTATTCAAAGATACAGCACATTGGTCAGAGCTGGCCGGATCGGACTACCATATCTTATAGCTGTCATAGTACAACTGGAAATTAATTTAATATTTCAAAAGAAAAATTTAAGTTCATGATACCAATTCTTAGAACAAAAAAAACAAGTGAGAACGTTGCAGTCGGGCGGAGCCGACTGCGTAATACTCTGATACCATTTTAAGAACAGCTGAAAGCAAGTGAACAGAAAATTTTTGCTGGTGTTTGGGTGACCCGAAATCGGCATTCCAAGTTTTTGGGAACGGGAGGGGCATGGTCGATCTTAAGAGGGGGTGACCAGAAGTCTATCTACCAATTTTGGTGACTCTAGCTCTAAAACTGTGGAAGATATAAGCTTTCGCGATTTTTGGGGCGGGAGGGGCGTGGCCCCAAAAAATTTGGCCGATCTTTAGAGGGAGTGACAAGAAGTCTATCTTACAAATTTCTTGACTCTAGCTCTAAAACTGTGGAAGATATACATTTTCGCGATTTTTGGGGGCGGGAGGGGGCGTGGCCGCAAACACCGATATTTAGAGGGGCTGACCAGAATTCTATCTACCAATTTTGGTGACTCTAGCTCTAAAACTGTGGAAGATATAAGCTTTCGCGATTTTTGGGGGCGGGAGGGGGCGGGGCCCCAAAATTTTTTGCCGATCTTTAGGGGGGCTGACAATAAGCCTATCCTCCAATTTTGGTGACTCTAGCTCTAAATCTGTGGAAGATATACATTTTCGCGATTTTTGGGGGCGGGCGGGGGCGTGGCCCCAAAATTTTTTGTCCGATCTTTAGAGGACTTGGCCAGAAGTCTACCCTCAAAGTTTGGTGGCCCTAGCTCTTAAAATGTGCGAGATATAGGCTTCCGTGTTTCGTGGGGGCGGGGTGGCTGGGGGGCGTTCTAGTGGGCGTGGCCGGAAAATCCAGGACGCAATCTTTTGGGCTGGTCAGCCCAAGTCTAAATTCCAAATTTGGGGACTCTAGCTTCAAAATTGCGGGAAATATACACGTGTTATCGAATTGTGCATTCATGTATATCGATTTTCGCGATTACGGGGGCGGGAGTGGACGTGGTTTCTGTAATCTATAGAGGACGTCACCAGTAATATATATTCCAAATATGGTGACTTTAGCTCTAAAACTGCGGGAGATATAAGCATTTCAAATTAATCTTGGAGGGGGGGCTGGTGGGCGTAATAAAGGGCGTGGCCGATAACAAAATTTTTTCGGCAGGTCACCAGCAATATGCCTACCAAATTTGATTACTCTAGCTTCAAAATTGTGGGAGATATTCACGCTTAATCGATTTGTGATTTGAGGTGTATCGACATGTTATCGATTTGCCAGCCTCCCAGTGGGCGTGGCATAAATTTGGAATAAACTTGATCTGAAGCAGATAGCTATAATCATAACGCAAAAGATTTCAAGAGTCTATCTAATATCGTTTCGGAAATACGTGCGTTCATCCAGACAGACAGACGGACGGACGGACAGACGGACGGCCTGACGGACATTCGACAAAACCAATATACTATGAGTACCTTCGGTATCAGAGTATAATAAATGCCATGCTATAAAACGGGGTTTGACTGCATATGAAATTTCAGTGGTGCAGTTGGCAGAGTGAAAATTGCCTAAAGGTTCGAAAAAAGTATAAAATCTTCGGCACGCCAAGGATAATCCTTTCCCACTTGCTTTATAAAAAAAAACCTCCGAAAATATTGATGAGGGGTAGAGATGCTTTCGTTTGCCTGTTACTTCAACTTCATTATACATCGTATAAGACCCATTTGTAATGGATTCATGGTATGAAAAAATAACCTAAAACAACGTCGAACCACAAACATTTTTTTTAAGTGCCAAAGATTTTTGGTCATAGCCATATTTTGGAAGAAGAGTGCTCTAGTCACGGGTGGCCGACTAGAATATACCCTTAACCCAGTCGTTACATTCAATCAGAGTTAATAATCTGTGTACATACACACAAACAAACACATATATGTGCAACCGTTTAGGCACTTGCTTCTTCTCTGAGCCCCATAATATTGAATATAAATTTAAATCAACTTCTGCGTTTTTTGTTCTGAGTGGTCGAGTGGGCGTGTCAGGAAATTTTGATCTGTAATGAAGGCTATCATTAATTAACATGCAGACACATGAGCTTAGCTCCAAAACTATGGCAGATATAAGCATTTCCAAATATTTTTGGAGGGGAGCACCATCTCCCCTGACCAGGAAACCAAAGATTTAATTTTTTTTAGAAACCCACTACCAATCTAGCTACCAATTTGGAGCCCTTAATTATAAAAAATATTCACATTTTATTGATATGAGATTTAAGATATATCGACATGTTATCGATTTGCCTGCTTTGCAGTGGGCGTGGCATAAATCTGTTGAAGGATACAGACCTTTGTCTGAAAAATAAAATAACAAGTATTTCATATTTCAAATTTCTATCTTCAATAGCGTCGAAAATACTTGCGTTCATACAGACGGACAGCATGACGGACATTGAAGAAACTCAAAATACTATAAACACCTAAAAGAAAATTTCGACAGCTGATCAATATTATGCCAAAATAATCCGCATCAAAGGAATATAACTTGAAATTAAGGCTTTCCTGCATTCAGAAAACTATTTTTTTATCGTCTACAGGAAAACTAAGGCAGTTATCGATCAAATGACTAAAAGTTATTCTGAAGGTGATGTAGGAGATCTTATGTTCCATACATGAAGTGTCTACGTCGTGTAGTCTCTGTGATCCCCGTGTTTTGCATGGACGGACATACAGACGAACGTAGCAAATCGACGCGGCTTATGATGCTGATAACACGCTATATATTTAGCGAAGGCCATGAGTTTTGTAAGGGAGGATCGACAGATTTCTAAAAATGATCTGATTCTGGACATTTTATTCATTACAAAGAAAATAAGTGTCCCTTTAGTAAAATCGGTAAACAAATAACGAAGTTATTGACTCTTTACAAACAAAATGGGAATTTAAATACGGTTTCTAATTACTTCGAAAACATATTTAGAACAAGTGGAGAAGGATTATCTTCGGCGTGCCGAAGATGAAATACTCTTTTCGAACCTTTAAGCAATTTTCACTATTTTTCCGAGACTGCTTATATAATTCGCAGATATTAATGTCGCATACATATACCCCTACATATAAAATAAACAAGTGGAGAAGGATTATCTTCGGCGTGCCGAAGATTAAATACTCTTTTCGAACCTTTAAGCAATTTTCACTATTTTTCCGAGACTGCTTATTTAATTCGCAGATATTAATGTCGCATACATATACCCCTACATATAAAATAAAATATATAAAGGTATTCATGTAAACAGGGACGTTTCACTATCCGCAGCTCGTGGACGCGTCCCTTAGCATTCATAAGTGCTACCGAACTGAACAATATACAAGCTTCAGTTTTTCCAAAAAGTCAAAACTACATTACATATGTATACTACAATATACATACCAAATTTTGTGCCTGTTGCTCTTATACCTTTCAAGGCCGCTGTCGGAAATTGAATTGTCATAAAACTTAATCTGAACATACGAGAGCTTATATTCAGAATTTGAGATCCATATTTTTTTTCGCGTGGCATTGGTTTTGCCAATGAATTTAAATTTTCTTTTGAATTATTCTATTAAAGCTACTTTATGTATGAAAAAAAAAATTAGAAACAATTTAGGAAATTGAAAATAAATGAATTTGACTACAGCTATAATATATTTGAAAAGAAGAATAAGAAAAAATGAAAATAAATGACCAGTCGCCGCTGGCACTTGAACCCAGGACCTCTCGCTCACCAGTTCGCAACTTTACCCCTTACGCCACAAGCCGTTTTGATGATCGCTGACAAAATCCCTTGAAGAGCAGACTGTCAAAAGCTTTCTTGTTTTGCTTTTTACTGCTTACACCAAGCAGTTTTAAAAATCGCTGACCAACTCGATTTATACTGAGCTTTCGTTTTTTGGCGTTGGCATTGTTTTTGTTCTAAGCCATTGAAAGCAAATGAATTTGATTACAGTTATTATATATTTGAAAAGAAGAATAAGAAAAAATGAAAATAAATGACCAGTCGCCGCTGGTCTTGAACCCAGGACCTTTCGCTCAACAGTTCGCAACTTTACCCACTACGCCACAAGCCGTTTTGATGATCGCTGACAAAATTGCTTGAAGAGCCGACTGTTACAAATTTCCTTGTTTTGTTTTCCTGCAACCTGCAACTCGCGTTTGTCAGCATTTGTTTTTTCGCGTGGCATTGTTTTTGTTCTAAGCTATTGGAAGCAAATTAATTTGATTACAGTTATATATTTGGAAGGAAGAAAAAGAAAAAAGTATTGAATTAATAATCAGTCGCCGCCGAGGCTCGAACTTGCGATACTTGCGTTCGTTAGCGCGGCTCTTTACGCCTTACGCCACAAACCGTTTTGATGATCGGTGACAAAATACCTTGAAGAGCAGACTATCAAAAGCTTTCTTGCGCTTGACTTTGTTTGCTCATATGCACCTGTTTTTTCAAAATATTTAATGACGCATATCTTCGCTGTTTATGACTCAATCGATTTGCGATTTTACCCATTGATGAGTTATAAGGATGTTCAAGTGTACAAGGAAATTTAAGGCAATTGCTTTGAAAACATCGGATTTATGGCCAAAACCGACTTTGAGGTGTTTGGCAGCTATAAGATATAGTGGTCCGATCCGGCCGGCTCCGACCAATGTGCTGTCCCCTTGAATAATAAGTGTCTGTGCAAAGTTGCATCGCGATAGCTCAAAAACTGAGGGACTAGTTTGCATACATACAGACAGACAGACAGACAGACAGACAGACAGACAGACGGACATGGCTAGATCAATTTGTTTTGTTTTTACAAGCATACTGGCAGTAACTTTTGGGGGTCTCAGACGCTTCCTTCTATGCGTTACAAACTTCAGGACAAACTTAATATACTATTTTCTTCGAAAAGAGTATAAATATATAAAGGTATTCATGTAAACAGGGACGTTTCACTATCCGCAGCTCGTGGACGCGTCCCTTAGCATTCATAAGTGCTACCGAATTGAACCATAAACAAGTTTCAGTTTTTCCAAAAAGTCAAAACTACATTACATATGTATACTACAATATACATACCAAATTTTGTGCCTGTTGCTCTTATACCTTTCAAAGCCGCTGTCGGAAATTGAATTGTCATAAGACTTAATCTGAACATACGAGAGCTTATATACAGAATTTGAGATCCATATTTTTTTTCGCGTGGCATTGGTTTTGTCAATGAATTTAAATTTTTCTTTTGAATTATTCTATTAAAGCTACTTTATGTATGAAAAAAAAAATTAGAAACAATTTAGGAAATTGAAAATAAATGAATTTGATTACAGCTATTATATATTTGAAAAGAAGAATAAGAAAAAATGAAAATAAATGACAAGTCGCCGCTGGCACTTGAACCCAGGACCTCTCGCTCACCAGTTCGCAACTTTACCCCCTACGCCACAACCCGTTTTGATGATCGCTGACAAAATCCCTTGAAGAGCAGACTGTCAAAAGCTTTCTTGTTTTGCTTTTTACTGCTTACACCAAGCAGTTTTAAGAATCGCTGACAAACTCAATTTATACTGAGCTTTTGTTTTTTCGCGTGGCATTGTTTTTGTTCTAAGCCATTGAAAGCAAATGAATTTGATTACAGTTATTATATATTTGAAAAGAAGAATAAGAAAAATGAAAATAAATGACCAGTCGCCGCTGGCACTTGAGAACCCATGACCTCTCGCTCACCAGTTCGCAACTTTATCCCTTACGCCACAAGCCGTTTTGATGATCGCTGACAAAATTGCTTGAAGAGCCGACTGTTACAAATTTCCTTGTTTTGTTTTCCTGCAACCTGCAACTCGCGTTTGACAGCATTTGTTTTTTCGCGTGGCATTGTTTTTGTTCTAAGCCATTGGAAGCAAATTAATTTGATTACATTTATATATTTGAAAGGAAGAAAAAGAAAAAAGTATTAAATTAACAATCAGTCGCCGCCGAGGCTCGAACTTGCGAAACCTGCGTTCGTTAGCGCGGCTCTTTACGCCTTACGCCACAAACCGTTTTGATGATCGATGACAAAATACCTTGAAGAGCAGACTATCAAAAGCTTTCTTGCGCTTGACTTTGTTTGCTCATATGCACCTGTTTTTTCAAAATATTTAATGACGCATATCTTCGGTGTTTATGACTCAATCGATTTGCGATTTTACCTCATCAATGTTATAAGGATGTTCAAGTGTACAAGGAAATTTAAGGCAATTGCTTTGAAAACATCGGATTTATGGCCAAAACCGACTTTGAGGTGTATGGCAGCTATAAGATATAGTGGTCCGATCCGGCCGGCTCCGACCAATGTGCTGTCCCCTTGAATAATAAGTGTCTGTGCAAAGTTGCATCGCGATAGCTCAAAAACTGAGGGACTAGTTTGCATACATACAGACAGACAGACAGACAGACAGACGGACATGGCTAGATCAATTTGTTTTGTTTTTCTAAGCATACTGGCAGTAACTCTTGGGGGTCTCAGACGCTTCCTTCTATGCGTTAAAAACTTCAGGACAAACTTAATATACTATTTTCTTCGGCTTAACCTTCATCACTTTTTATGAAAAGTAATAAATTCTATTAATTATAGATTCATTTTTTTGAACTCTTTGGGCGGTTTTACATTATAATTTTCAATCAGATGTGTGATGGGTAAAAAGGGTATTATGGTTTTGTGCAAAAGTATGTAACCGGCATAAGGAAGCATCTCTGACCATATAAAGTATATATATTCTTGATCAGTATCAACAGCCAAGTCGATTTAGCCATGTCCGTCTGTCTGTCTGTCTGTCTGTCTGTCTGTCTGTCTGTCTGTCTGTCTGTCTGTCCGTCCGTCCGTCCGTCCGTCCGTCCGTCCGTCCGTCCGTCTGTATGAACACGCGGATATCAGAGACTACAAGAGCTAGAGACTTCATATTTGAAATATAAGTTCTCGTAGGCCCGAGACAGATCATGTTTATTTAATTTTATTGATAACTCATCCCGTTCAAAAGCTATCGATAAATTTCGATTTCAGACCTAAGTTTTTGGGTCATAACTTCAAAGGCTTAAAAGCTAGAGGCCCCAAATTTGGCATGTATAATCTCGAATTGCATACCCATGTAATAAATATTTCACTTTTTGGATACCACCCCCAATCCCCCCAAAAGTTAAAAAAACGCATTTTTGAAGTTATGACCTTGCAATTTGGTTTGGTCACACATTTTATTGCCCAGTCTGTGCCCAAAAAATTTCAATAAGATCGGGTGATAAACACAGACGTTTTTAAGGATTAAACTTTCCATTGTGTGGAGCTCAGTAAAGAATAAAGCTTACTGCTTGGACTGCTTGCACTGCTCGCACTGTTTGTACTGCAGCATGTGTGTGTTTAGATTAGTACGAATGATTGTAAGGACTGGGTTCAGGGTATCTCGTAGTCGGGCACTCCCGACTAGAGCACTATTACTTGTTTAAATTGTTGTATAGTTTTATCGGGCATTTAATTTACATGCTACATATACATATATATATTTGGTAATCTCTCCTTCTGCCTGTGACATACATTAGCAAAATAATATTATAACTTTTATACGTATTGCAAATGGTTAATGTAAACTATGTAACTGATAATGACATACCGTTTAATAATTCGTTAATGAAATGTACTTACCATCCTGGCCTTGAATTTCAGCACGCAGAGAACCAAACAAAACTTGCGTATACGGTGCATGGCCGCGTCAGCATTCACGAAATTGGCCAAAACTTGGCTGGCACGTTGGCGCGTCATGTTATCATGTGAGTGACAAATTTTGTCAAGAAAAGGCAAAAATTCGATGAGCTAAAAATGAAAAAACAAATATATTTGTATATATCAATAAATTTAGCAATTGAAGCCAATGACTCACATTTAAGCTGGACTCCGCGCCTTCCAGGGCGGATGGATAGAGACGACTGAGCAGTTGCAGCATAGTCTCAAGTTGCACAGCTTGGCCACCGTCTGCCTTCTCTACGGTAGATGCTCGCTCCAGTACATTGTAAAAGTAGTCAAACAATTTGGGATAGCGTACGAAGAAAATACGACCGGTCATACGATTGCGAACGTGAAGTTCACCTGTAATATTGCGGGCACGTTCTACGCCAAAGATTCTCACCATTAAGGCAGACAGCATAAGTGTGGCACAATTACGTTCGGCCCACTCAACAGCGACGAGACTCTCTAATGCGCATTGAACGCCACGACCAACAAACTCATCCACCAAATCACCCAGTTCACTGCAGCGAAATAGAGTGCGCATTATGTTTAATGCATGACTACGGACAATGGCTCCCTCCGCTCCGGGCTGACGATTCTCACAAACTTCGAGCAGTAGGGACAAGCTTTTGTGGAATGTGATGTGGGTGCCAAGTTTGAGTTCGGTGCAGATAAGTGCCTGCAGCATATATGGCATGCCAGCACTGCGGCGTGTAGCACACAGATCCTTACCACCATGGCCGCGAATCAATGCCATGGCCTCATCTAGCCAAATAGATGGCATCATGCTTAATGCTGGCTCATGGCTATTCCAGAAGCGTCGACAAAGCATCGAAAAGCCAACGTACGCCTGCTCGAAGGCACCACGATGCTTGATCTCGGCAAGCAGCACCAGAAACTTTTCGGCAATGGCCATCAACTGCTCCTGACTAAGCAAATAGCGCTCTCCGCATTCTTGTTGCAGCGGAGCACGCTGCACTAGGTCGCCCATTAGAAGTGATATCTCCTTGACGTTGCGCCACGCGCATAACAGCACCAACTGTGAAGTCGTGGGCAACTTACTTAGCTCCGGCTCCGGTGAAGCCTTTGGTGTTGCATGCGGGGCAGCCTCTGGTTCCGGTGTCACCTCCGATTTCAGTTGCTTTTCAGCTCCTATTGTCGCAACTAACAATTGTGCTTCCGGCAAATCGCTGCCTGTTGGCTCCGGTTCCGGCTGCACTTTCAGTTTTATTGGTGCGGCTGGCAAATGCCCTTCGGGCGAGTTGCTGCTCACTACGGGCAACATTATGTCGATGATGTTCATGCTGAGCTGCAGCAACTCGTCGATATAATCACACCATAGTGTCTCCTGCGCTAGTTGCTTTAGCTCCAGCTGCTGCAGCAAGTGGCGACTGGCAAAGAGCTGACCATACAATGGATTCGTTTTGGCCGCCATTGTTAGATCGCTATCAGCCACTAGAATACCAACGCGCAGATGATCCAGGCACAACTGCAGGACGGCATAGTAGCGTGGTCGATTCTTGGGCAGTACAGCGCTTGCCTCGGTCACTTCCAGTGACGTCTCTACTTGCGGCGCCTGGCAATAAACCTGTAGCTGATAGGCGCCCGTTACAGAGTCCGGCGGACGCGACGACAGCAATCGATGCATCATATGCTCCGGCTGGTGACATGAGCAGTTCTGCAATTTTACCAAGAGCTGGGCGGCGAGGTTTTTATTGTGCTCGTAGCTGTCACGCAGACTGTGATCCAGAAAGGGTATCGCCTGCGTGGGCAACCTGTGGCGCCAGGGCTGGCCCAGGCGCTCCATCATATCAATGCAGTCACGCATTATGTTCATCGATAGCCAGCGACGTCCATAGTTAGCGGTGGGAAACAAATTCAACGAACATATGCTAAACAGTTGGTTCAAAAATCGATTCAATAAGTCAACCCCATCGATTGATTTCTTCTCTTTGATATGATGTGCCAGATTGAGTTCCAGACGTTTGCATGCCTTCATCATGAGACCATTTCCCAGCTGGCGTATATGGGCATTTGGATTGTTGATATTGTTCAGCAAATAACTTATTATGGCATCCACCTCAAACTCGGTGTACGGCTCGCTGGTGCGAGGTGTATCCACCACAATTGTGAGGGCGAGTATGCGCGTTCTATCATCCACGCCTACTAAGGCCAGACGTATCTGTTCCTTGGAAATATCCACCAGGTTCTTCACCAAACGATGCTGTCCATGGCGACGTGCCGTCAGCATGGCAATCAATTTGCAGCTAAATGGCAAGCCAGACATCTTGATCATCTCGGGCAGCACCTGCGTGTCGAGTTTTACAGCCAATTTAATGAACTCCGCAACTGCTTGTTGACTTTTGCTGCACGGCTGTGCAGCCTTCAGTATGGCCCTACACCATACGCTGTGCCATTCATTAAAGGATTCCTCTTTAAATGCAGTGGTCATCATGCCTAAAGAAGGCCAACGACATTATTGAATTTAAATTGGTATTGGATCGAAAGTAAAATTTATTAAATAATTACTTATAGATGTTATTGAAAAATTACAAACAATTATCCTTTTATAACCAGAACCAATTAAAAAAAATAATAAAAAAATAAATAGGTTAAAAGGGTATAATGAAGTTGTGCAAGAGTATGTAACGCCGGGTCGAGCTAGCTTTGCCCGTCTGCTTTTGCACTTAGCTCCAAACTATGGAAAACTGAATCTTTAACAACTTGTGTTTATGGTCGAATCATTGTGAACTTTGTTGTGCATAAGATTTATAATAAACAGTGTGAGCAAACCAAATTGCAAGGTCATACTTTCAAAAATGACAATTTTACACTTTTGTTCCCAAAAAGTGAAATATTTATTAAATGTGTATGCTATTCGAGATTATGCATGCATTATCTAGTTCTTAAAACATTCAAGTTTTGTTTTCAAAACGCTTCCCTGAAATCAAAATCAGAACATATCGATAACTTTTGAACGGGACGAGCTATAGATAAAATGAGGCAAACTTGATCTGGATCTTGTTAGCAAAGTATGAGGTCTCTAGCTCTTATAGACTCTGATATCCCTGTGACATGGCTAGATCGACTCGGTTGTTGATACTTATTGTCGGATATGCTTCCTTATGCCAGTTACATACTTTTGCACCACTTTATTATACTATTTGTACCCATTTTTAATGGGTTCAGGGTATCAAAAGCAACGTCCATAGCGACTCACACTTAAATAGGGAATTTACGCTGTCTTCCAAGCCTAGATAAGGATCAAACAATCTATTAAAGATGGTCGGGCAATTTTCCAAAACAGTCTTCGTGCCCACTACGTCGACTGTCTGTTGCAGCATGAGACAGACAGAAGGAAGTGGCAGGCGATCACGCTTGTAATGTCCATAGACCTGATTTATGATCCCAACATACTCGACGGTCTTGGCAAGCTGCAGCACTTGCTGCAATATATTGGCGCACATGTGACGAATCGATTCAACGCCGCTTGAGATGTGCTTAATGGAAAAGCGCATCAACAAGGACAGTATCGTGTTATAGTTGGTCAGGGCGGCACCCTTCAGTTTTATAAATGCCAGCGATTTGGAGTAAGTGTACAGATGCTTAGATAAATATACCAGCAAGTTGGTCATATTGCGATCGCCCTGTACCTCATCCAGAATGCTTTTCAATATGCCCAATGCTTGTGGTATACGGGTGGTATAGTCACTCTTTTTCAGCAGCAACAACGACGCAGCCTTAACGGGTAAGCTATCAAACCCGTTTATTTCCTGACAGTTAACCAAATATTCATCAAACTCATTGAAAAATCGCGCATTGTGACCAATCGACAATCCTGCTATAGAGCGTACATCCCAAGGAGTGTCCGGATGTCGAGCCACGAGCTCTGCCAGTCCATCAATGAACCGTAATTGGTAGCAGTCCTCGTCCACCAGCTGTAACTTATACTCAGCCAGAAAGTTGACATGGAAGCGCAAAAGATTTTGTATGTACAAATAATATTCATTACGTCGTACCGGCGATAGATTGTCGATCGACGCCTTGCTGTAAGATAAATAATAAATATTAAATTAATTATTCACATACCATCTACTTAAAATTCTTGCAAAAACTATAACAAAGTTCAGAATAAAATTATTTGTGATTATGTCTGCATATGGGTGTTTCCACGAAAACGTACACCGCAACCAAAAAATTCAAAGTAAAAAACACTTTTTTAACCGATACTAATATAATAATAATATAATATATAATAATAATATAATATATAATAATAATATAATATATAATATTAATATAATATATAATAATAATATAATATATAATAATAATATAATATATAATAATAATATAATATATAATAATAATATAATATATAATAGTAATATAATATATAATAATAATATAATTTTATTGTTTTAAGCAATTGACACTTAAATAAGTTTACCATAGGTAGTTGATCGTCTGCAAAGTTGCAAACAGAGGAGTTTACACTTTTCGGTCATTATAGTACCCTTAGCCCGTTAAAAATGGGTAATAAGAAGTTGTGCAAAAGTATGTAACAGGCATAAGCAAGCATCTCCGTCCATATAAAGTATATATATTCTTGATCAGTATCAACAGCCGAGTCGATCTAGCCATGTACGTCTGTCTGTCTGTATAAAAACGCGGATATCAGAGACTATAAGAGCTAGGGGCTTCACATTTGGAATATATGTTCTCGTAGTCTCGGGACAGATCAAGTTTATTTCATTTTATCGATAACTCGTCCCGTTCAAAAGTTATCGATCAATTTCGAATTCAGACTAGCGTTTTTGGACCATAACTTACAAGGTATAAGAGCTGGAGGCCCCAAACTCTTCATGTATTATCTCGAATAGCATACACATGTAGCAACATTTTCACCTTTTGGATACCACCCCTAATCCCCCCAAAATTTGAATAAACGCATTTTTGAAGGCATGACCTTGCAAATTTGTTTTGGTCGCACATTTTGTTGCCAATTTTATGCCCAGAAAATTTCAACTAGATGGGACAATAAACACAAATGTGGTTTTCACTTTTTGGAAACCACACCCATTCCCCCCAAAATTTGAAAAACGCATTTTTGAAGGCATGACATTGCAAATTTGGTTTGGTCGCACATTTTATTGCCAATTTTATGCTCAGAAAATTTAAACTGGATCGAACAATAAACACAAAAGTGGTTTAAGATTTAACTTCCATAGTGTGGGGCTCAGTGAAGAAGCAAGCAAACTGTTTTAACTGCTTGCAGCATGTGTGTGCTTGCATGTATTACACTGATAGGTAAGTACGAATGAATTTAAGGACTGGGTTCAGGGTATCTCCAAGTCGGGCAATCCCGACTAGATCACTCTTACTTGTATTTTTTTAGAAAAATTTTTTCTTTTAGAAAAATTTAAAGTTATAAGATATGAATTCTAAGAAGAAACAAGTAAGAGTGCTCTAGTCGGGAGTGCCGACTAAGTACCTGAACCCTTCTGACATCATTCATACTTGCACTAATAGTGTGCATACATACAGACACACATACTGCAAGCTGTGCAAACTATAATATAGCACATATCCATAAATGCATATACGTAAAATAGAAGCTAGTGAGATCTATCTAAAAACTCGAGAGTATAAAAAAAAACTTCCACAGAGTCCCGACACACACACAGCCCATCGAAATCTATGGTCATATCTTGAGCTAAAAACTAGAGCACCTTATTTCTTCAAAAGTAGTTTTGAAGCAGGTGCTGCGGATGAATGGTCAAAAATAAGTCCCGAATATTGTCGTAAACTATTGGAATCGATGTCAAAACGCTGGGAGGCTATATGTGACAGCAAGGCACAAAACACAAAAAATAAATTTAAGCAGTATTCAATTTTATATATAAATATATATAAGAAACACAAATACTTTTGTGAGATATAAATATGCGGGTTTTTTTTGTTTTGTTGCTCTATTTTGATAGCTGTTAAAAGTTGTCAAATTGTTTCTTTTGCATTGCATTTCGCAAACATCATTCTACAAATGCAGTAAGATAAAATTAATAAACATATTTGGTAAGATAGTGAAATACTTGAGTTTCTGCTCCATATGCTTAGCAAGGAATACTTTTGTGATTCACAGTACATGCACAGTTAACTAAAATACAAAACCCAAAACGAGAGAGCAGGGAGCGTTTAAATGCACAAACAAAAACAACAACACATACACAGCATTGACACCGCGCAATATATGCATGTATATTTGTTTGTGGACTTCAAATGCAATTTGCAAAATTAGTTAAAACAAGTTAAAGTGATCTAATCGGGAGTGCCCGACTAGAAGATACCCTGAACCCAGTCCTAACATTCATTCAAACTAACCTATCAGTGTACATACTTACGAACGCACAGATACTACAAGCATTACAAGCAGTTTAAGCAGTTACTTTGCTTTTTTACTGACCCACGCTATGGAAAGTTAACTCTTAATAAGTTCGTTCTGTGTTTATTGTCCGATCCTATTGAAATGGGGGCATACAATTGGCAATAAAATGTGTGATCAAACCAAACATATATTCCAAATATAGCTCCTATAGTCTCTGATATCCGCGTGTTTATACAGACATACAGACGGACGGACAAACAGACAGACGTACATTGCTAAATCGACTCGGCTGTTGATACTGATCAGGAATATATACTTTACATACTTTTGCACAACTTCATTATACCCTTTTACCCATTTTAAATGGATTTAGGGTATAAATAAACAATATTGCAAGGCAAGAAACTGTAGCAGTTTTGTAAAACACTGAACAAAGTACCACCGGTATACAGTCTCAATTGTGATCTCAAGGTGAACAGTCATCTGTTCAGAAACAAACGTTTCTTATCTACATTTATGATCTCCGTCCCGTTACTCTCTCTACCTCTCTGAACGAACAATAACAAACAATTTCCAAAGGAAATCGAAACAAAAGCTAACTGTAACAGTAACTCTGACACGACGTGGGAGAGTAAAATTATTATAATGTCTTTAAATCTAATTCAATGGAATATTCGTCGTTATTTAAACACTTACAATGAACTTCAAATTATAATTAAAAACAAGTGGGAAAGGATTATCTTCGGCGTGCCGAAGATTCTATACTCTTTTCGAACCATCAGGCAATTTTCACTCTGCCAACTGCACCACTGAAATTTCAAAAATCGTGTGGCATTTATTTTTTTCCTCTAAGAAATGGTATCATATGAATTAAAATTTTTCTTTTAAATTATTGAATATTTGATTTATATATTTATAACAAATAATTAGCAAAATAAAAAAAAAGTAAGTCGCGGCTGGGATTTGAACCGAGTTCTCCCCGTTTGTCAGTGCAGCAGTCTAATACTTACGCCACCAAGCAGTTTTGAAATGCGCTGACAATCTCGATTATACTGATCTTTTTTTTGTTCTAAGACATTGGTAGCAAATGAATTTGATTATAGTTATTTTACATTTGAAAAGAAGAATAAGAAAAAAGTTAAAATAAATGACTAGTCGCCGCTGGTACTCGAACCCAGAACCTTTCGTTTGTCAAGGCGTCACTTTCCCCCTTACGCCACAAACCGCTTTGATGATCGATGACAAAATCCCTTGAAGAGCAGACTATCAAAAGCTTCCTGGTTTTGTTTTCCTGCAACCTGCAACTTGCATTTGTCAGCGCAGCAATTAACTTCTTTTTATACCCTGAACCCATTAAAAATGGGTAAAAAGGGTATTATGGTTTTGTGCAAAAGTATGTAACAGGCATAAGGAAGCATCTCCGACCATATAAAGTATATATATTCTTGATCAGTATCAACAGTCGAGTCGATTTAGCCATGTCCGTCCGTCCGTCCGTCCGTCCGTCTGTATGAACACACAGATATCAGAGACTACAAGAGCTAGAGACTTCATAATTGGAATATAAGTTCTCGTGGTCCCGGGACAGTAAGAGTTTATTTCATTTTATCGATAACTCATCCCGTTCAAAAGTTATCGATAAATTTCGATTTTAAATCAGTGTTTTTGGGCTTTAACTGGAAAGGTTTAAGAGCTAAAGGCACAAAATTTTGTATACATATTCTTGAGTAGCAAACGCATCTAACAAATATTTCACTGAATACCACCCTCCAATCCCCTAAAAAGTTCAAAAAACGTATTTTTTAAGTTATGACCTTGTATCTCGGTTTGGTTACACATTTTATTGCCAATTTCATGACCAACAATTTTCAATAAGATCGGACAATAAATACAGAAGTTGTTTACGATTTAACTTTCCGTAGTGTGGGGCTTAGTGCAGAATCAATGTAATTGCTTACACCGCTTGCACTGCTTGCAGCATAAGTGTGTTTGTATGTACAGCTGTGAGCAATGAAATAGTAGTGCCGTTAAGTCCGAACTATTTCACTGACAAACTACATGTTAAGTGAAATTTTGGTATAGAAGGTTATTAAAATACTATTTGCTGATAATTTTCAAGATTATTTTAAGTTGTAGCTGCTATATACTTCTATCAGTATTCATACCAGAGCCAAATTACAAAAAAAAAAAATGGAACAAGTGCAGTCGTAATACTCTGATACCATTTTAAGAACAGCTGAAAGCAAGTGAACAGATCATTTTTGCTGGTGTATGGGTGACCCGAAATCGGCCTTCCAAGTTTTAGGGGACGGGAGGGGGCGTGGCCCCGATCTTTAGAGGGGGTGACAAGAAGTCTATCTTCCAATTTTGGTGACTCTAGCTCTAAAACTGTGGAAGATATAAACTTTCGCGATTTTTGGGGGCGGGAGGGGGCGATCTTTAAGGGAATTGGCCAGAAGTCTACCCTCAAAGTTTGGTGGCCCTAGCTCTTAAACTGTGCGATATAGGCTTCCGTGTTCCGTGGGGGCGGGGTGGCTGGGGGGCGTTCTAGTGGGCGTGGTTGGAAAATCCAGGACGGAATCTTTTGGGGTGGTCAGCCCTAGTCTAAATTCCAAGTTTGGGGACTCTAGCTTCAAAACTGCGGGAAATATACACGTGTTATCGAATTGTGAATTCATGTATATCGATATTCGCGATTACGGGGGTGGGAGTGGGCGTGGTCGAATTTTTTTTTCTGTGATCTGTAGAGGACGTAACTAGTAATACAAATTTCAAATATGGTGACCTTAGATCTAAAACTGCGGGAGATATAAGCATTTCAAATTAGTTTTGGAGGGAGGGGGGCTGGTGGGCGTAAAAAATGGGCGTGGCCGATAAAACTAGTATTCAATTTTATCGGGAGGTCACCAGCAATATACCTACCAAATTTGATTACTCTAGCTTCAAAATTGTGGGAGATATTCACGTTTAATCGATTTGTGATTTGAGGTGTATCGACATTTTATCGATTTGCCAGCCTCCCAGTGGGCGTTGCATAAATTTGAAACAAACTTGATCTGAAGCAGATAGCTATAATCATAACACAAAAGATTTTAAGAGTCTATCTAATATCGTTTCGGAAATACGTGCGCTCATCCAGACAGACAGACGGACAGACGGACGGCCTGACGGACATCCGACAAAACCAATATACTATGAGTACCTTCGTTATCAGAGTATAAAAATTACGCTGTGAATTAAGACAGTAGTGCCAACTACTTTGATGAAAAAAATTAATAAACTTAAGTAAACTAAATGTTCTATGTTTTATATTTTGTTTTTGGGTCTACTACATCAATATAAATCATATTTGGTTTATTGGGGCTATGTATGGGCGTGGCATAGTCAATAAGATTCTTACAACCCTTCTCAGTTATTTTGGCCAATATCTCTTAGCCCTGTTGCTAAAAGTGTGGTGTACTTAATTTATTTATTGTTACAATGATTCGTTTGACAGCTCCAAACAAACTTTATATTGCTTTTAGGTCCAGGGGCTGAGCTAGGCGTGGCATTGTGACGATTTCCTGAAATGCTAGATACTCTTGACCCGTTTTACTAGTATACTAGGGGCCGTTATCCTGTTGAAACATCCATTTTATTTACGTTTCCACTAAATGGGTAAGACTACCATAGATCGAAAGTATAGGGCCAAGGTTAGTTCTCGAAATGCAGGGCCATACCATAATGTTCCGTCGGCCACACTAATCGTATCAAAACTATACTTTGGCTCGTATTCTGTGTCCCGTAGTCAAGAAATATACTATTTGGAACTTATTCCACAAAATAAAATAATTTTGCCACCCATCAGTTTATAATACTTCGCTCAACATTTCAGTAGTCAGGCACATGACCTTTTTATACCCTGATCCCATTAAAAATGGGCAAAAAGGGTATAATGAAGCTGTGCAAAACTATGTAACAGGCATAAGGAAGCATAAAGTATATATATTCTTGATCAGTATCAATATCCGAGCCGATCTAGCCATGTCCGCTGTCTGTCTGTCTGTATGAACACGCGGATATCAGAGACTACAAAAGCTAGAGACTTCATATTTCGAATAGAAGTTTTCGTAGTGCCGAGACAGATCAAGTTTATATCATTTTATCAATAACTCGTCCCGTTCAAAAGTGATGGATAAATTTCGATTTCAGACCTCCGTTTTGGAGTCATACCTTAAAAGTTATAAGAGCTAGAGGCCTTAAATTTGACATGTCTATTGTTGAATAGCATACACATGTAACAAATATTTCACTTTTTGGATACCAGCCCCCAATCTCCCCAAAAATTTTAAAAACACATTTTTGAAGTTATGACTAATTTGGTTTGGTCACACATTTTATTGCAGTTTGTGCCTAAAAAATTTCAATAAGATCGGGCAATAAACACAGAAGTTTTAAAGGATTTAACTTTCCATTGTGTCGAGCTCAGTAAAGAAGCAAGCTAACTGCTTAGACTGCTTGCACTGCTCGAACTGCTTGTAGCATGACTATGTTTGTATGTACGTACACTGACTGGGTAGTATGAATGAATGTATGGACGTAGTTCAAGGTATCTCCTAGTCGGGCACTCCCGACTAGAGCACTCTTACTTGTTGGCATGTATAATCTCGAATAGCATTTCAATAAGATCGACTCAACTTTCCATAGTGTGGGGTTCAGTGAAGAAGCAAGCTAACTGCTTAAACAGCTTGTACTGCTTGCAGCATGTGTATGAAAAAATTTAAGGACTGGTTCAGGGTATCTCTTAGTCGGGCACGCCCGACTTTTTACTTTTGCACAAAACCATAATACCCTTTTTACCCATTTTTAATGGGTTAAGGGTATAAAAAGAGGAAAAACAACATATTATATAAAATTTAACAATATTTTTAAATTCGCTTTAAGTACTTTACTGTTTTACATACACGTTTTGCCTCTGACATTGTAAGCGGGACCATAATTCACATAGTGGCCGATATTCAGGTCTTCAGATACGACGCACCTGCTGTCCCTCTGCAACGAGGTATTGCCTGGCACATCAATGTTTTTTTCGTATGCAGCGTAATATAAACGAAGTAATAGACGAAGTAACAACGATCAAAGGATCAGGGCTTTGGCGAGTTACAACTTGCACCATACAACGGATAAAATTGCAAGGATGGCGAGTACGCAAGCACGTAAGCCACGATCCATAATCTGGCTGGGACCAGCATGAAAATGGGTCGCTGATCGCCAGATGCATCAGATGGGATGCTATCCTGAAGGCACAAGACAACTTCGCCAGAAACAGCAACCAGCAGATAAGGATTAACACGAGGCTTTTCGATTCAACGCACGAATGGCTTCATCGACTTAACGAGGTCGTTAGAAGGGTCAACGAAATAGACAGGGACACCCACGACACGACCGAAGTGCTACACGAGGCGATAATTATCGCAAACCAGGTCGATGAGATCACGAGAACTAGCCAACTGGGAAAGACTGGAGTGGTCAACTCAAATTTTTTGGACCACGGCGAAGTCGACACAATTCTTTCAGAAGTGGATAGCCTCTGATATGAAAACGTAGTCGAGGTGGTGAAAAATTCTAACGAATGGAACTTCACTGTTGTATATCTTGGCAATGCCCAAGGTAACAGACAGAAAATATGGGTCGATGTTTCTTTACCCAACGATATCGAACGGGAACAGGTTGTATTGGAGTATATCAAGTTGGCAATGAACCCATTGGAGACATATGCTGTTTTATGAAATTGCTTCTCCATTGGCAATACAACCGTACGCCAAGAAAAAGATATACGCAAACGCAGGCCATGCGGCACTCGATTACTTGAGGAACAGCCAGGAGGTGGTTGAACTAGTTGACGATGGTACCATATTCTTGACCCATTTCAATGGAACAGTGGCCGCCGCTTCTAAGATTACCGCTTGGAGGGATCTTTTATCGTCCAATTCGAAAATGAAACGATATTGACCGGGAACAGGAATTACACAAGCTATTCGTCATTCCATTCGATGGCAATGCCATTTGCTAAAATATGTTCACGATTTTAGCTTGGAAAACTTGCAAAAACTATCCGACATGTCCATCGAGATCTTATTCTCTGTCTTCACAGAAGTAACCGTAGTTTTGGTTATCATGTCAACACTGTACTTCGTCTGGAGGAAAATAACTTGGACTAAGGGAATCCCGAAACTACGAGATCCCGCCTCGGACTTAGAATCGCAGGCCACCAACGAGCCTGCAGCCGAGACCTAATGATCTATGGGACACAGATCTTGTGGTGGGGAGGAGTTAATAACGGCTGGGGCTCCCCTCCCTCTCACTTCTCCGCGGCAGCCACAAACAACGGCATAACAACTGCAGTGGGCCAAGCCATTGACCGCCGCTAGCCGTCTCAGCTTAGCTGCGCACACTCTTCAACCCGCCCCTATGCCACGCTCAGTATAACCAAAACTGCAGCGTTTAATATTTGGTGCGGCGACAAAGTCGCGCCAAGTAAACATAAGCCGCTTCAGACGGTTTCACAATATCCGTTGTGCTACTATTGGAATTAGCTGATGCGGGGATTTGTGCTCAAGCGATCGGTCAGCCAGACGCGCTCAATTGGGGCCTCAATTGGAGCAGAACGCATTCCGAACATTGATTCAAATAAATGCTTGTAACGTCTTCTAAATGTCTGCATTCTTATTTCATAGTAAAATCGCATATAATAAGACGACAAAGCAGTTATCAATCAAGCAGGAACATTCCGAGTAACCAGGAAATCACTGGATAAGGCGAGATGCGTACTTTGACTATTAGGTTACCCTCGACGGTTGCTGGTGACGTCCACAACAGATCACAGAGCAAGAATTTCGAACACGATTACATCTGACATACTCCTGTTTGTAACTGTAAGGGAAGCCTTTACACACTCCCGGCGTGTGAGTAGAAGACGCACACACACACACACACACACACACACACACACACACACACACACACACACACACACACAACAAAATTTCATATATATATATCTTATATATATCTTATATATATCTTATATATATATCTTATATATATCTTATATATATCTTATATATATCTTATATATATCTTATATATATCTTATATATATATATATATATTAAATTGATTACATCTGACATACTCCACTATTCTTAGCTACATACATATATGCTTTAATAAAGGATCTTTTAAATTGAATACATCTTAATTTTATTGTATTAGATTAATAATTAATTATATTTGACAATCATATTTATTTCATTCGTTCGTATTTTATATTGGAAGTAGCATATTTGTCTTCACTACTTTTGTTTTGTTGGTCCTTTTTTTTAAATGGGCTCTGATCAACTTTATACTGTTTTTCTTTGGAGCTATCTTTTCACCCATCAAGTAAACGCCTCTAAGATCTATACTTATTTATTTATTTTTTGTTAAAATTTATATTTTTATTTTTTTTTTTATTTCTGTGTCATTCTAATTCAAAGCTTAGTATATTGAGATATTAGATGATCCAGTTCAACTACTCGTGTTGTATAGAAGAAACAGGCGCATGTATTAACCCTTATATGCTCAGATTTGAAGAGCAGGGGCACAAAGTTGAATGCATCCCATATTCCGATGTTCTCATACTTCAAGATATATTCTCTGTATTCATTAATGAGTTTCTCGTGCTCCGGAAAAATCGTTCTCTTATAAAATTTTAAATTTTGAATAGATGTTCATATTTTTATTGCGCTTCCATTTCGATCTTCACTTCAAAGAGAAGAAATACGACTGAATGAAGTTTTATTATGATAAACGTAGCTATACTAACGTCTCTCTTCTCATTTTATATTTCCCCGAGAATTGTTTTAATTGATAGCCCATCTTCTTAGAAAATTCAAAACATAGACGAGTTAAATCAATTTCTACATCATTTTCATAACTTGCTCCCAGATCCGTAAGCCTAATGTCATATTTCCGTATCCATGAACATTTTGGAATAATATAATTATAATCAATGTTCCTTATTTCATTTTTTAGTATAGTGTTCCAACATAAAAATGATGTTACCAAGCGTAGGTTCGTATAACATCACCTCGTATTTTTCTCTTATCATCATCACTAGTTTTTGATCTCATGATTCATTCTCAAATTCAATTTTATTACCATACTGACTTAATATTAATACATATTGCCTATCCGTCTTTCTAATCTTAAAAATATACTTAATTGTATTAATTAATGGGTGTTCAATTATTGTATCAGGCATAAAAAACTGAAACTGTTCAAGCCTTAGCTGAATATATTATTTATATGCTAATAATTGTAAACATTCATCTTTTTCAAAACCAATGAAATTACGCTTGTATTGCTGCATCCATATAATGGGGGTGAAATCTCTACTTGTTAAAAAACCACATTTTAATTTTAATTGAAGACTTACATAATATTCAAATCCAAAAATGATCTTATGATCCTTTGCTTTTCTCCTTTTTAATTCAAGCGTGTCCATATTGTTTGATATTCTATTTTAAACTAAATTGAAATGTACCATGAAATTGCTATTTAAGTGGGGAAATCGGCATGACTTATCACAGTACATTATACACAACGGTGACAATATGATCACAGTAGATAGAGAGACATCTGTTCTGGTTGATTTCCAATATATGTTTGGAAATGAAAGTAAGCTTTTTGTTAAGGAGCTGGCATTCATGCAAGCTGGCTCCGTCATACCCAATTTCTTTCACTTTAAACCGCCATACAATATAAAAGACACAGATAAAACTACCAGAAAATCTCTTAGTATAAGCAAACGGTATACCGATGGATTAGATTGGTCTGATTTTGACATTTCATATTTCAGCCTAGGTGAAATATTGAAACCATTAAACAGTTATACTACTGCTATTTTTATACCCTGAACCCATTAAAAATGGGTAAAAGGGTATTATGGTTTTGTGCAAAAGTATGTAACAGGCATAAGGAAGCATCTCCGACCATATAATGTATATATATTCTTGATCAGTATCAATAGCCATGTCCGTCTGTCTGTCTGTCCGTCGTCTGTATGAACACGCGGTTATCAGAACTACAAGAGCTAGAGACTTCATATTTGGAACATAAGTTCTCCTAATCTCGGGACAGATCTAGTTTATTTCTTTTTATCGATAACTCGTACCGTTTAAAAGTTATCGATAAATTTCGATTTCAGACTTGCGTTTTTGGGACATAACTTCAAATGTTCTAAATATGAAGTCTCTAGCTCTTGTAGTCTCTGATATCTGTGTGTTCATACAGACAGACAGACGGACAGACGGTCAGACGGACAGACAGACGGACATGGCTAAATCGACTCGGCTATTGATACTGATCAAGAATATATATACTTTATATGGTCGGAGATGCTTCCTTATGCCTGTTACATACTTTTGCACAAAACCATAATACCCTTTTTACCCATTTTAATGGGTTCAGGGTATAAAAATTTAGTTTGGTAAATTTGAAAGGCAGAAAAAGTCAGAATTGAGGTTTAAATGCTTTGGACAGCGGCACTACTATTTCATTGCACACAACTGTATGTGCACTGATAAGTTAGTTTGAATGAATGTAAGGACTGGGTTCAGGGTATCTCCTAGTCGGGCACTCCCGACTAGAGCACTCTGACTTGTTATACCCTGAACCCATTAAAAATGTGTAAAAAGGGTATAATGAAGTTTTTTTAATTTGAAACTGATCAACATACTTAATTGCCTTAAGATTTAAATATGTTTACTACAACGCAAACTTTTCGTGCTTACCAGACATCTAACCAGAATACGCGCAATACCTTAGCAACCATCGGTATGAAATAGTATATTTCTTGGGCGAGTGCATCACGACCGTAAACAAAGTTCTGAAGGCAGTCGCTAACTCTGCAAAATACATCGTTTAAAAAGTCGGGAGACGCTGTGACCTCATTGATGCTCGCGGCCAGTCTGCGTAGGGCACAGCGCAGGGCGGCCAATAAAATGTCCTTTGTGTGCGTTGGCTGTCCTCTTCTAACAATCTCATTGTTTGAGAAAAGTCTGGCCAAAAAAATGGTGTTATTGCAAGATGTTTATTAGATATGGGCAATTCCACAGAAAATTTAACTTTTTGTAACTTTTGACACGCCCCCTTTCCAGCTTTTGTCTCAAAAGATCAGCATCGAAAACTCGCCACTTTTACACTAAAGCAAGTGCTTTCAAATTGTGTTTTCGATTTTGATCTTTTGAGGAAAAGGCTGGAAAGGGGGTGTCTCGAATGTGACAAAAATTTTACTTTTGTGGGGAAATTCTCATATGCGTATAACGGCAGCATACCTTTTAAGCAAATTGCGCAAAGGATGCTTCAGGGGGCACGCGAAGAGCAAATCAGCGAGGAACGCAAACGACTCAGGATGATCGAACATGTCTTTGACAATTGTCAGTTGCTCAGCCGGATTGGGGGCTGTTACAAACTGAATTACATGAGCGTCTTGGGCTGTACAACGTGAGACGACAACGCTTTATAATATTGCAGTTGGCTAAAATAAGTCTTTTTGGTGTACTTACAGTTTGTCCAATTCGACGGCAGTTTAACAATTGTGTTGCGCATCTCAACGAAGCGACTTGGATGCGCGAACAGCTTTAAAACAGCCAAGCGTAGGTTCAAGTCGTCCATTAAAATTAAATTAAATGATAATGCTTCACTTTGTGACAACCGATTTCGATGTTTGTCGCTCATATATCGATATTTTCGAATTTCTTTGCGAGAAGTATCGAAATTGCTCGTGCTTATTAGGATCAGTGCTGCCAGTGCATCAGTTTTTATTTCAATCACAGCTATTAGCTTTTTATTAGATATTTTGTAAACCAATTTCATTATATTGTTACTCTTTTTTACTGCCGTCTGATGATAAAGAATAAAATATTACTGAAAAAAAACACTCGAAACCGCAATGCATTGCCTTACAACCGTCAAGTTAGCGTCGAATATTGATACTGATAGGTTTCGGAACAAGGATAGTTTTTCAAATATTTTAATTTTAAAAGGCCGAAATCGAATGAGTGCCAAATTGTTGGATATTTAATTATTTTCTATTCAACTATAGAATTTGAGCTTTTAATGTATTCAAATTATTTATTTGAAAAATTAGATTCTTACATTAGTTACAATATCTCAATTTACAGAGTGAGCTTAGCTTAACCTGGTATACACGATTATAACATGTTTTTACTCTTTTCGAAGAAAATATTATATTCACTTTGTGCTGAAGCTTGTAATGCATAGAAAGATATTGGTTTGGTCGTAAATCCTATGTTTTTGGAGCTATCGCGATGAAACTTTGCATAGACACTTATTATTAAAAGGGACAGCACATTAGTCGGAGCCGGCCGGATCGGACAACTATATCTAATAGCTGCAATACAACTGGAAATTAATTTAGTATTTCCAAAAACAAATTTAAATTCATATGATACCAATTCTTATATTAAAAAAAATAAATACCACGCGATATAACGATTTTTTACAGTATATGAGATTTCAGTGGTGCAGTTGGCAGAATGAAAAATGCCTAAAGGTTCGAAAAGAGTTTAAAATCTTCGGCACGCCGAAGATGTAAATGTAAAAGGATAGTTGATATCAAGCTTTGCCGCCTAAAGAAAATGTATATAATAACAAGTGGGAAAGGATTATCTTCGGCGTGCCAAAGATTCTATACTCTTTTCGAACCTTCAGGCAATTTTCCCAATGCCAACTGCACCACTGAAATTTCAATAGTAGTAAAAAATCGATTTATCGCGTGGCATTTATTTTTTTGCTTTAAGGATTGGTATCATATGAATTTAAATTTTTCTTTTAAATTATTGAATTGAAGCTATTATATTTATATATATATATATATATATATATATAATTATATATATTTAACACAAATAATTAGAAAAACAATAAAAAGCAATAAAAGTCGCGGCTGGGAAATGAGCCGTGCTCCCCGATTGTCAGCTCAGCACTCTAATACTTACGCCACCAAGCAGTTTTGAAATGCGCTGACAAATTCGATTATACTGATATTTTCTTTTGCGTTGTATAGTTTTTGTTATGACCAGTCGCCGCTGAGTTTCGTACCCGCGAGCTTTCGTTTGTCAGCACAAGCACAAGCAGTTTTGATGATCGATGACAAAATCCCTTGAAGAGCAGACTGTCAAAAGCTTACTTGCGCTTGACTTTGTTTGCTCATATGCACCTGTTTTGCAAAATGTTTAATGACGCATATCTTCGCTATTTATGACTCAATCGTTTTGCAATTTTACCCATTGATGAGTTATAAGGATGTTCAAGTGTACAAGGAAAGATAAAGTGGTCCGATCCGGCCGGTTGCGACCAATGTGCTGTTTCTTTGAATAATAAGTATCTGTATAAAGTTTTATCGAGATAGCTTTGAAAACATGGGATTTATGGCCAAAACCGACTTCCAGTTGTATGGCAGCTATAGGATATAGTTGTCCGATTCGGCCGGTTCCGACCAATGTGCTGTCCCCTTAAATAATAGGTGTCTGTGCAAAGTTGCATCGCGATAGCTCAAAAACTGAGGGACTAGTTTGCATACATACAGAAAGACAGACAGACGGAAATGGCTAGATCAAAATGTTTTTTTTTTTTCTAAGCATACTGGCAGTAACTTTTGGGGGTCTCCGACGCTTCCTTTTATGCGTTACAAACTTCAGCACAAACTTAATATACTATTTTCTTCGACAAGAGTATAAAAAGCGAATTTCTTAATGATTGAATGGATTCATAAGTATTTTTCGAGCCAATTAAATAACTTACCGTTCATTTTGACGTTTGATATGGAAATTGGATTGAAAAATGTATTTCAATGTTAGTTTCGGACACAAAAGATTTGTCAACAGTTAAAGCAAAGTTATTAAAAATTTAAGCACGTATCCTAAAATTTGCATAAGACAAGTATATTCCATTTAGCATACCGTGCATTATGGAGTGAGTTCTGTACAATGCAAATTTAAGACTGATTGGTTCAATAGGTTCTTAACAATCTTGCAATTGAGTTTATTTGATCATCCGTTTGAACTTAAAATATTTGAAAACTAAATAATGGTTTCGACACCGATTAGAAGTATCGATATATCGACGCTAAGTGACCGTGGTATACTTTACGCATGTGCGTCAAGTTACCCACGGCCACTTAGCGTCGAGTATCGATACCTTTTATCGGTTTCGCAACAAGGATTTTGTATTTCATATATTTTGCGTTTTAAAGGACGAAATCGAATAAACTTAAATAAAAAATTGTAAAAATTATTTTTTCATCTTAAATTGATGTAAATTTGATCCGAATCTTTGGGTTACTTTCGGTGATATTCACATAAGTATGCACCAACCTCGTATTCTAAATATGAAGTCTCTAGATCTTGTAGTCTCTGATATCCGCGTGTTCATACAGACGGACGGACAGACGGTCAGACGGACAGACAGACAGACGGACATGGCAAAATCGACTCGGCTGTTGATACTGATAAAGAATATATATACTTTATATGGTCGGAGATGCTTCCTTATGCCTGTTACATACTTTTGCACAAAACCATAATACCCTTTTTACCCATTTTTAATGGGTTCAGGGTATAAAAATAAGCTTTGATCGTGTGTACTAGGTTTAGCCGAGTGCGATCTGTATATTGGGAGAACTGTGAGAATTTGTAAGAACCTAGTTTTTCAAACCCTTAATTTTGATGCAGTAAAAGCTCCAATTTTAAAACTAAAGCATTTAATTGAAAGATAATTTAATTTTTAACAATTTTGCATTAAAGTTTGTTCGATTTCGTCCTTTAAAACGCAATATATATGAAAAACAAAATCCTTGTTGCGAAACCGATAAAAAGTATCGATATTCGACGCTAAGTGGCCGTGGGTAACTTGGCGCACATACTTTACGCTGGTTTTCAATTCAGAGGCACAAAATTTCATATCGGACAAACAAGTTAACTGATTGCAGTCTGTTTCTACATCGATAAGTAAGTACGAATGCATGTTAGGACTGAGCTCAGGGTATCACCTAGCGCTCACACCCCAATAGATCACTCTTAATTGTCATTGTTATACTCTTTTCGAAGAAAATAGTATATTAACTTTGTGCTGAAATGTATAATGCATAGAAGAAAGCGTCGGAGACCCTCAAAAGTTTCTTCCAGTACGCTTAGGACAACAAAAAAAATGATCTAGCCATGTCCTTCTGTCGATCTGAATGTATGGATACTAATCCCTCAGTTTTTGAACTAACGCGATAAAACTTTGCACATAGACTTATTATTCAGAGGGACAACACATTGGATTGAAGAGGCATGATCAGACCACTATATGTCATAGCCATACAATTGCCAGTCGGATTTGGCCATACATCCCATGCTTTCAAAGTTATCGTCTTCAATTAGCTCGCTTTCCTTTCCTTGCATTCAGTCAGTCAAAAATAGCAAAGATATGCGTCAATTAATATTTTGAAAGAACAAGTGAGTTTGACAAATAAAGCCAAGTGCAAGTTAGTTTTGAATAGACTGGTCTTTAACCGAGCTTGTCATCGAACATCATTACGGTTCGGGGGTATAGATGGTTCAATTCCGCATGCGACATCATTAGCTACCAATGTTTTTTTACCCTGAACCCATTAAAAATGGGTAAAAAGCGTATGATGGTTTTGTGGAGAAGTATGTAACAGGCATAAGGAAGCATCTCCGACCATAGAAAGCTTATATATTTTTGATCAGGATCAACAGCCGAGTCGATCTTGCCATGTCTGCCCGTCTGTATGAACACGTTGATATCAGAGACTAAAAGAGCTAGAGACTTCATAATTGGAATATAAGTTCTCGTAGTCCCGGGACAGATGAAGTTTGTTTCTTTTTATCGATAACTCGTCCCGTTAAAAATGTATCGATCAATTTTGATTTCAGACGAGCGCTTTTGAGCTATAACTTAAGAGTTATAAGAGCAAGAGGCCATGTATTTTCTTGAACAGCAAAGGCATGTAACAAATATTTTACTTTTTGGATACCACCCCTCCAGTCTCCAAAAATGTTACAAAAATAATGTTTAAAGGTATGACCTTGCAACTTGGTTTGGTCACACATTTTATAGCCAATTCTATTCCCAACAAATTTCAATAAGACCGGATAATAAGCACAGAAGCTGTTTAAGATTGAACTTTCCATTGTGTGGGGCTTAGTGAAAAAGCAAGCTAACTGCTTTCACCGCCTGCACTGCTTGCAGTATGTGTGTACACTTGGTTATATAAGTGTTAGTATGAATGGATGTAAGGACTGGGCTCAGGGTATCTCCTAGTCGGCCACTCCCGACTAGAGCACTTTTACTGGTTTTATTATACCCTTGTTCGAGCACTACGCGAACACTTCACAATTGTCGGTGGGCAATAAGCAAATCAATTCAAATCGTTGAATTAGTTGAACGGGCAAAAATTACCGCACAGTTTGGTTTGGGTTTTATCAGTGTTTCATACGTTTATTTTCTCTCTGTTAAGTGGCAGAGTGCATGCTGTCTTGGCTGAGGGCAGCATTTGTTAATTAACATGGTTTTTTGTTGATGCTATAATTAACATGGATGTTGTTGCATTCAAATGCCTTTACATCGACCGCGTTGAATGCCCGTAGGGCTTCAAATATTAATGGGTAAAGGAGCCAATCGTTGGATTGCTCGCTTGAGCATCCCAGTCTTAATTCTGGCGCTGGCCAGTTGCACTCTTCCATCCGCGCTGTTCGTCGTCTCCTCCCCTACTCTCAACAGCCATTGCTGTGGTGGAGCGTTGGCCTCGTGGACCAAGACTACGACCCTGACGCTAATGTTGGGCTGGTCGACTGCCCACTTTTGGTGCTGCTGCAGGTTCAGCAGGTAGTCTGTGGACCAGTCGATCCAGAACCGCTGCTTGTTGCTGCAAATCAGCTGCCTAAGTTACAAGTACGTCAGCTTCCTTTCTGGGCCGAGCCTTGTGGACGCGGATGGCAGCGCTATGAGCGTTGACCCGACGAGAAGGTGCGCTGGCATTATCGCCTCGCCATCGTTGGGGTGGGCACTGTCTGCGACGATTGGCCTGGAGTGGAGGATGGCTTCCACCTCCACCAGTACGGTTGCCAGCTGGTCTTGCCGTAGCAGTGCGCCTCGAATTGCTCTGATCATAAGGTGCTTGGCGGACTTCACTGCAGCCTCCCTAAGGCCACCGAAACGCGGCGATCGTTGTGGGATGAACATGAATGTTACACCCTTGGTTTCAGCAAACTCCGTTACGTTGGTTGAAGCTGGTCCGGAAATCTTCAGTATGCGCGCAGCACCCACGATATTGGTGGCATTGACGCAGTGTATACGCTTGACTTGACCTCGTCTGCCGACAAACCTAGATAAGCACATAATAAAAGAATTAGAGAGATCAGGTACAACTTCTAAATGTACAGCTTTGGGCGTGAAACAAACAAAAATCCCAATGAGACAGGGATTGGACCATAAAAGTTCACTTTGGTAATTAAGAAAGGCCTACTCTCATGTAGCCGATCAGGCGATCTGAAACAATGTACGAAACGCCATACTATGGCAATTGTTTCGGTGTAAAAACTGCAGATATAAATTGACAAACCTACATCCCTTTGGCAAAAGCAATAGAAACTTTGCGTTATGGGGCAGCAGCGCTTTCAATAAGTGGCCTCCAACACGCAGCAATCTCAAAGCTAGTTTTCCACTCTGATATGGACACATAATGGATTTAACTTTTGGTAAGATAGCAGAATTGCCGATTTGTCGAGCTTCGCGATTTCTTCTGCAAGCGCTGACTGCTGTATTAAATGTATGATTATCATAAATGACGATTCAAGCTCAGTTGCCGTTGGTAAAAGTGACGTGTATGCTGAGCAAGTTCCGTTTATAAAACAAAACATTTATGAAGAAATCATGCGGACAACATTTGCAACTTTTGCAGCCAAAGTTCCTGCATTAAGATCTTTGCTAGAGTTACTTTTAGGCATAAGAATCTAAGCGGATCGTACCGACGAGAGACGAATGACAAAATGGCACGTTTGGTGGGCATCTAGCGATAAGTTGACTGTAGATAGAGTATATAATATAAAATATAATGGACTCCAAATGAGTACTAATGTCTTCATATCCCCTTGTTGCTTAATAAGACTTGCCTCATCAGTAGGCTGAGCTTCGAAACGCTCTCAATTCGTTGACCATTTTGTCAAAGTACATCTAAATGGGTCAAATACATTGATTAGCTCTTTACGCAAAAGTCGCAATTCATCCACAGTATCCGCGCCAGATATCAAATCAAAGTTATTGGCTCTTGCCTTTGAAGCTAATGGATATGATTCTGCATGCAGCTCACTCAAATATTGTAAGCACCGAATTGCTAAAAACCGGGCAGAAGCTGTACCATATGTTAGTGTTCAGCTGATATATTTGAAGTGAGTTTGAAGGTTGTTCTCTCCAAAGAATTAGTGGAACCTTTCGCTGTCTTTCACCGATTTCGACTTACCGATACATTTAAGCAATGTCAGCTGACAATGCAAATGGGCGAAGCTGAAACCGCAACAAAGTTGCGTATAGACATGGCAGTATAGTGACATTATGGCATTTGTGACGACGTTTTGCAGGACGCTTCAAAAACAACTCTCAACTTAGTGGATGTGCTTTGCGGTCGGAGCACGCATTGATATGGAATGAAATAATGCGGTTTGTTGCGAGTGATAGTTTCTGAAAACGACCCAGAACTTCGAACAAGAGCTCCTAACGAATATGTTTGTTGGCCTGAAATGAAGTCTTGACTCACACTCGATATTGAACTAATCTCTAATTTGCTCCAAGCAGTAGATTAATGCGTTGAGGAAGGTGAAATTTCAACGCCAACAATAAGCTTTCCGGGCTGATAGGACGAAATGCTTCCCAAAACGGCCAAATCAGTCATCAATTCAAAGTCATCGCGTTCGTCTGGTGTTCGCTCTGCAAACGAGGTGCAAGTGGTTATAAAATGGTCAGTGGACCTGCAGGACGGACATTTCGGAGACTGACTTTGTGGATGGCATGGTAGCGATACTGTCAAAGTCGTTTTACCAACTCTTCTTCGACCATCAAAGCTAAATGTCTGCGTTCGGGAGGGACCATATGACGACTCCTCAGCTGCAAGATGCTGAAAGCGTCTATTAAGAGCAGACTCGCAATCTTCCCAAGATGGAAGCTGACTCTAATCTAAGCTCTCTACCCATTTAGAACGCGTAATGTGTACTTTGCTCATAATCAAATGTATGAGCAGAAGCTTAGAAATTTGTCTATGATTGCCTAAGTACAATAGCGGAAGGCCGGAAGGACAATGAAGGCCCATTGCATCTTTGGAAGATCAAATACTTTGCGATAGTATCCGATACTATAAGGCAACTATTGTCATAGACACGCTTTAAATTTGCTAATGTCTTCGGATAGTTGTAGTGCGTAACCTGATATGCGTGTACTTTATTATCATCATACTAAAGCTTCATTCTACAAACATGATAGGTTAAAATTTTCTATATTTGAGATCGATGCATCATTATCGACTAAATTTTCAAATAACCCAAAGTTTTTGTCTTCAGCATATTATTTAATTGCAACTAATCCAAGTTGTCTGAAATATCGTAGAATTCGCGATAGCTTCCCGTTGAGTCTTGTCGAAACCGGCCGGATCGGACCACTATATCTTATAGCTGCAATACAATTGCTATTAAACTACGTAATCATGTTATTTCGAGTATACAGTGTGCCTTTGTTTATTTAGAACACTTTATAAGTGACACTGTGACAAGTGATAGAATGTAAAATAATATTTTTCAAAATTTATATACATATGTATTTAGATAAAAAATGCCGCTTCTATCCCCAGAATCGGCAGAATCCTACGGGGTGCGTCCACGGGATGCGGATAGTGGTACGTCCTTGTTTACATTAATACTTTTATATAAATGATTTTCTTGTAGGGGTATATTTGTGCAACAGTGTTACCAACAAATTAAATAAGCAGTCGTGAAAATTTGTATAGCATACTTATAAAGAATATATAACCTACTGAAAATTGCCAAAAGGTTCGAAAATAGTATAAAATCTTTGGCACGTCGAAGATAATCCATCCATACTTGTTTTTATACCCTGAACCCATTAAAAATGGGTAAAAAGGGTATTATGGTTTTGTGCAAAAGTATGTAACAGGCATAAGGAAGCATCTCCGACCATATAAAGTATATATATTCTTGATCAGTATCAACAGTCGAGTCGATTTAGCCATGTCCGTCTGTCTGTCTGTCCGTCCGTCCGTCTGTCTGTATGAACACGTGGATATCAGAGACTACAAGAGCTAGAGACTTCATATTTAGAATATAAGTTCTCGTAATCCCGGGACAGATCAAGTTTATTAAAATTTATCAATAACTCGTCCCGTTCAAAAGTTATCGATAAATTTCGATTTCAGACCAGCGTTTTTGGGCTATAACTTACAAGTTATAAGAGCTAGAGGCCCCTAATTTGGCATGTATAGTCTCGAATAGTATACACATGTAACAAATTTTTCACTTTTTGGATACCATCCCCCAATCCCCCCAAAATTCAAAAACTCATTTTTTAAGGTATGACCTTGCAATTTGGTTTGGTCACACATTTTATAGCCAATGTTATGTCCTACAAATTTTAAAAAGATCGGACAATAAACACAGAAGTTATTTAAGATTTTACTTTCCATTGTGTGGGGCTCAGTGAAAAAGCAAGATAACTGCTTAAACCGTTTTCACAGCTTGCAGTAATGTGTGGTGTGTTTGTATGTGTGCACACTATTAGGCAAGTATGAATGGATGTCAGAACTGGGTTCAGGGTATCTCCTAGTCGGGCAGTCCCGACTAGAGCACTCTTACTTGTTTTAAAATATTTTTTTCAATTTTTTTGTGCAAAGGTATATCTCAGAATTAGTCGCCAACTATAATAACTCATATGCATAATCGTAAAATAGAAGCTAGTGAAATCTATCCACATACTCAAAAAGAGTGTAAGATCTTCGGCAAGCCGAAGATAATCGTTCCCCACTTTTTATAATTACTTTATTATAATTACTCTATGCTTGGCCAACAACCTTGTTCGTCCAACCAGTCCATCTCGTCATTTTTAAAACCTAATCATATGATTCTGTTGAGGCACAAGAGGGCACTAAATCGACTATATACACACACAATCCGCTATATCTGGGAATCTTTAAGAGGGCAGCCGAATAATAAGACAATAAGAGCCAATATTTCGAGGTAATGCTCCGCATTGCCGATCCCAACAATAGCTATGGTTTCAATTTGTGAAATGCAACGCGTTGTGTTAAGCGGCAGACTCTTAGGCGGATCCCGATTATGCGACCAGTTGTGGCCCAAAAACACTGGTCTGAAATCAAAAAGATCGGACAATAAACACAGAAGTTATTTAACTTTCCACTGTGTGGGGCTCAGCGAAAAAGCAAGCTAATCACTTGCACTGCTTGTACTGCTGTAGACCGTAGATGTTTTGAAATTCCAGATGAATAAATGATACAACACAAATTTTAACATTTGGTTTTGAACTTTTTATATTTTGAAGTGTGCTTCAAGTTACCCACTGTCACTTAAAATCGAACACCGATTCTTTTAATTGGTGTCGGAACCAGGATTTTCTTTTTTTTAGATATTTTAAGTTTAAAATAACGAAATCAAATAAACCAAAATGCATAATTGTAAAGAATAAAATATCAATGCTTCAGCTTTAAAATTTGAGCTTTTACTGTATTCAAGTTATGGGTTCGAAAAACTGGGGTTTTACAATCCTTGTAATATCTCAATTTACAGAGCGCGCTCATCTAAACCTAAATAGTATACATGATTTGCATCTACATATTGATGTACGTTTTCTTCAAGTCACAAGCAAACTTTCTGAAATATTCACAAAAGCCTCATACAAAATCGATTGTACAAAACAGTATTGAATTTGCACGCAAATATCTCAACTTACAGAACGTACATCCTACTGCACGCTATACCAAATTAAACATACTTGTTTTATGCAAATTATAAGATACGTGTTAACATTTTTACAAGACAAATTTAAGAGAAAACAAGTGTGAAGGGACTGGTCATTACACATACAACGCTAAAGAAAAGATCAGTATAATCGAGTTTGTCAGCACATTTCAAAACTGCTTGGTGGCGTAGGTATTAGAGTGCTGCGCTGAAAAACGCGAGAACATGGTTCAAATCCCAGCCGCGACTTATATCTTCTTATGTTTTTCTAATTATGTTTTCAAATATATATCAAATAGCTTGAATTCAATAATTTAAGATAAATATTTAAATTCATTCAATACCAATTCTTAAAGCAAAAAAAAAAAATGCCACGCGATAAAACGATTTTTTTACTACTTTTGAAATTTCAGTGGTGCAGTTGGCAGAGTGAAAATTGCCTAAAGGTTCGAAAGAGTATAGAATCTTCGGCACGCCGAAGATAATCCTTTTCCACTTGTTTTTCAATACCTTTGAAGGCAGGCATAGATAAATGTCCGATTTCCGGTTTGGGATTCATGATTTGAAATAAATATACTTTTTTATGAAAACTAATAACAAATGATATCAATCACCAATACATTACATTTAAAAAGTAGCATTCGTTTAGTCACTATATCCGGTTAAATCAAGATTATTCTTAAGACCGATCGATTTACAAAAATAAATTGTTTCTAGAACAGAAACTTTGTGAACACAATGAGTTTTAATGACCTTTTATAAAACAAATGACAAATACATACGTTCCTCGTTTTAAGGTGTGGCTTAAAGTCTCAAACTTGCGACTATGGTCTGCATTTAACCCTTAACTTGAAAGAAATTCAACTACATTTGACTATAAGGGTTTTCCTAAACAAAACTCGGAAAATTTTTCAAAATATTTTGTTTGGACCCAGCGACCGATAATAATAAATATATAAGCATTTGTACGTACATATACTATGTATCATTTATATAAAGCACACAACTTAATGGAAGGTAATATGTAAATGTTAATTCTTGATTTATGTCGAACTGTAGAACTTTAACTTATTCAAGAGGTAAATACATATGTTGCTAAAAACATCATTATACTGAACTGCAAACAAATAGGTAGCGAGTATAATGAAAACTGCTTACATTATCATCATGGTTTGCTATATGTATGTTAATGTCAGAAAGAAGTCTTCATATCGTACCATTATGATAAAAACCCTCAACATTTGTTTTGTTTTAATGGTACTGCGTATTCGCTATTATTAGTTTGTTCTCGTTTGTATTGTTTCAGTTTTAAATATAAATACATTATTGTATAATTGTTTTTTTTTTTTTAATTTTTTTCATGAAATAGTACTGCCGTTGCGTAAGACCTTTTCACTGCCAAAGTGAAATTTTGGTATAGAAAGTTATTAAAATAGTATTTGCTGATGATTGTCAAGATTATTTATAGCTTCTGTGGCTATACTTCTATCAGCTTTCATACCAGAGCTAAATTACTAATAAATGGAAAAATTACGCAGCGCTGTAGTGCCAACTACTTTGATTAAAACAAGTAAGAGGGCTCTAGTCGGGAGTGCCCGACTAGGAGATACCCTGAACCCAGTCCTTACTTTCATTCATATTAATCTATCAGTGTATATACATACATAAAAAACTTCTTTGTTTAATGTCCGATCTTTCTGAAATTTTTACGACATAACATTGGCTATATAATGTGTGACCAAACCAAATTGCAAGGTCATACCTCAAAAAAATGCGTTCCAAAAAGTGAAATATTTGTAACATGTGTATGATATTCGAGAATATACGTGCCAAATTTGGGGCCTCTAACTATTAATACTTTTAAGATATCTCCCAAAAAACTTTTGAACGGGACGAGTTATCGATAAAATGAAATAAACTTGATCTGTCCCGGGACTACGAGAACTTCTATTCCAAATATGAAGTCTCTAGCTCTTGTAGTCTCTGATATCCGCGTGTTCATACAGACAGACAGACAGACGGACATGGCTAGATCGTCTCGGCTGTTAATACTGATCAAGAATATATATTTTATATCGTCGAAAATGCTTCCTTATGCCTGTTACATACTTTTGCACAACTCCATAATACCCTTTTTACCCACTTTTAATGGGTACAGGGTAAACAAATTACTAAACTTTAGTAAACTAAATGTTTCATGTTTTATATTTTTTTTTTGCAACAATATAAATCGTATTTGGCTTATTGGTGCTGCGTATGGCCGTGGCATAAAGTCAATAAGATCCTTACAACCCTTCTCAGTGATTTAGGCCAATATCTCTTAGCCCTGTTGCTGAAAGTGTGTTGTACTTAATTTATTTACACAGAGTCTCATAGATCAAAAGTACACGGCCAAGGTCTGTTAACAAAAAGCAGGGCTATACCATATTTTTCAGTCCGCCACTCTTAATTAACTCGAATATAAACTTTGGTTGGTATTCTGTTCCCTTATAATCATGTTTGGGAGCTCCAAGGGGATAGTCTCCCTATATCGCAGAGATTGTCTGCCATCAGAAATCGGTATATTGCGTTTGGCAAAGCCAATTTAAAGGTGCTTACTATTGTGTTTGGAATTAAAAAGCATAAAGGAAGGGTATCCAACCCATTTTAAATTTCCTAACTATAAATTCTCAGTCCTCAATGGAAAAATGCTGCCTCTATATCACAAAAAAAGAGTACCTAGAAGTCACTAAATTTATATTAGAAAATGATTAAATTGATAAAAAACATTTACTAACATCGCGTTTTGTAATTTTTTAACATTTTTTTGCTAAGCACTACTATGTTATTGCACAGTTGATTTTTGAGGCAAGACTGAAAAAGCATCATAAAAAACACAAAACGAAACAAAAGCACCTGAACCTTTTGGTTTGTCAAAACCTAATATTCTAATAATCTCGGTTGTTGAATTTGAAAGGCAGAAAAAGTTCTAATTGAGGTTTAAATACTTTGGGCTGCTGCACTACTATTTCATTGCGCACTGCTGTTTCTTTTAATTTTTGTAATATATATATATTTTGTATATATGTATATATATATTTAAAACAAGTGGGGAAGGATTATCTTCGGCGTGCCGAAGATTTTATACTCTTTTCGAACCTATAGGCAATTTTCACTCTGCCAACTGCACCACTGAAATTCATTGCCAGTTGTATAGCAGCTATAAGATATAGTGATCCGATCCGGCCGGCTCCAACCAATGTGATGTCTCTTTGAATAATAAGTATATATGCAAACTTTCATCGCGATAGATTAAAAAACATGGGATATATGGCCAAAACCGACTTCGAGTTGTATGGCAGCTATAAGATATAGTGATCCGATCCAGCCGGCTCCAACCAATGTGATGTCTCTTTGAATAATAAGTATCGGTGCAAAGTTTCATCGCGATAGATTAAAAAACATGGGATATGTGGCCAAAACCGACTTCGAGTTGTATGGCAGCTATAAGATATAGTGGTCCGATCCGGCCAGCTCCGACCAATGTGCTGTCCCCTGGAATAATAAGTGTCTGTGCAAAGTTTTATCGCGATAGCTCAAAAACTGAGGGACTAGTTTGCATACATACAGACAGACAGACAGACAGACGGACATGGCTAGATCAATTTGTATTGTCATTCTAAGCATACTGGCAGTAACTTTTGGGGGTCTCCGACGCTTCCTTCTATGCGTTACAAACTTCAGGACAAACTTAATATACTATTTTCTTCGAAAAGAGTATAAATATACAATATGTATATGGATTGCGCTTTACACACATTTATCGGTTTTTAGGCATTAAAAAAATTAAAAGAAACAAGTGAGAACGTTGCAGTCGGGCGGAGCCGACTGCGTAATACTCTGATACCATTTTAAGAACAGCTGAAATCAAGTGAACAGAACATTTTTGCTGGTGTATGGGTGACCCAAAATCGGCCTTCCAAGTTTTTGGGGACGGGAGGGGCGTAGTCGATCTTAAGAGGGGGTGACCAGAAGTCTATTTTCCAAATTTGGGGATTTTAGCTCTAAAACTGTGGAAGATATACATTTTCGCGATTTTTGGGGGAGGGAGGGGGCGTGGCCCCATCTTGGCCGATCTTTAGAGGACTTGGCTAGAAGTCTACCCTCAAAGTTTGGTGGCCCTAGCTCTTAAACTGTGCGAGATATAGGCTTCCGTGTTTCGTGGGGGCGGGGTGGCTGGGGGCGTGGCCGGAAAATCCAGGACGGAATCTTTTGGGGTGGTCAGCCCTAGACTAAATTCCAAATTTGGGGACTCTAGCTTCAAAATTGCGGGAAATATACTCGTGTTATCGAATTGTGCATTCATGTATATCGAAATTTTTTTTCTGTGATCTGTAGAGGACGTCACCAGTAATATATATTCCAAATATGGTGACCTTAGCTCCAAAACTGCGGGAGATATAAGCATTTCAAATTATTTTGGGAGGGGGGGGCTGGTGGCGTAATAATGGTCGTGCCCGATAAACCTAGCATGGGAGGTCACCAAAAATTGTGGGAGATATTCACGTTTAGTCGATTTGTGATTTGAGGTGTATCGACATGTTATCGATTTGCCAGCCTCCCAGTGCGCGTGGCATAAATTTGAAACGAACTTGATCTGAAGCAGATAGCTATAATCATAACACAAAATATTTCAAGAATCTATCTAATATCGTTTCGGCAATACGTGCGTTCATCCAGACAGACAGACGGACGGCCTGACGGACATCCGACAAAACCAATATAGTATGAGTACCTTCGGTATCAGAGTATAAAAATAAAACAAAATTGTCTCGTGTATGTGTAAACTACAGTTTATGTAACTGTGTCTGGATTTGTATTTGTGTGAGTGTGTGCCGTTTTAAACTGTACTACGCGCTCCACAACGTATCTTCAACAGTTAAGTGTTGTTGCAGCAGCGTCGCTTTCAACTACAACATTTGCTAGTTTTCCCCTTGTTCTTATTTTGCTTGATAACAATGCGATCCTTATGTTGCTCATCGGAGGCAGTGCGCAGCTTATGATTCAACACCTGCCGCGTTATGGACAGAAACATATCTTCGACATTGAGATTGTCTTTGGCGGAAGTCTCAAACAGCTCAATATCCATTTGTCGCGCAAAGCGTTGTGCATCCTCCTTTATAACTACCTTACGATCCGGATCATCATTTTTATTGCCCACTGCCAAATCATTAAGAAAAATTTATACAAAATCCAGTATGTGTGTAGCCAGTTATACTTACCTAATACTTTGTTGACCACATCGCAATTATTTTGTATCTCTTCCAGCCAGCGGCGCACATTCGCAAAGGAGTCACCATTCGTCACATCATATACAACGATGACTCCGTGCGTACCACGATAATAGGTACTGGTTATGGTGCGAAATCGCTCTTGTCCGGCCGTATCCCAGATCTGCAGCTTGACGCGCAGACCTTCGATCATCACTGTGCGTATTTTAAAGTCCACACCAATTGTTGTTATATAACTACCAGAGAATGTGTCATCTGAGAAGCGAATGAGCAGTGATGATTTGCCCACACCTGTAAAAATACATATAAAGAAATATTGAGAGATGGAAAGAACGGTGGAGGTGGTGGATGTACAAACGAATTCCATGCAATTATGTGCTGTATTTCAATAGTTTGTGTGTTTTCGCAAGAATCGTTAAAATATTCTGTTTACAGGAAAACCAAACCAGCAACAACATCTCAGATCTTTGCTGGCATCTTTCGACGAATAACAACAATAGCAAGTGATAGTGCTCAAGTCGGGAATGCCCGACTAGAAGGTACCCAGAAAACAGTCCTAACAATCATTTATACATACTTATCAGGTAAGCATGGTTCTTCACTGAGGCCCACACTATGAAAAGTTAAGTCTTAAACAAGATCAAAAAATGTACGACATAAAAATGCAGGATAGTACCTTAACAAAATGCGTGTTTTATACCTTTGGGGGATGGGGGGTTGTATCAAATATGTTTTATGCTGCTACGCCACCAAGCAGTTTTGAAATGCGCTGACAAACTCGATTATACTGATATTTTCTTTCGCGTTGTATAGTTCTTGTTCTAAGGCATTGGTAGCAAATGAATTTGATTACAGTTATTTTATATTTGAAAACAATGAAATCAAGTAAGAGTGCTCTAGTCGGGAGTGCCCGACTAGGAGATACCCTGAACCCAAACCTTACATTCATTCATTCACTAACCAGTCATTGTACGTACATACAAACATACACATACTACAAGCGGTGCGAGCATTGCAAGCAGTCCAAGCAGTTAGCTTGCTTGTGTTTATGACCCGATCTTATTGCAATTTTTTGGGCACATACTGGGCAATTAATGTGTGACCAAACCAAATTGCAAGGTCATAACTTCCAAAATGCGTTTTTTTAACTTTTGGGGGGATTGGGGGCTGGTATCCAAAATGTGAAATATTTGTTACATGAGTATGCTATTCAAGAATATACATGTCAAATTCGGGGCCTCTAGTTATGACGTTATGCTCTAGCTCTTGTTGTCTCTGATATCCGCGTGTTCATACAGACAGACAGACGGACGGACGGACAGACAGACGGACATGGCTAAATCGACATGGCTGTTGATACTGATCTAGAATATATATACTTTATATGGTCGGAGATGCTTCCTTATGCCTGTTACATACCTTTGCACAAAACCATAATACCCTTTTTACCCATTTTTAATGGGTTCAGGGTATAAAAAGTGAAAGTAAATGACCAGTCGCTGCTGAGTTTCGTAAGGTTTGTTTTGGTTTTGTCAGCCCGTCACTTTACCCCGTACGTCACAAGCTATTCTGATGTTTTGATGACTGTCAAAAGCTTACTTGCGCTTGTGTTCGTTTGCTCATATGCACCTGTTTTTTCAAAATATTTAATGACGCATATCTTGGCTATTTATGACTCAATCGTTTTGCAATTTTACCCATTGATGAGTTATAAGGATGTTCAAGTGTACAAGGAAATTTAAAGCAATTGTTTTGAAAACATCGGATTTATGGCCAAAACCGACTTAGAGTTGTATGGCAGCTATAAGATATAGTGGTCTGATCCGGCCGGCACCGACCAATAATAAGTATATGTACAAAGTTTTATCGCGATAGCTTTGAAAACATCGGATTTATGACCAAAACTGCCTTAGAGTTGTATGGCAGCTATAAGATATAGTGGTCCGGTCCGGCCGGCTCCGACTAATGTGCTGTCCCCTTGAATAATAAGTGTCTGTGCAAAGTTGCATCGCGATAGCTAAAGAACTGAGGGACTAGTTTGCATACATACAGACAGACGGACATGGCTAGATCAATTTGTTTTGTTTTCTAAGCATACTGGCAGTAACTTTTGGGGGTCTCATACGCTTCCTTCTATGCGTTACAAAATTCAGCACAAACTTAATGTACTATTTTCTTCGAAAAGAGTATTAAAAATAAATGCCACGCGATAAAACGATTTTTTACTACTTTCGAAATTTCAGTGTTGCAGTTGGCAGAGTGAAAATTGCCTAAAGGTTCGAAAAGAGTATAGAATCTTCGGCAAGCCGAAGATAATCCCTTCGCACATGTTAATGTTGTTTTATTGGTCGGACAGGTGAAAATGATGCTTATTGTACATGCATGAGTGGTACATGTGCCTGTGTACGTGTAAGAAAATATTTGTACTTGCACTTACCGCTGTCGCCAATTATAAGCAACTTGAACATATGATCAAAGTGGCGTGCCATTTTTGATCTGCTGGTTTTTGTAATTTACAGTTACTCGGCGTTGAAGTTTGCGCTATCAGCGACGTTCACATCCAAGTTGAACACTGCAAAAATTTGGGAAATGTAAGTAGTAGTTTGCTGATACTGTTGTTTTTGTCGTGACTTGCTCCCTCCCAAACAAGCGCGCACTCTGACAAACGAACACTGGCGTGCACCGCTGCGCTCTCGCTCACGCTCAGTGATGATTGGTAACTGTTGCCGGTTAGTTAAATAATAAATACGATAAGCTGTTTTTCTTATGGATGCTGCAATTGTGTATGTGTTTGATAAGCTGTGTATGGTTATTAGTGTTGTACGTAGAGTTTAAAGTTTTTCACCTGCTATTTCATGTATATTTAACAGTAATTCGGCTAAGAAGGCGGCAACAATCCAGATATCAGATAGGGGCCGACTTAATGTTGTTGTTGGAATCACATCACAACCTTGTCTAACGAAGAAACCTTTATATTTCGGCTACTAGCTGTGATCTTCGTATCATTTAAGCAGACAATTTTAAAACTGCTCATAATGTCAGTGAGAAGAAACACAACACGCGCATTAAATTTTGAGGTCGCATGTGCTTTTTCGGACACAATGCCAGCAAATTTTAGGCGTTCTTTGTTCAGCGCACACACACACGATTATTATTATATTTTCTGGCTTCAACAACTTAATTAAATTTAAAACACTAAATCTTATGTCTATTATAAGTAGTCCTTCACTAATGGAATGAAGTTAGAGGTGTAAGATGTGTGTCAAGTTACCCACGGCCACTTGACGTCGAATATCGATACTTATCGGTTCGCAACAAGGATTTTTTTTTCAATATTTTACGTTTAAAAGACAAAATGAAACAAACTTATATGCAAAATTGTTAGCAATTAAATTATCTTCCATTTAAATGCTTCAGCATTTAAACTTTAGCTTTTACTGCATCAAAATTATAGGTTTTACAGATCGCACCTGGCTAAACCTAGTACACATGATTAAAGCATATTTTTTTTATCTACGAGAAGAAGTAAATTTGGTCCAAAGCTTTGGGTTGCCTTCTGAGTTATTCACAAAAATATATACAAACCTCGTAAAAAGCCCCATACAAAATCGATTGCAAATATCAGTCCTGAATTTGCACGCAAATAGCTCATCTTACAATGCACACCCGAAAATGCGCACTATACCAAATTTAAGATAATTGTTTTATTGAAATTTTAAGATGTGTTTAAACATATTTTTTGGGTTAGTTTAAAAGAAAATGAATTATTTGTAAGCCAACCTAAAACAGCTCACTTTCATGAGTTAATCGAACTGCCAACTCGTACGTGAACTGAACCACTACTTGTATTCAGTGTTGAACCAATTTGCGACGTTGTTGGGCGGGTAACATGAATTCGAAACAATAAATATATATGCAACAAGCATAGATTTGGAATTAAAGTATCATATAATTAACATTTTATATATTTTTCAGTTAAATTCATATTAAGATTTCAGCGCCTGATCCGAATTATCCATTTGGAACATTCTGTTGATGCCAAAGATAATGCAATTTACATTTTCTTGCACATATCCAACCTGAAAATGCACGGGAATTTACTGAATTAAGATCGCTAAAATAGTTATTTTAAAAATCTTTGGAGAATTTATTGAGAAATTCGCATTTTATTGTTTACATTTGCTTTAAATGGCAACGCCGTAAATATTTGTTATGCGTCATAAATGTACACCCCCAAAATGCGAATTTGAAGGCGGCGTTTTCACAAATGAACAGAAATGGTAGGATAGTAAAATTAAGATTTTGCCTACACTTTTTCTTCCCTGAACCCATTAAAAATGGATAAAAAGGGTATAATGGTTTTGTGCAAAAGTCTGTAACAGGCATAAGGAAGTGTCTCAGTATCATGATCAGTATCAACAGCCGAGTCGTAGTCCCGGGACAGATCAAATGAATTTCATTTTATCGATGTAACTAATATTTCACTCTTTGGATACCAATCCCCAATCACCCCAAAAGTAAAACAAGTAAGAGTGCTCTAGTCGGGACTGCCCGACTAGGAGATACCCTGAACCCAGTTCTGACATCCATTCATACTTGCCTAATAGTGTGCATACATACAAACACACCACACATTACTGCAAGCTGTGAAAACGGTTTAAGCAGTTATCTTGCTTTTTCACTGAGCCCCACACAATGGAAAGTAAAATCTTAAATAACTTCTGTGTTTATTGTCCGATCTTTTTAAAATTTGTAGGACATAACATTGGCTATAAAATGTGTGACCAACCCAAATTGCAAGGTCATACCTTCAAAAATGAGTTTTTTGAATTTTTGGGGGGATTGGGGGTGGTATCCAAAAAGTGAAAAATTTGTTACATGTGTATGCTATTCGAGATTATACATGCCAAAATAGGGGCTTCTAGCTCTCATAACTTGTAAGTTATAGCCCAAAAACGCTGGTCTGAAATCGAAATTTATCGATAACTTTTGAATGGGAGGAGTTATCGATAAATTTTAATAAACTTGATCTGTCCCGGGATTACGAGAACTTATATTTTAAATATGAAGTCTCTAGCTCTTGTAGTCTCTGATATCCGCGTGTTCATACAGACAGACGGACGGACGGACGGACGGACGGACAGACAGACGGACATGGCTAAATCGACTCGACTGTTGATACTGATCAAGAATATATATACTTTATATGGTCGGAGATGCTTCCTTATGCCTGTTACATACTTTTGCACAAAACCATAATACACTTTTTACCCATTTTTAATGGGTTCAGGGTATAAAAATCATTTTTGAAGGACCGACCTTGGTTTGGTCACACATTTTATTGCCAATTCTATGCCCAACAAATTTCAATAAGATTGGACAATAAAAACATAAGTTGCTTAAGACTCAACTCTCCATGGTATGGGGCTCAGTGAAGAGCAAGCTAACTGCTTGTACTGCTTGCAGCAAGTGTGTGCTTGCATGTATGTACACTGATATGTTAGTATGAAAAAATTTAAGGACTGGGTTCAGGGTATCTCCTAGTTGGGCACTTGTTTTAATTACCAAAAAATTAAAAACAAAAAAATACCTCTTTAAGACAACCTATCTTAAAAACAAGTAAGAGTGCTCTAGTCGGGAGTGCCCGACTACGAGATACCCTGAACCCAGTCCTTACAATCATTCGCACTACTCTAAACTCACACATGCTGCAGTACAAGCAGTACAAGCAGTGCAAGCGGTTTAAGCAGTTAGCTTGCTCTTTCGCTGAGCCCCACACAATGGAAAGTTAAGTCTTAAAAAACTTCTGTGTTTATTGTCCGATCTTATTGAAATTTTTGGGGCAAGCAATTGTCGATAATATGTGTTACCAAACCAAATTGCAAGGTCGTACCTTCAAAAATGCGTTTCTAAGCTTTTGGGGGGTTTGGGGGTGGTGTCCAAAAAGTGAAATATTTGTTACATGTGTATGCTATTCGAGATTATACATGCCAAATTTGGGGTCTCTAGCTCTTATAACTTTGAAGTTATGTCCCAAAAACGCAAGTCTAAAATCAAAATTTATCGATAACTTTTCAATGCGACGAGTTATCGATCAAATGAAATAAACTTGATCTGTCCCGGGATTAGGAGAACTTATGTTCCAAATATGAAGTCTCTAGCTCTTGTAGTCTCTGATATCTCGGTGTTCATACAGACGGACAGACGGACAGACGGACGGACGGACAGACGGACAGACAGACGGACATGGCTAGATCGACTCGGCTGTTGATACTGATCAATAATATATATACTTTATATGGTCAAATGCTTCCTTATGCCTGTTACATACATTTGCACAAAACCATAATACCCTTTTTACCCATTTTTAATGGGTTCAGGGTATAAAAAATAAAAAGCAATAAGTTGCGGCTAGGATTTGATCCGTGCTCTCCCGTTTGTCAGCGCAGCACTCTAATACTTACGCCACCAAGCAGTTTTGAAATGCGCTGACAAACTCGATTATACTGATCTTTTCTTTCGCGTTGTATAGTTCTTTTTCGAAGGCATTGGTAGCAAATGAATTTGAATACAGTTATTTTATATTTGAAAACAATGATAAGAAACAAGTAAGAATGCTTTAGTCGGGAGTGCCCGACTAGGAGATACCCTAAACCCAAACCTTACATTCATTCATTCACTAACCAGTCATTGTACGTACATACAAACATACACATACTACAAGCGGTGCGAGCATTGCAAGCAGTCCAAGCAGTTAGCTTGCTTGTGTTTATGACCCGATCTTATTGCAATTTTTTTTATCGCGATAACTTTGAAAACATCGGATTTATGACCAAAACCGACTTCAAGTTGTATGGCAGCTATAAAATATAGTGGTCCGATCCGGCCGGCTCCGACCAATGTGCTGTCCCCTTGAATAATAAGTGTCTGTGCAAAGTTGCATCGCGATAGCTCAAGAACTGAGGGACTACAGACAGACAGACAGACGGACATAGCTAGATCAATACTTTTGGGGTTCTCAAACGCTTCCTTCTATGCGTTACACACTTCAGCACAAACTTAATATACTATTGTTTTCGAAAAGAGTATAAAAAGTATTTGCTAAGATGGAGAATTATTTGGTTTATGCTCCATATGCTTTGCAATTAACACTATACATATTGAATTCTTACCTCTGGCTATGCCAGACAGGTAATAATCTGACTTAGCTCAATAAGATAGCAAAACATCCTTGAATGATTGGCGCTGATTTTACCTTATTCGCCTTTTAAAACGTCCGTTAGGGGTCTCGCGATTTTGGCAAGTCCTACTTGAAGCACCTGAAATAACTTGCTAGTCCCAAAAATGATCTGAGACTGAATAAGCTGTTTGGAGGTTGGAAATCTTTTATAGCCTGAACGTTTGCAGGTGCAGTTTGTATTCCACCTCTGCACACAGTGAATCCCAAATACTCCACGCTCTTTTTGAAGAATTTGGATTTTTCTTGCCAACATCACGCAGACTTATCAAAATCCACTCAATGTGTTTGATATGGTCTTCTTTGTTTATGAAGAAAATTATTATTATTACGTCGTCCAAATACACGTAACAAGTTTCCCGATTTGATCCCGGAGGACATGGAATATGCTTGGGGCGTTTTTTAGCCCAAAGGGAAGCCTTCAAAACTCATACTTCCCGTTATTAACTGAAAATGCAGTCTCTTCTCTGTCTTTTTCCGCCAATTAACTTCTTTTTTATACCCTGAACCCATTAAAAATGGGTAAAAAGGGTATTATGGTTTCGTGCAAAAGTATGTAACATGCATAAGGAAGCATCTCCGACCATATAAAGTATATATATTCTTGATCAGTATCAACAGTTAAGTCGATTTAGCCATGTCCGTCTGTCTGTCTGTCCGTCCGTCCGTCCGTCCGTCTGTCTGTATGAACACGCGGATATCAGAGACTACAAGAGCTGGAGACTTCATATTTGGAATATAAGTTCTCGTAGTCCCGTGACAGATCAAGTTTATTTAATTTTATCGATAACTCGTCCCGTTTAAATGTTATCGATCAATTTCGATTTCAGACTAGCGTTTTTGGGCCTTAACTTAAAAGTTATAAGAGCTAGAGGCCCCAAATTTGGCATGTATAATCTCGAATAGCATACACATGTAACAAATGTTTCACTTTTTGGATACCACCCCCCAATCCCATCAAAAGTTCAAAGAACTCATTTTTGAAGGTTTGGTCACACATTTTGTAGCCAATGTTATGTCCTACAAATTTTAGAAAGATCGGACAATAAACACAGAAGTTATTTAAGATTTTACTTTCCATTGTGTGGGGCTCAGTGAAAAACTAACTGCTTAAACCGCTTGCACAGCTTGCAGTATATGTGTGTCTGTATGTATGCACACTATTAGGCAAGTATGAATGGATGTCAGAACTTGGTTCAGGGTATCTCCTAGTCGGGCACTCCCGACTAGAGCACTCTTACTTGTTTTTTTTAGTTATTTATTTATTGTCGACTATTGACTGTTGACACAAAAGAATTTATATAAAATTATAAAACACTTAAAGGTATATACAAAATTTACATAAAATTAAAGATATTAAATTAAAGATATAAAGTTAATATTACTTTAAGTTCTGGGGATATCAATAACAAAATTAAAGCATTGGTCCAACATTTGTTGCAAGGATTGGGGAGAACCCAGAAAAACCCAATCAAACCAAAAATCAATAAAAATTTATTTGGTAGTTTGTTAATATTTAAAAGGAAGCAAGTATTTATAATGAGTTAGTATATACTATTAGAAAGTATTTTATAAAGTGAAAAATATAAGATAGAGAGAGAATAAATAAAAATAAAGGAGCGACTTAAAGAAAGAAAAGGGACAATAGATTTAACTAACACGGGCAGAGGAGTCCCGTAAATACAGAAGGATATAAGATTTTATTAGTGGGAGAGAGCTCAACCGAGATTACATGGAACACTTTGTTGTAGTCCTTGCAAATAACACGAAGAGGATTGTACAAAGCGTAATCAGTCGTGCGTGAAGGTAAAATCAAGGGGACTTAGTTTCTAGTTGGCGTACTATAAACAAAAAAGTTTAGGTGAGCTAACAGAAAGGAAGAATCAATGTCGCCGATAATTAACTTCTGTAGGAAGACAACACCAAGCGTTGCTCTACGGTTAAGTAACGACGGAAGATTAATAAGTAAAAGCCTACTGGAATACGATGGCAAACGGAGATTGGAATCCCAGTTAAGTCCACGTAAGGCAAAGAGCAGAAATTGCTTCTGCACGGATTCTATTCGCTCTGGAAAGTTTTGGTACTGCGGACACCATGAGCAGTATTCAAGGATAGGACGAATTAGAGAAACATAGAGCAGTTTTTTGGATCGTTAAATTCTTTCGACCAACGCTTAATAAAACCAAGTACACCCTTGGCCTCATTAGTGATAGTCGACATATGCAGATTAAAGGTAATCTTGTTATCAAACATGACTCAAAGATCTCTAACTGTGAATATACGTTGCAATGGAATATTTATATTCTGATACCGAAGGTACTCATAGTATATTGGTTTTGTCGAATATCCGTCCGTCTGTCCATCTGGATGAACACACGTATTTCCGAAACGATATGAGATAGAGATTGAAAACTTTATACTCTGATACCGAAGGTACTCATAGTATATTGGTTTTGTCGGATGTCCGTCAGGCCGTCCGTCTGGCCGTCTGTCTGTTTGGATGAACGCACGTATTTCCGAAACGATATTAGATGGACTCTTGGAATCTTTTGTGTTATGGTTATAGCTATCTGCTTCAGATCAAGTTTGTTTCAAATTTATGCCACGCCCACTGGGAGGCTGGGAAATCGATAACATGTCGATATACCTCAAATCACAAATCGATTAAACGTGAATATCTCCCACAATTTTGAGGCTAGAGTAATCAAATTTGGTAGGTATATTGATGGTGACCTCCCGAAAAAATTGGATGCTAGGTTTATCGGCCACGCCCATTATTACGCCCACCAGCCCCGCCTCCCAAAATAATTTGAAATGCTTATATCTCCCGCAGTTTTCGAGTTAAGGTCACCATATTTGGAATATATATTACTGGTTACGTCCTCTATAGATCACAAAAAAATCGATATACATGAATGTACAATTCGATAGCACGTGTATATTTGCCGCGATTTTGAAGCTAGAGTCCTCAAACTTGGAATTTAGACTAGGGCTGACCACCCCAAAAGATTCCGTCCTGAATTTTCCGGACACGCCCACTAGAACGCCCCCCAGCCACCCCACCCCCACGAAACACGGAAGCCTATATCTCGCACAGTTTAAGAGCTAGGGCCACCAAACTTTGATGGTAGACTTCTGGCCAAGTCCTCTAAAGATCGGTAAAAAAATTGGGGGCCACACCCCCTGCGAAAATTTATGTCTTCCACAGTTTTAGAGTTAGAGTTACCAAATTTGTGAGATAGACTTCTTGTCACCCCCTCTAAAGTTCGGGCAAAATTTTTGGGGCCACGCCCCTCCCGCCCCCAAAAATCGCGAAAGCTTATATCTTCTACAGTTTTAGAGCTAGAGTCACCAAAATTGGAAGATAGACTTCTGGTCACCCCCTCTTAAGATCGACCATGCCCCTCACGTCCCCAAAAACTTGGAATGCCGATTTCGGGTCACCCAAACACCAGCAAAAATTTTCTGTTCACTTGCTTTCAGCTGTTCTTAAAATGGTATCAGAGTATTACGCAGTCGGCTCCGCCCGACTGCAACGTTCTCACTTGCTTGTACTATGATTATAGCTATCTGCTTCAGATCAAGTGTGTTCCAAATTTTTGCCACGCCGACTGGGAGGCTGGCAAATCGATAGCATGTCGATACACCTAAATTAAACATCGATAAAACGTGAATATTTCCCACAATTTTGAAGCTAGAGTCATCAAATTTGGTAGGTATGTTGCCGGTGACCTCCCCAAAAAATTGGATCCTAAGTTTTTTTGGCCGAGCCCTGTTTTACGCCCACCTGCCCCCCTTCAAAATAAATTGGATGTACTTATATCTCCCACAGTTTTAGAGCTAAAGTCACCATATTTGGAATATATACGTCCTCTACGTCCTCGTCCTCTGGAATATAGACGTCCTCTACAGATCACAGAAAAAAAATTCGACCACGCCCGCTCTCGCCCCCGTAATCGTGAAAACCGTTATACATTAAAGCACATTTCGATAGATTGCGTCTTAGATTTCCCGGCCTTGCACACTAGAACGCCCCCAGCCACCCCGCCCCCACGAGACACGGAAGCCTATATCTCGCACAGCTTAAGAGCTAGGGTCACCAAACTTTGAGGGGAGACTTCTGGCCAAGTCCTCTAAATTTTGGGACCACGCTCCCTCCCGTCCCCAAAAATCACGAAAATTTATATCTTCCACAGTTTCAGAGCTAGAGGCACAAAATTTGGAAGATAGACTTCTGCTCACACCCTCTAAATATCAGTAAAAAATTTTGCGGCCACGCTCCCTCCTGCCTCAAAAATCGTGAAAATTTATATCTTCCACAGGTTTAGAGCTAGAGTCACAAAATTTTTAAGATTGACTTCTGGTCACCTCCTCTAAAGATCGGTTAAAAAATTAAGGGTGAAACCCTAACACCCCCATTTAATGGATCGATTACAAAATTTGTGAGCCACTACCCCTCCCGTAACCAAAAGTCGCGAAAATCCATATATCCCACTGTTTTCGAGCTAGAAAATTCAAACTTTGAAAGCCGATTTCTGGTCACACACACACACACCCCAGATTCACATCATCTGCGTACATAAGAATACGAGAGTGTGATATGATAGAAGGCAGGTCATTAATAAAGAGAGTGAACAATAAAGGTCCAAGATGACTACCTTGGGGTACACCAGAAGTAACGTGAACTATTTTCGAGGTAGTCGACCAAAGCAATACTCTTCAAGTGCGAACTTTCAAGTAGGTGGCAATCCATGAAAGAAATGAGGGAGGGAATCCCAAACAATCAAGCTTATACAGCAATATATCATGGTTAACAGAGTCAAATGCTTTACTGAAGTCAGTATATATAACGTCAGTTTGCATTTTCGATAGAAATGCATAATTTACCAGGGAGGTAAACTCAAGCAAGTTGGTCGTAGTGGACCGACTCTTAATAAAGCCATGTTGGGCAGGGGAAATAATCGACTTACAAAGATGTTGCAAAGTCGAAGTAAGGATTTTTTCAAACAATTTTGGGATGGCTGATAACTTTTCAATGCCTCTATAAATCGAAATATCTGCCTTCCCACATTTTTTATGTAAAGGAATCACAAACGATTCCTTCCATATAGATGGGAAGACTGCAGAATCAAGGGATGGATAAAAAAGCTTAAGAAATGGTTGAATAAGTGAAGTACAGCACTCCTTAAGCACACAACTAGGGATATTGTCAGGCCCTGGAAAGAAAGAAGATTTTAGAGATTCAATAGAAGATGGAAGTGAAGTGATACAGATGCTTGGAGTAAATAAGTGGTTAGAAGATGAAATTTGAAAAGGATAAGACACATTAGTAGGGGTGACAGAGGAATAGGTTGACTAAAAAATGTAGCAAATAGGTCAGAAGCAGCAGAATCATTACTAGCTTTTTCCATCCCAAGAAAAAACGAAGAAGGCAAACCAGAAGATTTGCGCTTAGAATTCACAAAATTGTAAAATTGTTTAGGATCCTGACTAAACTGACGTTTGCAGCGAGCAAGATAATTCTCGTAGCATTGAGAGTTTAGAAGAAAAAAGTTTGATTTGGCTATAGAGTATTTAGACAAGTCGAAATTAGAGCCAGACTTCTTAAATTTTTTAAAACATTTTGATTTTTGGTTTTTTAAGTAAGAAAGTCTTGGCGTGAACCATGGTGGTTCCTTTAAACCAGATGTTCGAACGTATTTAGGTATACATAATAGCTAAATCTATGTCAACAGCATTGTCTAAACAAGTGAGAACGTTGCAGTCGGGCGGAGCCGACTGCGTAATACTCTGATACCATTTTAAGAACAGCTGAAAGCAAGTGAACAGAAAATTTTTGCTGGTGTTTGGGTGATCCGATGGTTCCAAGTTTTGGGAACGGGAGGGGCATGGTCGATCTTAAGAGGGGGTGACCAGAAGTCTATCCTCCAATTTTGGTGACTCTAGCTCTAAAACTGTGGAAGATATACATTTTCGCGATTTTTGGGGCGGGAGGGGCGTGGCCCCAAATTTTTTACCGATATTTAGAGGGGCTGACCAGAATTCTATCTTCCAAGTTTAATGACTCTAGCTCTGAAACTGTGGAAGATATAAATTTTCCTATTTTGGGGGCGGGGCCCCAAAATGTTTTGCCGATCTTTAGGGGGCTGACAATAAGTCTATCCTCCAATTTTGGTGACTCTAGCTCTAAAACTGTGGAAGATATACATTTTCGCGATTTTTGGGGCGGAGGGGGCGTGGCCCCAAATTTTTTTTACCGATATTTAGAGGGGCTGACCAGAATTCTATCTTCCAAGTTTAATGACTCTAGCTCTGAAACTGTGGAAGATATAAATTTTCGCGATTTTTGGGGGCGGGAGGGGGCGGGGCCCAAAATTTTTTGCCGATCTTTAGGGGGCTGACAATAAGTCTATCCTCCAATTTTGGTGACTCTAGCTCTAAAACTGTGGAAGATATACATTTTCGCGATTTTTGGGGCGGGAGGGGGCGGGGCCCCAAAATTTTTTGCCGATCTTTAGGGGGGCTGACAATAAGTCTATCCTCCAATTTTGGTGGCCCTAGCTCTTAAACTGTGCGAGATATAGGCTTCCGTGTTTCGTGGGGGCGGGGTGGCTGGGGGCGTTCTAGTGGGCGTGGCCGGAAAATCCAGGACGCAATCTTTTGGGCTGGTCAGCCCTAGTCTAAATTCCAAATTTGGGGACTCTAGCTTCAAAATTGCGGGAAATATACACGTGTTATCGAATTGTGCATTCATGTATATCGATTTTCGCGATTACGGGGGCGGGAGTGGGCGTGGTCAAAATTTTGTTTCTGTAATCTGTAGAGGACGTCACCAGTAATATATATTCCAAATATGGTGACTTTAGCTCAATGGTATGAGACATTTCAAATTAATTTTTGGAGGGGGGCTGGTGGGCGTAATAATGGGCGTGGCCGATTAACCTAGGATCCAATTTTTTCGGGAGGTCACCAGCAATATACCTACCAAATTTGATTACTCTAGCTTCAAAATTGTGGGAGTTATTCACGTTTAATCGATTTGTGATTTGAGGTGTATCGACATGTTATCGATTTGCCAGCCTCCCAGTGGGCGTGGCATAAATTTGGAATAAACTTGATCTGAAGCAGATAGCTATAATCCTAACGCAAAAGATTTCAAGAGTCTATCTAATATCGTTTCGGAAATACGCGCGTTCATCCAGACAGACAGACGGACAGACGGACAGACGGACAGACGGACAGACGGACGGCCTGACGGACATTCGACAAACCAATATACTATGAGTACCTTCGGTATCAGAGTATAAAAAGACCAATCAGTTGAATAAATAAGCTGATTTAGTAGGGTGTAATTCCCTTTAAAAAAATTCCAGATTGCGGTTAAAATCGCCTAAAACCACAAAAAGTTCATTATCACGCACATGGGTAGAAACTTCTCTATATGTGTCGCATATAAACTTGAATATCAGAAGATAGAGGGATATAAGAGCAAGTAATAATGGGAATATTACTTTAGCAGCAACAATTTCTACATCAGTGGGCACAGTTAAATTACATATTTCCGATTGGAGCAATGGCAATTAGAACACCACCACCTCTAGTCGGCCGGTCACGTCTATAGATATTAAAATTATTTGAAAAAATTTCGCAATCAGAAACAGTAGTGTTTAACCAAGTTTCAGAGAAAGCGATAATATTTGACTCAAAGGATGTGCTATTAGAGAATATACTTTTAAGTTTAGACATAAGGCGTCTGAAATTCTGATATTGAATGGTAGTTAAATCGGAATTTAGTTTTTTGAGAGATTGCTGGATGCCGAACTACCAGATGGAAGTGAGACAGGTGGAGGGGTGTTTCGTTTTTATACCCTGAACCCATTAAAAATGGGTAAAAGGTATTATGGCTTTGTGCAAAAGTATGTAACAGGCATAAGGAAGCATCTCCGACCATATAAAGTATATATATTCTTGATCAGTATCAACAGTCGAGTCAATTTAGCCATGTCCGTCTGTCTGTCTGTCCGTCCGTCCGTCCGTCCGTCCGTCCGTCCGTCCGTCCGTCCGTCCGTCCGTCTGTCTGTATGAACACGCGATATCAGAGACTACAAGAGCTAGAGACTTCATATTTGGAATATAAGTTCTCGTAATCCCGGGACAGATCAGTTTATTTCATTTTATCGATAACTCGTCCCGTTTAAATGTTATCGATAAATTGATTTCAGACTAGCGTTTTTGGGCCTTAACTTAAAAGTTATAAGAGCTAGAGGACCCAAATTTGGGATGTATAATCTCTAATAGCATACACATGTAACAAATATTTCACTTTTTGGATACCACCCCCCAATCCCCCAAAAGTTCAAAAAACTCATTTTTGAAGGTACGACCTTACAATTTGGTATGGTCACCTTTTATAGCCAATGTTATGTCCTACAAATTTTAGAAAGATCGGACAATAAACACAGAAGTTATTTAAGATTTTACTTTCCATTGTGTGGGGCTCAGTGAAAAAGCAAGCTAACTGCTTAAACCGTATTCACAGCTTGCAGTATGTGTGTGTCTGTATGTATGCACACTATTAGGCAAGTATGAATGGATGTCAGAGCTGGGTTCAGGGTATCTCCTAGTCGGGCACTCCCGACTAGAGCACTCTTACTTGTTTTGGTTTAAATTCATGAACTATCATGTGTGGTGGCCAAAATTTCGGGTCACAAATTATGTGGAAAGTATCTTTCGGAACACTTATTTTGAAAGAAGATATTTCACGAGGTCAAGAAAAGGTAAATTTGGTAACTAATACGCTAGCGGTAGCTTTGCTAGCAATATATGAGACTATAGAGTCTGAACTAGTATCAGAAGCAAGCCTAGATATGAAAACTTGCTTCCTAGGGGCAACCACAATTAAAACTGGTGGTTGCGCTGAAATTGCAATATTATTGTTCCTAATTCCAGTTGTAATCGGGCTATGAGAAGTTCTGCGTTTCCGCCGAGAAACAACTCGAACCGATGTTGAAAGGTCTACAGAAAGGGGTATGATATGATCTACTGGGGTCGGTAGTGTAGTAATTTGGAGGGATGGAGAAGGAGATAAAGAAAGTATTGGCGAAACGTCCACATTTTTTTGGAGTTGCCAAAAGAATCGGCACACTTAAGAAGTGCAACTCTAATTGTCGAGCAGGTGGGGACTCAAACTTATATTGTCTAAGCAGTTCAGCGCTTGATTCAAAATCATTCGCAAGAAGCTTAGCCACAGTTTGCAATTTAGTAAACTGATTTCTCACGGAAATTTACATGCGTGAGAAGTCAGCTTGTTTGTTTATGCATACTGGGCACGACCATTTCAAGCCACCGCTGCCTTTTTTAGCAATTGCGGTGACTTCGTCACATTTGCGACCAGTAAGACCTGCACATTTAGCATGCATATTATTATCACACAACCAACAGAAAACAAGTAAGAGTGCTCTAGTCGGGAGTGCCCGACTACGAGATACCCTGAACCCAGTCCTTACAATCATTCATATTAATCTAAACACACACATGCTGCAGTACAAGCAGTACAAGCAGTGCAAGCGGTCTAAGCAGTTAGCTTGCTTTTCGCTGAGCCCCACATAATGGAAAGTTAAATCTTAAATAACTTCTGTGTTTATCGTCCGATCTTATTGAAATTTTTGGGGCAAACAATTGTCAATAATATGTGTGACCAAACCAAATTGCAAGTCGTACCTTCAAAATGCGTTTTTTTAACTTTGGGGGGTTTGGGGGTGGTATCCAAAAAGTGAAAAATTTGTTCATGTGTATGCTATTCGAGATTATACATGTCAAATTAGGGGCCTCTAGCTCTTATAACTTGTAAGTTATATCCAAAAAACGCTGGTCTAAAATCGAAATTTATCGATAACTTTTGAACGGGACGAGCTATCGATAAATTTTAATAAACTTGATCTGTCCCGGGATTAGGAGAACTTATGTTCCAAATATGAAGTCTCTAGCTCTTGTAGTCTCTGATATCTGTGTGTTCATACAGACAGACAGACGGACAGACGGACAGACGGACAGACAGACGGACATGGCCAGATCGACTCGGCTATTGATACTGATCAATAATATATATACTTTATATGGTCGGAGATGCTTCCTTATGCCTGTTACATACATTTGCACAAACCCATAATACCCTTTTTACCCATTTTTAATGGGTTCAGGGTATAACAAGTGAGAACGTTGCAGTCGGGCGGAGCCGACTGCGTAATACTCTGATACCATTTTAAGAACAGCTGAAAGCAAGTGAACAGAACATTTTTGCTGGTGTTTGGGTGACCCGAAATCGGCCTTCCAAGTTTTTGGGGACTGGAGGGGCGTGGTCGATCTTAAGAGGGGTGACCAGAAGTCTATTTTCCAAATTTGGTGATTTTAGCTCTAAAACTGTGGAAGATATACATTTTCGCGATTTTTGGGGGCGGGAGGGGGCGTGGCCCCAAATTTTTTCCGATCTTTAGAGGGGGTGACAAGAAGTCTATCTTCCAATTTTGGTGACTCTAGCTCTAAAACTGTGGAAGATATAAACTTTCGCGATTTTTGGGGGCGGGAGGAGACGTGGCCCCAAAAACTTTTTCCGATCTTTAGAGGGAGTGACAAGAAGTCTATCCTACAAATTTCTTGACTCTAGCTCCAAAACTGTGGAAGATATAAATTTTCGCGATTTTTGGGGGCGGGAGGGGGCGGGGCCCCAAAATTTTTTGCCGATCTTTAGGGGGGCTGACAATAAGTCTATCCTCCAATTTTGGTGACTCTAGCTCTAAAACTGTGGAAGATATACATTTTCGCGATTTTTGGGGGCGGGCGGGGGCGTGGCCCCAAAATTTTTTGTCCGATCTTTAGAGGACTTGACCAGAAGTCTACCCTCAAAGTTTGGAGTTTAGCTCTTAAACTGTGCGAGATATAGGCTTCCGTGTTTCGTGGGGGCGGGGTGGCTGGGGGGCGTTCTAGTGGGCGTGGCCGGAAAATCCAGGACGCAATCTTTTGGGCTGGTCAGCCCTAGTCTAAATTCCAAATTTGGGGACTCTAGCTTCAAAATTGCGGGAAATATACACGTGTTATCGAATTGTGCATTCATGTATATCGATTTTCGCGATTACGGGGGCGGGAGTGGGCGTGGTCGAAATTTTGTTTCTGTAATCTGTAGAGGACGTCACCAGTAATATATATTCCAAATATGGTGACTTTAGCTCTAAAACTGCGGGAGATATAAGCATTTCAAATTAATTTTGGAGGGGGGGCTGGTGGCCGTAATAATGGGCGTGGCCGATTAACCTAGGATCCAATTTTTTCGGGAGGTCACCAGCAATATACCTACCAAATTTGATTACTCTAGCTTCAAAATTGTGGGAGTTATTCACGTTTAATCGATTTGTGATTTGAGGTGTATCGACATGTTATCGATTTGCCAGCCTCCCAGTGGGCGTGGCATAAATTTGGAATAAACTTGATCTGAAGCAGATAGCTATAATCATAACGCAAAATATTTCAAGAGTCTATCTAATATCGTGCGTTCATCCAGACAGACAGACGGACAGACGGACGGCCTGACGGACATTCGACAAAACCAATATACTATGAGTACCTTCGGTATCAGAGTATAATAAATTATGGCTGTGCAGCATCATCAGCCTGCTTAAAAGTGCAATTTAGTTTGCAGCACGACATATTGACTACTGGGGTCTAACAAATTACACAAATATGATACAAAAATTTTCGAGAGCGCAAAATTGAAGCGAACTAAAAAAAAGCACTCAAGTTTAACTCTAAACTAGAGTTAATACACAAATAATGCGTGTGAAGAACAAAACAACAACTAAAAATTAGGTGAGCGCGATGCACAAAGAGAATATGCACAAGCAAACACACGCACAAACAGATGCTTGCAAACGAAAGCACCGAAACAAGATAAGCAAAAAAAAGAACGCAAACAACAAGTGCGGAACTGACGCTGCGTTAATAAATTGAATATTTGCTATTATTCGATGCACAGCTGATAAAACTGCACAAAAACCAAAGCGTTATCACTTGACCACAATATTGAGACAATTTTAGATAATTAAATGCTTAAACTGAGTTATGAAAAAACAAGTGGGGAAGGATTATCTTCGGCGTGCCGAAGATTTTATACTCTTTTCGAACCTATAGGCAATTTTTACTCTGCCAACTGCACCACTGAAATTTCATAAGCTGTACAAAATCGTTTTGTCGCGTAAAATTTTTTTTTTTTTCTAAAAATATTTATTTTATTGCCAGTTGTATAGCAGCTATAAGATATAGTGATCCGATCCGGCCGGCTCCAACTAATGTGATGTCTCTTTGAATAATAAGTATCTGTGCAAAGTTTCATCGCGATAGATTAAGAAACATGGGATATATGGCAAAAATCGACTTCGAGTTGCATGGCAGCTATAAGATATAGTGATCCGATCAAGCCGGCTCCAACCAATGTGATGTCTCTTTGAATAATAAGTATCAGTGCAAAGTTTCATCGCGATAGATTCAAAAACATGGGATATATGGCCAAAACCGACTTCGAGCTGTATGGCAGCTATAAGATATAGTGGTCCGATATGGCCGGCTCCGACCAATGTGCTGTCCCCTGAAATAATAAGTGTCTGTGCAAAGTTTTATCGCGATATCTCAAAAACTGAGGGACTAGTTTGCATACATACAGACAGACAGACAGACAGACAGACGGACATGGCTAGATCAATTTGTATTGTCATTCTAAGCATACTGGCAGTAACTTTTGGGGGTCTCCGACGCTTCCTTCTATGCGTTACAAACTTCAGGACAAACTTAATATACTATTTTCTTCGAAAAGAGTATAATAAAAGTTGCAGAGCACAATAAAACACGTCAATTACACTCAAGCTGAGATCTCTCGATGAGATCAAGGTCGAATGTTGTGAAATATTGTGCCTCGCCCATATTTGACAGTATTGTCGAAATAGATGGGATTGGATATTTATCATCCGTTGTTTTTGGATTAATTGGCGAAAATCAATTACCAAACGTTTTAATTTGTGACCTGATTCGTCAACACCCTTTTTGTCGACAAGCCACAGTGGGTTGTTATAGGGTGATTTGGAAGGTCTTATTATGCCATTCGATAGAAGCTTAACCTCTGCATATACAAATTCAGACACGCCCATGGGATATGGGTACAACTTGGAATACACCGGTTCGCCATCCTTTGGGATAGTAGCGACAGTATTTATGTTGTATGGTAGGGATTCATTAACATCTGAAAATGCCCTAACTGTCAATCATTTTGTTAAATATATTTCTGACTGCAATGGGAACATCTTCGTCATTGATTTGGATAAAATTTACGTTTTTGGGCACAAAATGTGCCAGTACTGAAAATGGTCTTATATAATTTTTAGATGCTCCTGTATCCTGGTTTGCCCTACTTCTGTTCGTGTGATGAACGGGAGCGTGGAGTTACCTATTAAAAAATTTCCACTTGCAGCTTCGGACAAGTCATCATCAACTGCTATTGTTTCCGATTATGGCAGGGCTTCATAGTTGTCATAACTATGTTCTTGGGCATGTGGTTTATATTCTGATAACTTCGCATCGATTGGTCACCATAATTATACCCTACCCCTATTTAAAATGGGTAAAAATTGTATTATGGTTTTGTGCAAAAGTATGTAACAGAAATAAGGAAGCATCACCGACCATATAAAGTATATTTATTATTGATCAGTATCAACAGCCGAGTCGATCTAGCCATGTCCGTCTGTCTGTCCGTCTGACCGTCCGTCTGTCTGTATGAACACACGGATATCAGAGACTACAAGAGCTTGAGACTTCATATTTGGAATATAAGTCCTTCTAATTCCGGGACAGATCAAGTTTATTTCATTTTATCGATAACTCGTACCGTTTAAAAGTCGATAATAATATCGATAAATTTATATTTCAGACTAGCGTTTTTGGGACATAACTTCAAAGTTATAAGAGCTAGAGGCCCCAAATTTGGCATGTATAATCTCGAATAGCATACACATGTAACAAATATTTCACTTTTTGGATACCACCCCCCAATCGCCCAGAAGTTCCAAATTTTTGAAGGTACGACCTTGCAATTCCGTTTGGTCACACATATTATTGACAATTGTTTTCCCCAAAAATTTCAATAAGATCGGACAATAAACACAGAAGTTGTTTAAGATGTAACTTTCCATTGTGTGGGGCTCAGCAAAAAGCAAGCTAGCTGCTTAAACCGCTTGCACTGCTTGTACTGCAGCATGTGTGTGCTTAAATTAGCACGAATGATTGTAAGGACTGGGTTCAGGGTATCTCGTAGTCGGGCACTCCCGACTAGAGCACTCTTACTCGCGATAAAACTTTGTACAAATACTTATTATTTAAATAAACAGCACATTGGTCGGTGTCGGCCGGATCGGACCACTATATCTTATAGCTGCCATACAACTCTAAGTCGGTAAACAAACCCAAGCGCAAGAAAGCTTTTGACAGTCTACACTTCAAGCGATTTTGTCATCGATCATCAAAACTGCTTGTGGCGTAAGGGTTTAAGTAACGCCCTAGCAACCGAAAGGTCCCGAGTTCGAGTCTCAGCGGCGACTGATCATTTATTTTAACTTTTTATACTCTGATACCGAAGGTACTCATAGTATATTGGTTTTGTCGGATGTCCGTCAGGCCGTCCGTCTGTCCGTCTGTCTGTCTGGATGAACGCACGTATTTCCGAAACGATATTAGATAGACTCTTGAAATCTTTTGTGTTATGATTATAGCTATCTGCTTCAGATCAAGTTTGTTTCAAATTTATGCCACGCTCACGCCTCCCAGGCTGGCAAATCGATAACATGTCGATACACCTCAAATCACAAATCGATTAAACGTGAATATCTCCCACAATTTTGAAGCTAGAGTAATCAAATTTGGTAGGTATATTGCTGGTGACCTCCCGAAAAAATTGGATGCTAGGTTTATCGGCCACGCCCATTATTACGCCCAAAAGAACCCTTTCCCAAAATAATTTGAAATGCTTATATCTCCAGCAGTTTTGGAGCTAAGGTTACCATATTTGGAATATATATTACTGGTGACGTCCTCTATAGATAGAAAAAATTTCGACCACGCCCACTCACGCCCCCGTAATCGCGAAAATCGATATACATGAATGCACAATTCGATAACACGTGTATATTTCCCGCAATTTTGAAGCTAGAGTCCCCAAATTTGGAATTTAGACTAGGGCTGACCACCCCAAAATATTTCGTCCTGGATTTTCCGGCCACGCCCACTAGAACGCCCTCCAGCCACCCCGCCCCCACGAAACACGGAAGCCTATATCTCGCACAGTCTAAGAGCTAGGGCCACCAAACTTTGAGGGTAGACTTCTGGACAAGTCCTCTAAAGATAGGCCAACAAATTTGGGTGAAACGCCCCCTCCCGCTCACAAAAATCGCGAAAATGTATATCTTCCACAGTTTTAGAGCTAGAGTCACCAAATTTGTGAGATAGACTTCTTGTCACCCCCTCTAAAGATCCGCCAAAATTTTTGGGGCCACGCCCCTCCCGCACCCAAAAATCGCGAAAGCTTATATCTTCTACAGTTTTAAAGCTAGAGTCACCAAAATTGGAAAATAGACTTCTGGTCACCCCCTCTTAAGATCGACCACGCCCCTCCCGTCCCCAAAAACTTGGAAGGCCGATTTCGGGTCACCCATACACCAGCAAAAATGTTCTGATAAAAAACGATCAGATAATCGAGTTTGTTAGCGCATTTCAAAACTACTTGGTGTAAGTAGTTGACAAACGCGAGCTGCAGGAAAACAAAACAAGTTAGCCTTTGACAGTCTGCTCTTCAAGGGATTTTGTCATCGATCATCAAAACTGCTTGTGGCGTAAGGGGTAAAGTATCGCTGACAAACGAAAGCTCGCGGGTACGAAACTTAGCGGCGAACATGGTTTAAATCCCAGCCGCGACTTACTGCTTTTAATGTTTTTTCTAATTATTTGTTTCAAATATATATTAAGTAGCTTGAATTCAATAATTTAAAAGAAATATTGAAATTCATTTGATACCAATTCTTAGAGCAAAAAATAAATGCCACGCGATAAAACGATTTTTGACTACTTTGGAAATTTCAGTGGTGCAGTTGGCAGAGTGAAAATTGCCTAATGGTTCGAAAAGAGTATAGAATCTTCGGCACGCCCAAGATATTCCTTTCCCACTTGTTTTATTTTTATTTTATCGATAACTCGTCCCGTTCAAAAGATATCGATAAATTATATACTTAAAAATTATAATAGCTAGAGGACCAATTTTGGCATGTATAATCTCGAATATCGTATACATGTTACAAATATTTCACTTTTTGGATACCACCCCCCAATCCCCCAAAAGTTCCAATTTTTTGAAGGTACGACCTTGCAATTTCGTTTGGTCACACATATTATTGACAATTGTTTGCCCCAAAAATTTCAATAAGATCGGACAATAAACACAGAAGTTGTTTAAGATGTAACTTTCCATTGTGTGGGGCTCAGCAAAAAGCAAGCTAGCTGCTTAAACCGCTTGCACTGCTTGTACTGCAGCATGTGTGTGCTTAAATTAGCACGAATGATTGTAAGGACTGGGTTCAGGGTATCTCGTAGTCGGGCACTCCTGAGTAGAGCACTCTTATTGGCTTATACTCTTTTCGAAGAAACTAGTATATTAAGTTTGTGCTGAAGTTTGTAACGCATCGAAGGAAGCGTCTGCGACCCCAAAAAAATACTGCCAGTATGCTTAGAAAAACAAAACAAATTGATCTAGCCATGTCCGTCTGTCTGTCTGTCTGTATGTATGCAAACTAGTCCCTCAGTTTTCGAGCTATCGCGATGCAACTTTGCACAGACACTTATTATTCAAGGGGACAGCACATTGGTTGGAGCCGGCCGGATCGGACCACTATATCTTATAGCTGCCATACAACTTGAAGTCGGTTTTGGTCATAAATCCCATGTTTTCAAAGCTATCGCGATAAAACTTTGTACAAATACTTAGTATTTAAAGAAACAGCACATTGGTCGGTGCCGGCCGGATCGGACTACTATATCTTATAGCTGCCATACAATCGGTTTTGGCCATAAATCCGATGTTTTCAAAGCAATTGCTTTCAATTTCCTTGTACACTTGAACATTCTTATAGCTCATCATTGGGTAAAATTGCAAAACGATTCAGTTATAAATAGCGAAGATATGCATCATTAAATATTATGAAAAACAGGTGCATATGAGCAAACAAACCCAAGCGCAAGAAAGCTTTTGACAGTCTACTCTTCAAGCGATTTTGTCATCGATCATCAAAACTGCTTGTGGCGTAAGGGTTTAAGTAACGCCCCAGCAACCGAAAGGTCCCGAGTTCGAGTCTCAGCGGCGACTGGTCATTTATTTTCACTTTTTATACTCTGATACCTAAGGTACTCATAGTATATTGGTTTTGTCGGATGTCCATCAGGCCGTCCGTCTGTCCGTCTGTCTGTCTGGATGAACGCACGTATTTCCGAAACGATATTAGATAGACTCTTGAAATCTTTTGTGTTAGATTATAGCTATCTGCTTCAGATCAAGTTTGTTTCAAATGTATGCCACGTCCACTGGGAGGCTGGCAAATCGATAACATGTCGATACACCTCAAATCACAAATCGATTAAACGTGAATATCTCCCACAATTTTGAAGCTAGAGTAATCAATATTGGTTGGTATATTGCTGGTGACCTCCCGAAAAAATTGGATGCTAGGTTTATCGGCCACGCCCATTATTACGCCCAAAAGCCCCCTTTCCCAAAATAATTTGAAATGCTTATATCTCCAGCAGTTTTGGAGCTAAGGTTACCATATTTGGAATATATATTAATGGTGACGTCCTCTATAGATAGAAAATATAGATATAGAAAATAGAATGCACAATTCGATAACACGTGTATATTTCCCGAAATTTTGAAGCTAGAGTCCCCAAATTTTTAATTTAGACTAGGGCTGACCACCCCAAAAGATTTCGTCCTGGATTTTCCGGCCACGCCCACTAGAACGTTCTCACTTGTTTCTTATTCTTCTTTTCAAATATAAAATAACTGTAATCAAATTCATTTGCTACCAATGTCTTAGAAAAAAAACTATGCAACGCGAAAAAAACGATCAGATAATCGAGTTTGTCAGCGCATTTCAAAACAACTTGGTGTAAGTAGTTGACGAACGCGAGCTGCAGGAAAACAAAACAAGTTAGCTTTTGACAGTCTTGTCTTCAAGTGATTTTGTCATCGATCATCAAAACTGCTTGTGGCGTAAGGGGTAAAGTATCGCTGACAAACGAAAGCTCGCGGGTACGAAACTTAACGGCGACAGGTCATTACACATACAACGCAAAAGAAAAGATCAGTATTAGAGTCCTGCGCTGAAAAACGGGAGAGCATGGTTCAAATCCCAGCCGAGACTTACTGATTTTTATGTTTTTATACTCTGATACCGAAGGTAGTCATAGTATATTGGTCTGGCCGTCTGTCCGGCTGTCTGTCTGGATGAACGCACGTATTTCCGAAACGATATTAGATAGACTCTTAAAATCTTTTGTGTTATGATTATAGCTATCTGCTTCAGATCAAGTTTGTTTCAAATTTATGCCACGCCCACTGGGAGGCTGGCAAATCGATAACATGTCGATACACCTCAAATCACAAATCGATTAAACGTGAATATCTCCCACAATTTTGAAGCTAGAGTAATCAAATTTGGTAGGTATATTGCTGGATGCTAGGTTTATCGGCCATGCCCATTATAACGCCCAAAAGCCACCCCTCCCAAAATAATTTGAAATGCTTATATCTCCATCAGTTTTGGAGCTAAGGTTACCATATTTTGAATATATATTACTGGTGACGACCTCTATAGATCACAGAAAACAAATTCGACCACGCCCACTCCCGCCCCCGTAATCGCGAAAATCGATATACATGAATGCACAATTCGATAACACGTGTATATTTCCCGCAATTTTGAAGCTAGAGTCCCCAAATTTTTAATTTAGACTAGGGCTGACCACCCCAAAAGATTCCGTCCTGGATTTTCCGGCCACGCCCACTAGAACGCCTCCCATCCACCCCGCCCAAACGAAACACGGAAGCCTATATCTCGCACAGTTTAAGAGCTAGTGCCACCAAACTTTGAGTGTAGACTTCTGGCCAAGTCCTCTAAAGATCAGCCAAAAAATTTGGGGGCCACGCCCCCTCCCGCCCCCAAAAATCACGAAAATTGATATCTTCCACAGTTTTAGAGCTAGAGTCACCAAATTTGTGAGATAGACTTCTTGTCACCCCCTCTAAAGATCGGCCAATATTTTTGGGGCCACGCCCCCTCCCGCCCCCAAAAATCGTGAAAGCAATTATCTTCCACAGTTTTAGAGCTAGTCACCAAAATTGGAAGATAGACTTCTTGACACCCCCTCTATAGATCGGAAAAAATTTTGGGGCCACGCCCCCTCCCACCCCCAAAAATCGCGAAAATGTATATCTTCCACAGTTTTAGAGCTAAAATCACCAAATTTGGAAAATAGACTTCTTGTCACCCCTTCTTAAGATCGACCACGCCCCTCCCGTCCCCAAAAACTTGGAATGCCGATTTCGGGTCACCCATACACCAGCAAAAATGTTCTGATCACTCTTTCAGCTGTTCTTAAAATGGTATCAGAGTATTACGCAGTCGGCTTCGCCCGACTGCAACGTTCTCACTTGTTTCTTATTCTTCTTTTCAAATATAAAATAACTGTAATCAAATTCTTTTGCTACCAATGTCTTAGAACAAAAACCATGCAACGCGAAAAAAACGATCAGATAATCGATAATAATTGTTAGCGCATTTCAAAACTACTTGGTGTAAGTAGTTGACAAACGCGAGCTGCAGGAAAACAAAACAAGTTAGCTTTTGACAGTCTGCTCTTCAAGGGATTTTGTCATCGATCATCAAAACTGCTTGTGGCGTAAGGGGTAAAGTATCGCTGACAAACGAAAGCTCGCGGGTACGAAACTTAGCGGCGACAGGTCATTACACATACAACGCAAAAGAAAAGATCAGAATTAGAGTGCTGCGCTGAAAAGCGGGAGAACATGGTTCAAGTCCCATCCGCGACTTACTGCTTTTAATGTTTTTTCTAACTATTTTTTTCAAATATAGAGCAAAAAATAAATTCCACGCGATAAAACGATTGTTGACTACTTTGGAAATTTCAGTGGTGCAGTTGGCAGAGTGAAAATTGCCTAATGGTTCGAAAAGAGTATAGAATCTTCGGCACGCCGAAGATATTCCTTTCCCACTTGTTTTATTTTTATTTTATCGATGACTCGTCCCGTTCAAAAGTTATCGATAAATTTGGTTTTCAGACATGCGCGTTTGGACTATTACTTAAAAGTTATAATAGCTAGAGGACCAATTTTGGCATGTATAATCTCGAATATCGTATACATGTTACAAATATTTCACTTTTTGGATACCACACCCCATCCCCCAAAAGTTCCAATTTGTTGAAGGTACGACCTTGCAATTTCGTTTGGTCACACATATTATTGACAATTGTTTGCCCCAAAAATTTCAATAAGATCGGACAATAAACACAGAAGTTGTTTAAGATTTAACTTTCCATTGTGTGGGGCTCAGCAAAAAGCAAGCTAGCTGCTTAAACCGCTTGCACTGCTTGTACTGCAGCATGTGTGTGCTTAGATTAGCACGAATGATTGTAAGGACTGGGTTCAGGGTATCTCGTAGTCGGGCACTCCTGACTAGAGCACTCTTACTGGCTTATACTCTTTTCGAAGAAACTAGTATATTAAGTTTGTGCTGAAGTTTGTAACGCATCGAAGGAAGCGTCTGCGACCCCCAAAAAATACTGCCAGTATGCTTAGAAAAACAAAACAAATTGATCTAGCCATGTCCGTCTGTCTGTCTGTCTGTATGTATGCAAACTAGTCCCTCAGTTTTCGAGCTATCGCGATGCAACTTTGCACAGACACTTATTATTCAAGGGGACAGCACATTGGTTGGAGCCGGCCGGATCGGACCACTATATCTTATAGCTGCCATACAATCGGTTTTGGCCATAAATCCGATGTTTTCAAAGCAATTGCTTTCAATTTCCTTGTACACTTGAACATTCTTATAGCTCATCATTGGGTAAAATTGCAAAGCGATTCAGTTATAAATAGCGAAGATATGCATCATTAAATATTATGAAAAACAGGTGCATATGAGCAAACAAACCCAAGCGCAAGAAAGCTTTTGACAGTCTACTCTTCAAGCGATTTTGTCATCGATCATCAAAACTGCTTGTGGCGTAAGGGTTTAAGTAACGCCCCAGCAACCGAAAGGTCCCGAGTTCGAGTCTCAGCGGCGACTGGTCATTTATTTTCACTTTTTATACTCTGATACCTAAGGTACTCATAGTATATTGGTTTTGTCGGATGTCCATCAGGCCGTCCGTCTGTCCGTCTGTCTGTCTGGATGAACGCACGTATTTCCGAAACGATATTAGATAGACTCTTGAAATCTTTTGTGTTAGATTATAGCTATCTGCTTCAGATCAAGTTTGTTTCAAATGTATGCCACGCCCACTGGGAGGCTGGCAAATCGATAACATGTCGATACACCTCAAATCACAAATCGATTAAACGTGAATATCTCCCACAATTTTGAAGCTAGAGTAATCAAATTTGGTAGGTATATTGCTGGTGACCTCCCGAAAAAATTGGATGCTAGGTTTATCGGCCACGCCCATTATTACGCCCAAAAGCCTCCCCTCCCAAAATAATTTGAAATGCTTATATCTCCCGCAGTTTTGGACCTAACGTCACCATATTTGGAATATATATTACTGGTGACGTCCTCTACAGATCACAGATAAAAATCTATATACATGAATGCACAATTCGATAACACGTGTATATTTCCCGCAATTTTTAAGCTAGAGTCCCCAAATTTGGAATTTAAGCTAGGGCTGACCACCCCAAAATATTTCGTCCTGGATTTTCCGGCCACGCCCACCATAACAACCCCCAGCCACCCCGCCTCCACGAAATGCGGAAGCCTATATCTCGCACAGTTCAAGAGCTAGGGCCACCAAACTTTGAGGGTAGACTTCTGACCAAGTCCTGTAAAGATCGACAAACAAATTTGGGTGAAACGCCCCCTCCCGCCCCCAAAAATTGCGAAAGCTTATATCTTCTACAGTTTTAGAGCTAGAGTCAAGAAATTTGTAAGATAGACTTCTTGTCACTCCCTCTAAAGATCGGCAAAAATTTTTGAGCCACGCCCTCTCCCGCCCCCAAAAATCCAGAAAGCTTATATCTTCTACAGTTTTAAAGCTAGAGTCGACAAATTTGTGAGATAGACTTCTTGTCACCCCCTCTAAGGATCGGCCAACATTTTTTGGGCCACGCCCCCTTACGCCCCCGCGAAAATGTATATCTTCCACAGTTTTAGAGCTAGAGTCAAGAAATTTGTAAGATAGACTTCTTGTCACCCCCTCTTCAGATCGACCACGCCCCTCCCGTCCCCAAAAACTTGGGAGGCCGATTTTGGCTCACCCATACACTAGCAAAAATGTTCTGTTCACTTGCTTTCAGCTGTTCTTAAAATGGTATCAGAGTATTACGCAGTCGGCTCCGCCCGACTGCAACGTTCTCACTTGTTTGTTTTAGTTTTATTTGGAAAACAAATTTTAGAAAGATCAAATTCTCGGAAAAAATATTTTATTATACCCTGAACCCATTAAAAATGGGTAAAAAGGGTATTATGGTTTTGTGCAAAAGTATGTAACAGGCATAAGGAAGCATCTCCGACTATATAAAGTATATATATTCTTGATCAGTATCAACAGCCGAGTCGATTTAGCCATGTCCGTCTGTCTGTCTGTCCGTCTGTCCGTCTGACCGTCTGTCCGTCCGTCTGTATGAACACTCGGATATCAGAGACTACAAGAGCTAGAGACTTCATATTTGGAACATAAGTTCTTCTAATCCCGGGACAGATCAAGTTTATTTCATTTTATCGATAACTCGTACCGTTTAAAAGTTATCGATAAATTTCGATTTCAGACAAGCGTTTTTGGGCTAAACCTTACAAGTTATAAGAGCTAGAGGCCCCTAATTTGGCATGTATAATCTCGAATAGCATACACATGTAACAAATTTTTCCGTTTTTTGGATACCACTCCCCAATTTCACCCAAATTTTAAAAAACGCATTTTTGAAGGTACGACTTTGCAATTTAGTTTGGTCACACATTTTATAGCCAATGTTATGTTTCAGAAAGATTGGACAATTAACACAGAAGTTTTCAAAGATTTTACTTTCCATTATGTGGGGCTCGGTGAAAAGCAAGCTAACTGCTTAAACCGCTTGCACTGCCTGTACTGCTTGAAGTGCAGCATGTGTGTGTTTAGATTAGTATGCATGATTGTAAGGACTTGGTTCAGGGTATCTCCTAGTCGGGCACTCCCGACTAGAGCACTCTTACTTGTTTTTATATAAGTTGTATTTAATGTCCAACACTTATTTTGGACAGGCACTTTAATATAATAGCTATTTATTTAAAATATGGAAACATGAGAACATCACTTACATGGAATTCATTATTATTAATCTGAACGTTGCGATGCGGATGTGCGGTGCGGTGGTGATGCGGGGCCTTAGATGCAGCTGCTGTTGTTGTTGATTTATGTAAATTTTTTGTTAGCTCGCTCAACACTAGGTGTTGAGGTTTTATTATACCCTGAACCCATTAAAAATGGGTAAAAAGGGTATTATGGTTTAGTGCAAAAGTATGTAACAGGCATAAGGAAGCATCTCCGACTATATAAAGTATATATATTCTTCATCAGTATCATCAGCCGAGTCGATTTAGCCATGTCCGTTTATCTGTCTGTTCGTCTGTCTGTATGAACACGCGGATATCAGAGACTACAAGAGCTAGAGACTTCATATGTGAATTATAAGTTCTCGTAGTCCCGGGACAGATCAAGTTTATTTCATTTTATCGATAGCTCATCCCATTCAAAAGTTATCGAACAATTTTGATTTCAGAGTTATAAGAGTTAGAAGCCCCAAATTTGGCATTTACAGACTCGAATAGCATACACATGTAACAAATAAATCATTTTTTGGATACCACCCCCAATCCATCCAAAAGTTCAAAAAACGAAATTTTGAAGGTACAACCTTGCAATTTGTTTTGATCACACATATTATTAACAATTATTTGCCACAAATTTCAATAAGATCGTACAATAAACACATAAGTTATTTAAGATTTAACTTTCCATTTAGTGGGGCTCAGCGAAAAATCAAGCCAACTGCTTAAACCGTTTGCACTGTTTGTACTGTTTGATCATGAGAAGGATGGATTATATAATGCAGTTATATCCAACCACTGATATCAGACAACACAGCGTTCTCTTTGGATCAATTGAACTTCAGACGACTGGAGCAGCCTGGGAAAAATTAATGAACGCCCTTATCGAAGAATTCAAGACGCAGACCCCATTTGAAGAACTACTCCGCAGATTGTACAACTCTAATTTTAACGGAAGTTTCCTTAAGTTTGTTGAAGACTTAGAATATAAGTCATTTGTAATTTCAAATAAGTTAATATTAGAAGGAATACCTTCGAACACAATCTTGTACGCAAATGCTATGAGCAACACCATCAAAGGTGTAATTACAAGAAAATTACCTGACAGAATATTCATGACTCTTGCTAGATATGACATTACAACACTAAAATAAGTTGCTCAAAGAAAAGGATTGTTAAAAAAAAAAAAGTCTTTCCGATCATACTAAGCCCAACAACACAAACAATACCTCAAGAAATAATTATTCTCGCAGGAAAAAGGGAAATGTAAATCAAAGTTACTACCCAGTTGCAGGTCCGTCATATACTAACAACCATTCCACTTCACAAACCCCAAACCAAAACAACCAACACTTATACGAAGAATTCAGACAAAATCTCAATCAGGGTAGAAACTAAAATCAAATGAATTATCAATCAAATAAAATTCTTCATAGTACCGATCCGCCTGTCAAAAGACAACCCGAAAATTTTCATCAAGCAGCCTCGGACTCGGAAACAGAAGAAACCCATTCATTCGATTAATCATGAATGACGAGCATCTTAAATGCATAATAGATACAGGCTCTTCCATAAATTTAATGAAATCAAATTTTCTGGACTTTCCAATTAAAAAATGCCAAATGAAAGTTCAAACAATAAATGGAAATATTTGTTTAAACCAATGTATTTCCTTAGCCCCAAGCAAACTTTGTCCGTCACATCAAACCTTTTACATACATGAATTCTCAGAAAATTACGATGTATTATTAGGCAGGGATTATCTTGAAGCTTGCCAAGCAACAATAAATTATAAAGAAGGAATCGTAACATTAAGCGATTAGCGATAAGAAACAATCATGAAAACTTCATAAAGGACAAGACCGCAATTGATTATTGCCTTGATCCACCCCACATAATAGACACAGCTATTGATTGCCTTGACCCATCAAAGGTGGTGAATATAGGCCTTTTAACTTTGCAATCGAAAACGAGCTTCAAGAAAATAATCAATTTAGATTAGAACATCTTAACGATGAAGAAAGGAACAAATTAACTAAAATCCAATTTGAGTTTAGGGACATACTGTACAGAGAAAGTGAAAATTTGACTTTCACAAGTACAATTAAACATGTTATACAAACTAAACACGAGGATGCAATTAATAAACGACCTTATAAATATCCACAAGCATATGACAAAGAGGCTGAAACACAAATAAAAGAAATGATAAGACAGGGAATAATCCGAAAATCAATGTCTCCTTATTGATCACCAATTTGGATCGTACCAAAGAAAAGTGACGCATCAGGAAAACAAAAATTCAGAATACTCATTGACTATCGAAACTTAAATGAAATCACAATAGATGATAAATACCCTATATTAGAGAAACTTGGAAAATGTCAATATTTCACTACCATTGACCTAGTAAAAGGTTTTCATCACATTCAAATGGATTCTGATTCAATCCCAAAGACCGCTTTCTCGACGAAAAATGGCCATTATGAGTACACTCGAATGCCTTTCGGACTCAAAAACGCTCTTGCAACTTTTCAACGTTGTATGAACAACCTTTTAGAAGATTTAATCTATAAGGATTGTCTGGTCTACATGGATGATATAATAGTGTATTCCACTTCATTGGAAGAACATAATTGTCACTAAAAAGAGTTTTCAAGAAACTCAGGGAAGCCAATTTAAAATTCCAGTTGGATAAGTGTGAATTTATGAAAAAGGAAACTGAATTCCTTGATCACATAGTAACAACTGAAGGTATAAAACCAAATCCACTGAAAGTTAGTGCAATAAAAAATTTCCCAATTCCAAAAACAACCAAAGAAATCAAGTCATTATTAGGACTTTGCGGTTACTATTGAAAATTCATACCAAGCTTCGCTCACATTGTGAAGCCAATGACACTAAAACTTAAAAAGAATGCAACTATTGACATAAAAAACAATGATTATATCGCAGCATTTGAGAAGTCATTACATCTGATCCGATATTAATCTAGCCTAATTTCGAAATACCATTTTAATTAACTACTGACGCTAGTATTATTGCTATAGGTGCAGTATTATCGCAAAATCATAAGCCAATATGCTATGCAAGTAGAACATTAAACAATCACGAAATAAATTATTCCGCAATATAAAAAGAACTCTTAGCTATTGTATGGGCCACCAAATACTTCAGGTCCTATCTTTTTGGAAGAAAATTCGAAATCCTTAGTGATCATAAACCCCTCGCTAAATAATGTCAAAGAACCAAACACGAAGTTGCAAAGACGTAGAATCAAATTAAATGAATTTGATTTCCACATTAAATATGTACCCGGTGAAGAAAATCATGTGGCAGATGCTTTGTCAAGAATTAAACTGGATGAAAATTTTTTAGGAGAAACTCCGAATAGTACAGCAGCAACAATACATAGCGCACAGGAAGACAATCAAAATTACATTTCAATTACTGAAAGACCAATCAATTACTATAGCAGTCAAATCGAATTTATTAAAAATAATATCAACGAAGTAAAAGTAATAAACTATTTTCATAAAACCAAAATTCAAATAATATTGTACAAAGAAATAACAAATATCCATGCTTAAGAACTCATAAAAGAATATTTATGCACTAAGAAAAGCGTAATCTATTTTCATAACGATGCAGACTTTTTAGTTTTCGAATCTGCCTTCATAGAAATAATCAGTCCCAGTAACCTAACAAATGTAATGAAATCTACTAAAATGAAATCTACAGAATTTAAAGAACTCGTCATTAAAACTCATAAAGAATTATTACACCCAGGCATAGAAAAAGTCACCTCGATATTTAAAGAAAAGTACTATTACCCAGATTACCAAAACTTAATTCAAAACATTATTAATGAATGTCATGCTTGCAACATTGCTAAAACAGAACACAGAGACACAAAGTTGTTCTTGGAATTAACTCCAGAAACTTTCAATCCTAGAGAAAAATATGTGATAGACTTTTACATAGTAGATAATAAACAATTTTTGTCATGCATAGACATATATTCTAAATTCGCCTCCCTAATTGAAGTCGAAGGCAGAGATTGGTTAGAAGCCAAAAGAGCATTACTTAAAAATTTTAATGAAATGGGAAAACCAAAAGAAATAAAAGCAGATAAAGACTCAGCATTTATGTGTTCTGCATTACTAATATGGTTAAAATCTGAAAGAGCTGATATAAATATCACAACAAGTAAAAATGGCAAATCTGACGTTGAAAGATTCCATAAAACAATTAACGAAAAACTCAGAATCATAAATAGTGATTCAGATCCGGAAAATAAATTAGCTAGATTCGAAATAATACTTTATACTTATAATCATAAGACTAAACACAACACAACAGGTAGAACACCAGCAGATATTTTCATATACGCACGAACCCCAGAATATAACACACAATTGAATAAAACAAACCAAGTAGACAAACTAAATGAAAAACGTACAGAATTTGAAATTGATACCGATTTCAGACAATCACCATTAGTACGCTCAAAATCAACAAACCCTTTTAAAAAGACAGGTAATTTAAAACAGTTACATGAAATACATTTTAAAGAGACAACTAGAGGTCGAAAAATAATACATTACAAATCAAAGCTCAAAAATAAAAAGAAAATTAATAAGAGCAAATATGATAATTCCAAATCATCACCAACTGACAACCTAAATCAGGAACCTACAACATAAAATAATACTTTTACTAATCCCATTCCTACTAACGTGTTCCATTCAACAAGCCAATGGCCAAAGCCTAGAAATAAACCCGATCCAATCGAAAAATGGTTACCTTATATTTAAAACAGGAACTATAGATCTGACAATAATTACGAATACCATTACTTAACCGTTAACCTTACAAAAGTAGAAAACACAAAGAATTCGAAACATTATCCCAAATTGAATATCTAACAGAAAAACTCGAAAGAGAAATAAACGGCACTAAAACGCAATAAAAGAGGTCTTATCACATTTATGGGAACATTTTATAAATACCTATTTGGCACATTAGATCAAGAAGACAGAGCAGAATTAGAAACAGAATTTAATCATTTATCAGAAAATAGTGCTCAAGCAAACGAATTAAACCAAATAATAAATCGGGGAATCGAAGTAACTAACACTCTAAGCTTAATCAACGAAGGCGATCAAAAATTAGCAATAGTCACAATCAACTTACTAAGAATTCACAAAATACATTGAAGACATAGAGCTAGGAATGCAATTAACAAGATTAGGTATTTTTATACCCTGAACCCATTAAAAATGGGTAAAAAGGGTATTATGGTTTTGTGCAAATGTATGTAACAGGCATAAGGAAGCATCTCCGACCATATAAAGTATATATATTCTTGATCAGTATCAACAGCCAAGTCGATTTAGCCATGTCCGTCTGTCTGTCTGTCCGTCCGTCCGTCCGTCCGTCTGTCTGTATGAACACACAGATATCAGAGACTACAAGAGCTAGAGACTTCATATTTGGAACATAAGTTCTCCTAATCCCGGGACAGATCAAGTTTATTTCATTTTATCGATAACTCGTACCGTTTAAAAGTTATCGATAAATTTCGATTTAAGACCAGCGTTTTTGGGACATAACTTCAAAGTTATAAGAGCTAGAGACCCCAAATTTGGCATGTATAGTCTCGAATAGCATACACATGTAACAAATATTTCACTTTTTGGATACCACCCCCCAAACCCCCCAAAAGATCAAAAAACGCATCTTTGAGGGTACGACCTTGCAATTTGGTTTGGTCACACATACTGTTGACAACTATTTGTCCCAAAAATTTCAATAAGATCGGACAATAAACGCAGAAGTTATTTAAGATTTAACTTTCCATTGTGTGGGGCTCAGCGAAAAGCAAGCTAACTGCTTAAACCGCTTGCACTGCTTGTACTGCAGCATGTGTGTGTTTAGAGTAGTACGAATGATTGTAAGGACTGGGTTCAGGGTATCTCGTAGTCGGGCACTCCCGACTAGAGCACTCTTACTTGTTAACCCTAAATTACTAAAACACAGTTCGTTATCACACGTCAAATCCGAAAATAGATATTAAAAGGCACACAAAAGTTTTGAAATTAAATACGTTGAACCTAATATAATGCTAACATGGAATTTACCCAAAACTATTTTAAATCAAATTGCTTGGACAGAGAAATAATAATGGAAAATAATAATATTATAAAAGCATCAAACTTTTCAATCCAACTAGAGGAAATTTTAATCACTAGTACCATGTTAGATTTCACAGAGGCAGTTTATATAAACAATAACATAACTAAGTTAGAACCAATTTCATACATTCAAACTAAAGAATTCATGATGGAACAAACGAAACACTACAACACATTCCAAATTGTAACTCTAACAACTCTTATAATTATTATAATTACACTAATAATATATTTTAGCTAAAAGTACAAAAATATACCACACAAAGTAATTGTTAAATTTAAGCAACAAACAGAAACCCCACAATCAGATATTATACCCTCAATTCCAATATCAAACCCTATCGAAAATATTGTAATCGACCCAACACTATATCCTAATATAATCGCCTGAGGACAGGCTACATTTTTATAGATGGGGAAGTAACATATGTATTGCACACAAAACCCATTATATATTCGCACCCACATATGTATTATGTACTCGCACCCACATATGTATTATGTACGCGCACCCAAATAATGTTATTTGATACCACTGGGGAAAATAAAAATTCAAGCGCTCCCACGCTTGAATCGCCATTTCTATCAACGGGTCAATTCTGTCGACGTGCCATAAATCTAGGCTGATGCAAACGACTCTCAATCTTTCGTCATAATTTCAAAAGAGAGATCCATCAGATCTTTGTTTATATAAGAGCAGAAAGCTCAGTCTCTTTAAAGTCCAACATTTCAAAAGCTCATCAGCCAATTATTTACTAAGCGCACAACAGCACTTTAGTCTTTAGTCGAGACTTACAACCTTTACTCACATGTTCAATTTATCCGAGGTTATAATAAAAATAAAATATATTTTTTTATAACAATCTTGTTTTTGAATATTCCATTGTATATATATTCAACGCATTTTGGAAGCGTTTGAGACAAAAAAAAATACTGCCTGGCCGAAATGCTCGATGTCAAACAAGCATTCGAGAAAGTCTGGCATCCCGGGCTCCTGCAGAAAATCAAGTTCAATCTGCCTCCGGCGCAGTATGCATGTCTAGCATCTTACTTGGAAGGCAGAACATTCCAGGTTAAATGTGGAGAAATTGTATCACAAACAAAACTCATAAAAGCGGGTGTTCCTCAACGCAGCGTACTGGGACCATTACTTTACAATATCTATACGGCAGATCTACCTGTTGTAGAGAGCCCAGCCTATTAGTTGCCACTTACGCTGATAACACGGCATTCCTCACCACGGCTGAGACGCCCGGGGACGCCTCTCATTACATGCAAAATCAGCTAAATCTAATCGGCGAATGGCAGAGGATGTGGAACATCATGGTAAACGGCGACAAGTATACAGCCACCACCTTCACTCTAAGACAAGGAAACTGTCCACCTGTGCACTTAGGCGGAGTCGAAATCATTGACGAGCCTACACCAAAGTACTCCAAATCCCCTGGGTCAGCGAGGAGATCACGAGATACAGCACCAATCACATAAGGAGGCTACATCAACACGAAAATAACATTGCCATTGGTCTGTTGGACAACAGCAACACAACCAGAAGGCTAAGACGAAAACATCCCTTGGATAAAATTATCTAACTAAACTATATAGCTGAAACAAAAAACTGTTAAGTCTCCCAATCTAAATTCATTTCTAGTTGTATGGCAGCTATAAAATATAGTGTTCCGATCCTGCCACCTGCTAATAATAAGTATATGTGCAAAGTTTCATCGAGATAGCTTTACAAACATGGAATATATGGCCAAAACCGATTCCGAGTCCGGTCCGATTCGGCCGTCTAAGATTTATGTGCTGTCTTTTTGAATGGTAAGTATCTGTGCAAAGTTTCATCGCGATAGCTCAAAAACTGAGGGACTAGTTTGCATACATACAGACAGACAGACAAACAGACAGACAAACAGACAGACGGACATGGCTAGATCAATTTGTTTTGTCATTCTAAGCATACTGGCAGTAACTTTTGGGAATCTCTGACGCTTTTTAGCACAACAATAGGATTTAAATCCTCTTCTGTAATATTGCTCAGATCTCAGAGGAAAATCAGGCAGAGCTAGATCAATTCGCCTTAAAGGCCTATTCAATAACTTTACGTCGATTTTTTACTACTATTGAAATTTCAGTGGTGCAGTTGGCAGAATGAAAATTACCTAAAGGTTCGAAAAGTGTATAAAATCTTCGGCACGCCGAAAATAATCCTTTCCCACTTGTTTTCATTGTTTTAAAAATAATATAAAGTGAAAACAAGTGAACATTAGGAGTTAAATTTTTTTTCTTGCAAGTTATATAAATAATTTAATAGCGATTTCCTTGCATCGGTTAAGCTTAAATGCGTTTTCTTTATTTGCTATGAACAACACTGATTCCAATTTAGAAGCACTACGTGAAAGTTTCAAATATTTTAGTTCTAACCACAATACATTAAAAATGGCCAGCGCCCATCGAATAAAAAATATGTTAGACGCTGCACTTTGTGCACAAAAGCTAGAATTTGAGCAAGACATTGCTGCTTTAAATCACAAATTTAATAATGTTCAAGCCACAGCTCCCTTCGTAGAAGTTTGTAAAGTCGTAATCATCGACGACATCTCGTGTGATGAATCTTTCGATGTTGGTAAATCATTGCCAAATTTCGACAAGCTATAATTAAAAACCAAATTCAAGTCCTTATATACAGTTCAAAATTTTAAGACTATGATTAATCGACTTGTCTTTATGTTCTTAGATACCCAATTTAGTTCACCAGGAGCTGTCCACACTCCAACAGGGTAACTTGACACTCTTGGAGTACTATGACGCAATATAAAAGAAATTTACGCTTCAAGACGGTTATATCGTACGATTCAACTACCATCTATTACCACTACGCATTGGTAATATCTACATTAATACATTAATAAATACACTGCGCGTATTAGTTTCTGGATCCAAAAGATCTCTTAGTGACATGCTTAGCGACATTGCTGGCACCACTTGCAGTATATGAATGTTTGTGTATATGTCATAGGTAAGTATAAATTCATATAAGAACTATGATCAGGGTATCTTCTAGTCGGGCACTTCCGACTAGAGCACTCTTACTTGTTCAAACTTAGTTTTCGATCAAAATAATTCGTCTGTCTTTTAGTTAGTTATGTGCATGCTTGAATATCTTCTTGTCCACTATACACTGTAGCTAAATTAGTGTAATTGAGATTTGACATATGCAATCATTAATCCGTCTCAATCTAACTGATAGAGCAAGTAATATTTAACAAGTAAAAACGTTGTAGTCGGGCGTAGCCGACTGTGTTATACTCTGATTTCATTGTAAGAACAGCAGAAAGCAAGTGGAACAAAACCTGTTTGTTGGTGTATGGGTGACGGCGTTAGCGGTCGTCGGTTGAGCGTTTAGTAAACTGAACAATAATCTACCTTTCCAAGTTTGGTGATTCTAGCTCGAAAACTGTGGGAGATATGGATTTTCGCGACTTTTGGTTGCTCACAAATTTTGTAATCGATCCATGAGACCCCCCACGGGGGGTGTGCGGGTTTTACCCAACATTTTTTTTAACCCATCTTTAGAGGGGGTTATCAGAAATCTAGCTTTAAAATTTTGTGATTCTTGCACAAAAACAGTGGGAGATATGGATTTTCACGATGTTTGGCGGGAGTGGGCGTGGCCTCGAATTGTTTGCCGATCTTTAGAGGGCGTGAGCAGAAGTCTATCTTCCAAATTTACAGACTCTAGCTCTGAAACTGTAGAAGATATAAATATTCGCGATTTTTGGGGGCGGGAGTGAGCGTGGCGAGAGTGGGCGTGGTCGAAATTTTTATACCCTGAACCCATTAAAAATGGGTAAAAAGGGTATAATGAAGTTGTGCAAAAGTATGTAACAGGCATAAGGAAGCATCTCCGACCATATAAAGTATATATATTATTGATCAGTATCAACAGCCGAGTCGATCTAGCCATGTCCGTCTGTCTGTCCGTCTGTCCGTCTGTCTGTCTGTATGAACACACAGATATCAGAGACTACAAGAGCTAGAGACTTCATATTTGGAACATAAGTTCTCCTAATCCCGGGACAGATCAAGTTTATTTCATTTGATCGATAACTCATCGCATTCAAAAGTCATCGATAAATTTTGATTTTAGACTAGCGTTTTTGGGACATAACTTCAAAGTTATAAAAGCTAGAGACCCCAAATTTGGCATGTATAATCTCGAATAGCATACACATGTAACAAATATTTCACTTTTTGGATACCATCCCCCAAACCCCCCAAAAGTTAAAAAACGCATTTTTGAAGATACGACCTTGCAATTTGGTTTGGTAGCACATATTATCGACAATTGCTTGCCCCAAAAATTTCAATAAGATCGGACAATAAATACAGAAGTTATTTAAGATTTAACTTTCCATTGTGTGGGGCTCAGCGAAATAGCAAGCTAACTGCTTAAACCGCTTGCACTGCTTGTACTGCTTGTACTGCAGCATGTGTGTGTTTAGAGCAGTACGAATGATTGTAAGGACTGGGTTCAGGGTATCTCGTAGTCGGGCATTCCCGACTAGAGCACTCTTACTTGTTTGATCTGTGATCTGTAGAGGACGTCACCAGTTATATATATTCCAAATATTGTGACTGCGGGAGATATAAGCATTTCCAATTTATTTTGAAGGGCCTATTTAGGGGCCGTGACCAAAAAATTTGATGACTCTAGCTTAAAAATTGTGGGAAATATTCACGTTTTATCGATTTGTGATTTAAGGTGTATCGGCATGTTATCAATTTGCCAGCCTCCCATTCGGCGTGGCATAAATTTGGAACAAACTTGATCTGAAGCAGATAGCTACAATCAAAACAAACAAAAAATTTCAAGTCTCTATCTTATATCGTTTCAGTAATAAGTGCGTTCATCCAGACGGACAGACGGCCAGACGGCCAGACGGCCAGACGGACATTCGACAAAAAAAATATACTATGAGTACCTTCGGTATCAGAGTATAAAAATTAGCTTTTTTATACCCTGAACCCATTAAAAATGGGTAAAAAGGGTATTATGGTTTTGTGCAAAAGTATGTAACAGGCATAAGGAAGCATCTCCGACCATATAAAGTATATATATTCTTGATCAGTATCAATAGCCGAGTCGATTTAGCCATGTCCGTCTGTCTGTCCGTCTGTCCGTCCGTCTGTATGAACACGCGGATATAAGAGACTACAAGAGCTAGAGACTTCATATTTGGAACATAAGTTCTCCTAATCCCGGGACAGATCAAGTTTATTTCATTTGATCGATAACTCGTCGCATTCAAAAGTTACCGATAAATTTCGATTTTAGACTAGCGTTTTTGGGACATAGCTTCAAAGATATAAGAGCTAGAGACCCCGAATTTGGCATGCATAATCTCGAATAGCATACACATGTAACATATATTTCACTTTTTGGATACCACCCCCCAATCCCACCAAAAGTTGAAAAAAACTCATTTTTTAAGGTACGGCCCTGCAATTTGTTTTGGTCACACATATTATTGACAATTGTATGTCCCACAAATTTCAGTAAGATCGGACAATAAACACAGAAGTAATTTGAGATTTGACTATCCATTGTGTGGGGCTCAGTGAAAAAGCAATCTAACTGCGTAAACCGCATGCACTGCTTGCAGTATGTGTGTGTTTGTATGTATGCACACTATTAGGCAAGTATTAACGGAAGTCAGAACTGGGTTCAGGGTATCTCCTAGTCGGGCACTCCCGACTAGAGCACTCTTACTTGTTTTATCTTCCAACGTAGTAGTTTCATATTGGGCTCTTTTAAGTTGCTTAACCAAATAAATGGTCGCATAGTTCTTCGAAATTTTTTCCGAAAAGATAGATAACTAAAGTATAAAGTTGCCCATAAAATAACTAACAGCCCTTTTTATACTCTTTTCGAAGAAAATAGTAAATGAACTTTGTGCTCAAGTTCGTAATGCATAGAAGGAAGCGTCGGAGACCCCCAAAAGTTACCTTAAACTGACAAAACAAATTCATCTAGTCATATCCGTCTGTCTGTGTGTATGTATGGTATCTAGTCCCTCAGTTTTTAAGCTATCGCAATGAAACTCTGCACAGAGACTTATTATTCAAATGTACATCACTTTGATCGGAACCTGCCGGATCGGACCACTATATCTTATAGCTGCGATACAACTCGAAGTCAGTTTTGGCCATATATCCCATGTTTATACCACGAACCCGTTAAAAATGGGTAAAAAGGGTATAATCGTTTTGTGCAAAAGTATGTAACAGGCATAAGGAAGAATCTCCGACCATATAAAGTATAAATATTCTTAATTCTGTTGATACTGAGACGAGTCAATTTCGCCATGTCCGTCTGTCTGTATGAACACGCGGATGTCAGAGACTACAAGAGCTAGATACTTCATATTTGAAATAAAAGTTCTCGTATCCCCGGGACAGATCAAGTTTATTTAATTTTATCGATAGCTCGTCCCGTTCAGAAGTTATCGATACATGTTGATTTCAGACTTGCGTTTTTGGGATATAACTTAAAAGTTATAAGAGCTAGAGGCATCAAATTTTAAATGTATAACCTCGAATAGCATAACCATGTAACAAATATATCACTTTTTGGATATCACTCCTAATCCCCGCAAAAGTTGAAAAAACACAGTTATGAAGTTATGACCGTGCACTTTGGTTTGGTCACACATTTTATTAGCCAGTTTGTGCCCAAACAATTTCAAACAAGTAAAAGTGCTCTAGTCGGGTTTGCCCGACTACGAGATACCCTGAACCCAGTCCTTACAATCATTCATATTAATCTTAACACACACATGCTGCAGTACAAGCAGTACAAGCAGTGCAAGCGGTCTAAGCAGTTAGCTTGCTTTTCGCTGAGCCCCACACAATGGAAAGTTAAATCTTAAATAACTTCTGTGTTTATTGTCCGATCTTATTGAAATTTTAGGGGCAAACAATTGTCAATAATATGTGTGACCAAACCAAATTGCAATGTCGTACCCTCAAAAATGCATTTTTTGAACTTTTGGGGGGTTTGGGGGTTGGTATCCAAAAAGTGAAAAATTTGTTACATGTGTATGCTATTCGAGATTACGATACGCAAGTCTTAAATCAAAATTTATCGATAACTTTTAAACGGTACGAGTTATCGATAAAATCAAATAAACTTGATCTGTCCCGGGATTAGGAGAACTTATGTTCCAAATATGAAGTCTCTAGCTCTTGTTGTCTCTGATATCGGTGTGTTTATACAGACAGACGGACAGACAGACGGACATGGCTAGATCGACTCGGCTGTTGATACTGATCAATAATATATATACTTTATATGGTCGGAGATGCTTCCTTATGCCTGTTACATACTTTGCACAACTTCATTATACCCTTTTTACCCATTTTTAATGGGTTCAGGGTATAAAAATTGGGGTGATAAAAACAGAATTTGTTTAAGATTTAACTTTCCACTGTGTGGAGCTCAGTAAAGAAGCAAGCTAAGTGCTTGTACTGCTTGCAGCATACAATGACTGGTTAGTATGGAAGAATGTATGGACTGGGTTCAGGGTATCTCCTAGTCGGGTGCTGCCGACTAGAGCACTCTTACTTGTTTTATTATACTCTTTTTGAAGGAAATAATTGTCCACTTTGTGGTGAAGTGTGTAATGCATAGAAGGAAGCGTCAAAAAATACTGCTAGTATGCTCAAAATGACAAAACAAATTGTTAAAATTATGTGAAATAAATGTAATTGTACTGAAAATTTCATAACGGTCGAATATTAAACGTACTTTTGCTGGTATTTTCCACTCCCATATAATAAGGCCAACATATCGCGCTTATTCGAATAAATAATAATAAATAAGTGCAGACTTGCGTAAGACGTGGTGTTATGCATATGTCAAGAGTGGCTTTTGGCATACATAAACGTTATTCTCTGTTCGGGCTCCGAATTTTTGGTGGTCGGGTCTCTGGTCTCTTGTAATGTTCATTGTTGGTTAATCCAGCTCTCAATGGTGACGAAGACCCTGACAGTCGATGGTAATCAGTTGCTGGTTTTTTGTCCCAGCTATTATGTAACGTGTCCGACGGACGGACAGACTGGCAGTCCAACGGACGAACAGATTACCAGAAAAGCAATCGCTGCATGTTCAAGCGTCTTATATAAAAACTTTTTTTTAACCATAATGAAACCATAACGAAGAGATTTTAGACTTTTTGTCTGGTATGAAAAGCATTTATATAATAAGCACGAGTTCCATTTGATTGTCTCATATTGTTCATAGCAATATAAAACACCCAATGCCCAATACCTTATACCTAATAACCATATGCGAATATTCAATAAAATGCGCACGAAATCCCCGAAAACACAAAAGGCCAGTAACAGTCGCAGTAGATGAATAATGCCCGCACTGTATCTAAGAAAATCTAAACAAGTGGGGAAGGATTATCTTGGGCGTGCCGAAGATTTTTTACTCTTTTCGTTTTATCGCGTGGCATTTATTTTTTTTATACTCTTTTCGAAGAAAATTGTGCTGAAGTTTGTAACGCATAGAAGGAAGCGTCTGAGACCCCCAAAAGTTACTGTATGCTTAGAAAAGCAAAACAAAGGCGTAAAGAGCCGCGCTAACGAACGCAAGTTTCGCAAGTTCGAGTCTCAGCGGCGACTGATTATTTATTCAATACTTTTTTCTTCCTTTCAAATATATAATTACTGTAAATAAATTAGTTTGCTTCCAATGGCTTAGAACAAAAACAAAGCCACGCGAAAAAACAAATGCTGACAAACGCGAGTTGCAGGTTGCAGGAAAACAAAACAAGAAAGTTTTTAACAGTCGGTTCTTCAAGCAATTTTGTCAGCGATCATCAAAACTTCTTGTGGCGTAAGGGTTAAAGCGACAACCTGGCAAACGAAAGGTCCCGAGTTCGAGTCTCAGCGGCGACTGGTCATTAATTTTCATTTTTTATACTCTGATACCGAAGGTAGTCATAGTATATTGGTTTTGTCGGATGTACGTCAGGCCGTCCGTCTGGCCGTCTGTCCGTCTGTTGCTGGTGACCTCCCGAAAAAATTGGATGCTAGGTTTATCGGCCACGCCCATTATTACGCCCAAAAGCCCCCTTTCCCAAAATAATTTGAAATGCTTATATCTCCAGCAGTTTTGGAGCTAAGGTTACCATATTTGGAATATATATTAATGGTGACGTCCTCTATAGATAGAAAAAAATAGAATGCACAATTCGATAGCACGTGTATATTTCCCGCAATTTTGAAGCTAGAGTCCCCAAATTTTTAATTTAGACTAGGGCTGACCACCCCAAAAGATTTCGTCCTGGATTTTCCGGCCACGCCCACTAGAACGTTCTCACTTGTTTCTTATTCTTCTTTTCATATATAAAATAACTGTAATCAAATTCATTTGCTACCAATGTCTTAGAAAAAAAACTATGCAACGCGAAAAAAACGATCAGATAATCGAGTTTGTCAGCGCATTTCAAAACAACTTGGTGTAAGTAGTTGACGAACGCGAGCTGCAGGAAAACAAAACAAGTTAGCTTTTGACAGTCTTGTCTTCAAGTGATTTTGTCATCGATCATCAAAACTGCTTGTGTCGTAAGGGGTAAAGTATCGCTGACAAAAGAAAGCTCGCGGGTACGAAACTTAACGGCGACAGGTCATTACACATACAACGCAAAAGAAAAGATCAGTATTAGAGTGCTGCGCTGAAAAACGGGAGAGCATGGTTCAAATCCCAGCCGAGACTTACTGATTTTTATGTTTTTATACTCTGATACCGAAGGTAGTCATAGTATATTGGTCTGGCCGTCTGTCCGTCTGTCCGGCTGTCTGTCTGGATGAACGCACGTATTTCCGAAACGATATTAGATAGACTCTTAAAATCTTTTGTGTTATGATTATAGCTATCTGCTTCAGATCAAGTTTGTTTCAAATTTATGCCACGCCCACTGGGAGGCTGGCAAATCGATAACATGTCGATACACCTCAAATCACAAATCGATTAAACGTGAATATCTCCCACAATTTTGAAGCTAGAGTAATCAAATTTGGTAGGTATATTGCTGGATGCTAGGTTTATCGGCCATGCCCATTATAACGCCCAAAAGCCACCCCTCCCAAAATAATTTGAAATGCTTATATCTCCATCAGTTTTGGAGCTAAGGTTACCATATTTTGAATATATATTACTGGTGACGACCTCTATAGATCACAGAAAACAAATTCGACCACGCCCACTCCCGCCCCCGTAATCGCGAAAATCGATATACATGAATGCACAATTCGATAACACGTGTATATTTCCCGCAATTTTGAAGCTAGAGTCCCCAAATTTGGAATTTAGACTAGGGCTGACCACCCCAAAAGATTCCGTCCTGGATTTTCCGGCCACGCCCACTAGAACGCCTCCCATCCACCCCGCCCAAACGAAACACGGAAGCCTATATCTCGCACAGTTTAAGAGCTAGTGCCACCAAACTTTGAGTGTAGACTTCTGGCCAAGTCCTCTAAAGATCAGCCAAAAAATTTGGGGGCCACGCCCCCTCCCGCCCCCAAAAATCACGAAAATTTATATCTTCCACAGTTTTAGAGCTAGAGTCACCAAATTTGTGAGATAGACTTCTTGTCACCCCCTCTAAAGATCGGCCAATATTTTTGGGGCCACGCCCCCTCCCGCCCCCAAAAATCGTGAAAGCAATTATCTTCCACAGTTTTAGAGCTAGTCACCAAAATTGGAAGATAGACTTCTTGACACCCCCTCTATAGATCGGAAAAAATTTTGGGGCCACGCCCCCTCCCACCCCCAAAAATCGCGAAAATGTATATCTTCCACAGTTTTAGAGCTAAAATCACCAAATTTGGAAAATAGACTTCTTGTCACCCCTTCTTAAGATCGACCACGCCCCTCCCGTCCCCAAAAACTTGGAATGCCGATTTCGGGTCACCCATACACCAGCAAAAATGTTCTGATCACTCTTTCAGCTGTTCTTAAAATGGTATCAGAGTATTACGCAGTCGGCTTCGCCCGACTGCAACGTTCTCACTTGTTTCTGATTCTTCCTTTCAAATATAAAACAACTGTAATCAAATTCATTTGCTACCAATATCTTAGAACAAAAACTGTACAACGCCAAAAAAAGAAAATAATCCTTTCCCACTTGTTCTGTTCTAAGAATTGATATCATTTGAATTTAAATTTTTCTTTTAAAATATTAAATTTATGCTATTTTATATTTAAACAAGTAAGAGTGCTCTAGTCGGGAGTGACCGACTGCGAGATACCCTGAACCCAGTCCATACAATCATTCATACTAATCTGAACACACACATGCTGCAGTACAAGCAGTGCAAGCGGCTTAAGCAGTTAGCTTGCTTTTTCACTGAGCCCCGCACAATGGAAAGTTAAATCTTTAACAACTTCTCTATTTATTGTCCGATCTTATTGAAATTTTTGGGTCATACAATTGGCAATAAAATGTGTGACCAAACCAAATAACGTTTTTTGAACTTTTGGGGGATTGGGGTGGTATCCAAAAAGTGAAATATTTGTTACATGTGTACGATATTCGAGAATATACATGCCAAATTTGGGGCCTCTAGCTATTATAACTTTTAAGTTATAAGCCAAAAACGCTAGTCTGAAAACGAAATTCATCGAGAACTTTTGAACGGGACGAGCTATCGATAAAATGAAATAAACTTGATCTGTCCCGGGACTACGAGAACTTGTATTCCAAATATTATGTCTCTAGCTCTTGTAGTCTCTGATATCCGCTTGTTCATACAGACAGACAGACAGACAAACAGACGGACGGACAGACAGGCGGACATGGCTTGATCGACTCGGCTGTTGATACTGATCAAGAATATATATACTTTATATAGTCGGAAATGCTTTCTTATGCCTGTTACATACATTTTTAATGGGTACAGGGTATAAAAATCGCTGACAAACTCGATTATACTGAGCGGTTTTTTTTCGCGTGGCATTGTTTTTTATACCCTGAACCCATTAAAAATGGGTAAAAAGGGTATTATGGTTTTGTGCAAATGTATGTAACAGGCATAAGGAAGCATCTCCGACCATATAAAGTATATATATTATTGATCAGTATCAACAGCCGAGTCGATCTAGCCATGTCCGTCTGTCTGTCCGTCTGTCCGTCTGAACTGAACAAGCGGAGTTCAGAGACTACAAGAGCTAGAGACTTAATATTTGGAATATAAGTTCTCGTAGTCAGGGGACAATTCAGGTTTATTTCATTTATCGATAACTCATCTCGTTCAAAAGTTATCGATACATTTCGCTTCCAGACCAGCGTTTTTGGTATATAACTTAAAAGCTATAAGAACTTAATGCCCCAAATTTTACATGTATAATCGCAAATATCAGAGACATGTTAAGAATATTTCACTTTTGGATACCACCCCTCCATCTCCCCAAAAGTAAAAAAAAATATATATATATATATATAGAATAGTTCAACGCATTTTGGAAGCGTTTGAGACAAAAAAGTACTGCCTGGCCGTAATGCTCGATATCAAACAAGCATTCGAAAAAGTCTGGCATCCCGGGCTCCTGTAGAAAATCAAGTTCAATCTGCCTCCGGCGCACTATGCATGCCTAGCATCTTACTTGGAAGGCAGAGCATTCCAGTTTAAATGTGGAGAAATTGTATCACAAACAAAACTCATAAAAGCGGGTGTTCCTCAACGCAGCGTACTGGGACCATTACTTTACAATATCTATACGGCAGATCTACCTGTTGTAGAGAGCCCAGCCTATTAGTTGCCACTTACGCTGATAACACGGCATTCCTCACCACGGCTGAGACGCCCGGGGACGCCTCTCATTACATGCAAAATCAGCTAAATCTAATCGGCGAATGGCAGAGGATGTGGAACATCATGGTAAACGGCGACAAGTATACAGCCACCACCTTCACTCTAAGACAAGGAAACTGTCCACCTGTGCACTTAGGCGGAGTCGAAATCATTGACGAGCCTACACCAAAGTACTCCAAATCCCCTGGGTCAGCGAGGAGATCACGAGATACAGCACCAATCACATAAGGAGGCTACATCAACACGAAAATAACATTGCCATTGGTCTGTTGGACAACAGCAACACAACCAGAAGGCTAAGACGAAAACATCCCTTGGATAAAATTATCTAACTAAACTATATAGCTGAAACACAAAACTGTTAAGTCTCCCAATCTAAATTCATTTCTAGTTGTATGGCAGCTATAAAATATAGTGTTCCGATCCTGCCACCTGCTAATAATAAGTATATGTGCAAAGTTTCATCGAGATAGCTTTACAAACATGGAATATATGGCCAAAACCGATTCCGAGTCCGGTCCGATTCGGCCGTCTAAGATTTATGTGCTGTCTTTTTGAATGGTAAGTATCTGTGCAAAGTTTCATCGCGATAGCTCAAAAACTGAGGGACTAGTTTGCATACATACAGACAGACAGACAAACAGACAGACAAACAGACAGACGGACATGGCTAGATCAATTTGTTTTGTCATTCTAAGCATACTGGCAGTAACTTTTGGGAATCTCTGACGCTTCCTTCTATGCGATACAGCACAAACTTAATATACTATTTTCTTCGAAAAGAGTATAAGCAAAAAATTACGAAAGTTAAAATTCAGAAATATCAGGCTTGAACCTGGTATCACTAAAGACAAAAATTTTAAATTAAAAAAAAGACTGTCTACATAAAGTTTAGAAAGCTTTGAGTTAAGTCCCTTGACAATTTGATAGGCTAGTAGACGAAAGACAGAAGATTTAATTTTTTTTTATAAGTATACTTCTGTATTATGAAGCCTGTTGGTCAGAAATGATCATAACAAATACTTTTGAGTGTTTCAAACAGAACACATAATTTCAAACATAAAATTTCTCTCATATTCGTACTTAAATTTTTCAACAGAAATATTTCTGGAACTAATTTTAGCACAACAATAGGATTTAAATCCTCTTCTGTAATATTGCTCAGATCTCAGAGGAAAACAAGTGGAGAAGGATTATCTTCGGCGTGCCGAAGATTAAATACTCTTTTCGAACCTTTAAGCAATTTTCACTATTTTTCCGAGACTGCTTATTTAATTCGCAGATATTAATGTCGCATACATATACCCCTACATATAAAATAAAATATATAAAGGTATTCATGTAAACAGGGACGTTTTACTATCCGCAGCTCGTGGACGCGTCCCTTAGCATTCATAAGTGCTACCGAATTGAACAATAAACAAGTTTCAGTTTTTCCAAAAAGTCAAAACTACATTACATATGTATACTACAATATACATACCAAATTTTGTGCCTGTTGCTCTTATACCTTTCAAGGCCGCTGTCGGAAATTGAATTGTCATAAAACTTAATCTGAATATACGAGAGCTTATATTCAGGATTTGAGATCCATATTTTTTTTCGCGTGGCATTGGTTTTGCCAATGAATCTAAATTTTTCTTTTGAATTATTCTATTAAAGTTACTTTATGTATGAAAAAAAAATTAGAAACAATTTAGGAAATTTAAAATAAATGAATTTGATTACAGCTATTATATATTTGAAAAGAAGAATAAGAAAAAATGAAAATAAATGACCAGTCGCCGCTGGTCTTGAACCCGGGACCTCTCGCTCACCAGTTCGCAACTTTACCCACTACGCCACAAGCTGTTTTGATGATCGCTGACAAAATTGCTTGAAGAGCCGACTGTTACAAATTTCCTTGTTTTGTTTTCCTGCAACCTGCAACTCGCGTTTGTCAGCGTTTGTTTTTTCGCGTGGCATTTTTTTTGTTCTAAGCCATTGGAAGCAAATTAATTTGATTACAGTTATATATTTGAAAGGAAGAAAAAGAAAAAAGTATTAAATTAACAATCAGTCGCCGCCGAGGCTCGAACTTGCGAAACCTGCGTTCGTTAGCGCGGCTCTTTACGCCTTACGCCACAAACCGTTTTGATGATCGATGACAAAATACCTTGAAGAGCAGACTATCAAAAGCTTTCTTGCGCTTGACTTTGTTTGCTCATATGCACCTGTTTTTTCAAAATATTTAATGACGCATATCTTCGCTGTTTATGACTCAATCGATTTGCGATTTTACCCATTGATGAGTTATAAGGATGTTCAAGTGTACAAGGAAATTTAAGGCAATTGCTTTGAAAACATCGGATTTATGGCCAAAACCGACTTTGAGGTGTATGGCAGCTATAAGATATAGTGGTCCGATCCGGCCGGCTCCGACCAATGTGCTGTCCCCTTGAATAATAAGTGTCTTTGCAAAGTTGCATCGCGATAGCTCAAAAACTGAGGGACTAGTTTGCATACATACAGACAGACAGACAGACAGACAGACAGACAGACAGACAGACAGACAGACAGACGGACATGGCTAGATCAATTTGTTTTGTTTTTATAAGCATACTGGCAGTAACTTTTGGGGGTCTCAGACGCTTCCTTCTATGCGTTACAAACTTCAGGACAAACTTAATATACTATTTTCTTCGAAAAGAGTATAATCAGGCAGAGCTAGATCAATTCGCCTTAAAGGCCTATTCAATAACTTTACGTCGATTTTTTACTACTATTGAAATTTCAGTGGTGCAGTTGGCAGAGTGAAAATTGCCTAAGGGTTCGAAAAGTGTATAAAATCTTCGGCACGTCGAAAATAATCCTTTCCCACTTGTTTTCATTGTTTTAAAAATAATATAAAGTGAAAACAAGTGAACATTAGGAGTTAAATTTTTTTTCTTGCAAGTTATATAAATAATTTAACAGCGATTTCCTTGCATCGGTTAAGCTTAAATGCGTTTTCTTTATTTGCTATGAACAACACTGATTCCAATTTAGAAGCACTACGTGAAAGTTTCAAATATTTTAATTCTAACCACAATACATTAGAAATGGCCAGCGCCCATCGAATAAAAAATATGTTAGACGCTGCACTTTGTGCACAAAAGCTAGAATTTGAGCAAGACATTGCTGCTTTAAATCACAAATTTAATAGTGTTCAAGCCACAGCTCCCTTCGTAGAAGTTTGTAAAGTCGAAGTCATCGACGACATCTCGTGTGATGAATCTTTCGATGTAGCTAAATCATTACCAAATTTCGACAAGCAGCACACACAGCCTACAAGCTGTTCGAGAGAGAGAGACGTAGCTATAATAAGAAATCAAATTGAAGTCCTTATATACAGTTTAAAATTTTAAGACTATTATTAATCGACTTGAATTTGCGTTCTCAGATATACGCCCAATTTAGTTGAGCAGGAGCTGTCCACCCTCCAACAGGGTAACTTGACACTCTTGAGTACTATGACGAAATATAAAAGAAATTTATGCTTCCCACTAATAAGACGGTTATATTGTACGATTCAACTACCATCTATTATTACTAAGCATTGGTAATATCTACATTGATACATTAATAAATACACTGCGCGTATTAGTTTCTGGATCCAAAAGATCTCTTAGTGACATGCTTAGCGACATTGCTGGCGCCACTTGCAGTATATGAATGTTTGTGTATATGTCATAGGTAAGTATAAATTAATATAAGAACTGGGATCAGGGTATCTTCTAGTCGGGCACTTCCGACTAGAGCACTCTTACTTGTTCAAACTTAGTTTTCGATCAAAATAATTCGTCTGTCTTTTAGTTAGTTATGTGCATGCTTGAATATCTTCTTGTCCACTATACACTGTAGCTAAATTAGTGTAATTGTCATTTTGAGATTTGACATATGCAATCATTAATCCGTCTCAATCTAACTGATAGAGCAAGTAATATTTAACAAGTAAGAACGTTGTAGTCGGGCGTAGCCGACTGTGTTATACTCTGATATCATTGTAAGAACAGCAGAAAGCAAGTGGAACAAAACCTGTTTGTTGGTGTATGGGTGACGGCGTTAGCGGTCGTCGGTTGAGCGTTTAGTAAACTGAACAATAATCTACCTTTCCAAGTTTGGTGATTCTAGCTCGAAAACTGTGGGAGATATGGATTTTCGCGACATTTGGTTGCTCACAAATTTTGTAATCGATCCATGAGACCCCCCATGGGGGGTGTGCGGGTTTTACCCAACATTTTTTTTATCAGAAATCTAGCTTTAAAATTTTGTGATTCTTGCACAAAAACAGTGGGAGATATGGATTTTCACGATGTTTGGCGGGAGTGGGCGTGGCCTCGAATTGTTTGCCGATCTTTAGAGGGCGTGAGCAGAAGTCTATCTTCCAAATTTAAAGACTCTAGCTCTGAAACTGTGGAAGATATAAATATTCGCGATTTTTGGGGGCGGGAGTGAGCGTGGCCCCAAAATTTGTTCGCCGATCTTCAGAGGACTTGGCAAGAATTCTACCCTCTAAGTTTGGGGGCCTAGCTCTTAAAATGTGCGAGAAATAGGCTTCCGTGTTTCGTGGGGCCTGGGAGGCTGGGGGCGCTCTAGTGGGCGTGGCCGGGAAATCCAGTACGCAATCCTTTGGGCTGGTCAGCCTCAGTCTGAATTCCAAATTTTGTGACTCTATGTATATTTACTTTCATGTATATCGGTTTTCGCGATTACGGGGGCGAGAGTAGGCGTGGTCGAAATTTTTTGATCTGTGATCTGTAGAGGACGACACCAGTTATATATATTCCAAATATTGTGACTTTAGCTCTTAAACTGCGGGAGATATAAGCATTTCCAATTTATTTTGAAGGGCGTATAAGGGGGCGTGGCCAAAAAAACCTAAGATCCAAATTTTTGGGGAAGTCACCTGAATAATACCTACCAAATTTGATGACTCTAGCTTCAAAACAAGTAAGAGTGCTCTAGTCGGGAGTGCCCGACTAGGAGATACCCTGAACCCAGTCCTTACAATCATTCGTACTACTTTAAACACACACATGCTGCAGTACAAGCAGTACAAGCAGTGCCAGCGGTTTAAGCAGTTAGCTTGCTCTTTCGCTGAGCCCCACACAATGGAAAGTTAAATCTTAAATAACTTCTGTGTTTATTGTCCGATCATATTGAAATTTTTGGGGCAAACAATTGTCGATAATATGTGTTACCAAACCAAATTGCAAGGTCGTACCTTCAAAAATGGGTTTTTTAACTTTTGGGGTTTGGGGGGTGGTATCCAAAAGTGAAATATTTGTTACATGTGTATGCTATTCGAGATTATACATGTCAAATTAGCTCTAGCTCTTATAACTTGTAAGTTATATCCAAAAAACGCTGGTCTAAAATCGAAATTTATCGATAACTTTTGAACGGGACGAGCTATCGCTAAATTTTAATAAACTTGATCTGTCCCGGGATTAGGAGAACTTATGTTCCAAATATGAAGTCTCTAGCTCTTGTAGTCTCTGATATCTGTGTGTTCATACAGACAGACAGATGGACAGACGGACAGACGGACAGACAGACGGACATGGCCAGATCGACTCGGCTATTGATACTGATCAATAATATATATACTTTATTTGGTCGGAGATGCTTCCTTATGCCTGTTACATACATTTGCACAAAACCATAATACCCTTTTTACCCATTTTTAATGGGTTCAGGGTATAAAAATTGTGGGAAATATTCACGTTTTATCGATTTGTGATTTAAGGTGTATCGGCATGTTATCAATTTGCCAGCCTCCCAGTCGGCGTGGCATAAATTTGGAACACACTTGATCTGAAGCAGATAGCTATAATCATAACACAAAAGATTTCAAGAGTCTATCTAATATCGTTTCGGAAATACGCGCGTTCATCCAGACAGACAGACGGACAGACGGACGGCCTGACGGACATTCGACAAAACCAATATACTATGAGTACCTTCGGTATCAGAGTATAAAAATTAGCTTTTTATACCCTGAACCCATTAAAAATGGGTAAAAAGGGTATAATGGTTTTGTGCAAATGTATGTAACAGGCATAAGGAAGCATCTCCGACCATATAAAGTATATATATTATTGATCAGTATCAACAGCCGAGTCGATCTAGCCATGTCCGTCTGTCTGTCCGTCTGTCCGTCTGTATGAACACCGAGATATCAGAGACTACAAGAGCTAGAGACTTCATATTTGGAACATAAGTTCTCCTAATCCCGGGACAGATCAAGTTTATTTAAATTTAGCGATAGCTCGTCCCGTTCAAAAGTTATCGATAAATTTCGATTTTAGACCAGCGTTTTTTGGATATAACTTACAAGTTATAAGAGCTAGAGGCCCCTAATTTGACATGTATAATCTCGAATAGCATACACATGTAACAAATATTTCACTTTTTGGATACCACCCCCAAACCCCCCAAAGTTAAAAAACCCATATTTGAAGGTACGACCTTGCAATTTGGTTTGGTAACACATATTATCGACAATTGTTTGCCCCAAAAATTTCAATATGATCGGACAATAAACACAGAAGTTATTTAAGATTTAACTTTCCATGTGTGGGGCTCAGCGAAAGAGCAAGCTAACTGCTTAAACCGCTGGCACTGCTTGTACTGCTTGTACTGCAGCATGTGTGAGTTTAGAGTAGTACGAATGATTGTAAGGACTGGGTTCAGGGTATCTCGTAGTCGGGCACTCCCGACTAGAGCACTCTTGTTTTATCTTCCAACGTTGTAGTTTCATATTGGGCTCTTTTAAGTTGCTTAACCAAATAAATGGTCGCATAGTTCTTCGAAATTTTTTCCGAAAAGATAGATAACTAAAGTATAAAGTTGCCCATAAAATAACTAACAGCCCTTTTTATACTCTTTTCGAAGAAAATAGTAAATGAACTTGGTGCTCAAGTTCGTAATGCATAGAAGGAAGCGTCGGAGACCCCCAAAAGTTACCTTAAACTGACAAAACAAATTCATCTAGTCATATCCGTCTGTCTGTGTGTATGTATGGTATCTAGTCCCTCAGTTTTTAAGCTATCGCAATGAAACTCTGCACAGAGACTTATTATTCAAATGTACATCACTTTGATCGGAACCTGCCGGATCGGACCACTATATCTTATAGCTGCGATACAACTCGAAGTCAGTTTTGGCCATATATCCCATGTTTATACCACGAACCCGTTAAAAATGGGTAAAAAGGGTATAATCGTTTTGTGCAAAAGTATGTAACAGGCATAAGGAAGAATCTCCGACCATATAAAGTATAAATATTCTTAATTCTGTTGATACTGAGACGAGTCAATTTCGCCATGTCCGTCTGTCTGTATGAACACGCGGATGTCAGAGACTACAAGAGCTAGATACTTCATATTTGAAATAAAAGTTCTCGTATCCCCGGGACAGATCAAGTTTATTTAATTTTATCGATAGCTCGTCCCGTTCAGAAGTTATCGATACATGTTGATTTCAGACTTGCGTTTTTGGGATATAACTTAAAAGTTATAAGAGCTAGAGGCATCAAATTTGAAATGTATAATCTCGAATAGCATAACTATGTAACAAATATTTCACTTTTTGGATACCACTCCCAATCCCCGCAAAAGTTGAAAAAACAGTTATGAAGTTTTGACCGTGCACTTTGGTTTGGTCACACATTTTATTAGCCAGTTTGTGCCCAAACAATTTCAAACAAGTAAGAGTGCTCTAGTCGGGAGTGCCCGACTACGAGATACCCTGAACCCAGTCCTTACAATCATTCATATTAATCTAAACACACACATGCTGCAGTACAAGCAGTACAAGCAGTGCAAGCGGTCTAAGCAGTTAGCTTGCTTTCGCTGAGCCCCACACAATGGAAAGTTAAATCTTAAATAACTTCTGTGTTTATTGTTCGATCTTATTGAAATTTTAAAAGCAAACAATTGTCAATAATATGTGTGACCAAACCAAATTGCAATGTCGTACCCTCAAAAATGCATTTTTTGAATTATTGGGGGGTTTGGGGGTTGGTATCCAGAAAGTGAAAAATTTGTTACATGTGTATGCTATTCGAGATTACGATACGCAAGTCTTAAATCGAAATTTATCGATAACTTTTAAACGGTACGAGTTATTGATAAAATCAAATATGAAGTCTCTAGCTCTTGTTGTCTCTGATATCTGTGTGATCATACAGACAGACGGACAGACAGACGGACATGGCTAGATCGACTCGGCTGTTGATACTGATCAATAATATATATACTTTATATGGTCGGAGATGGTTCCTTATGCCTGTTACATACTTTTGCACAACTTCATTATACCCTTTTTACCCATTTTTAATGGGTTCAGGGTATAAGAATTGGGGTGATAAAAACAGAATTTGTTTAAGATTTAACTTTCCACTGTGTGGAGCTCAGTAAAGAAGCAAGCTAAGTGCTTGTACTGCTTGCAGCATACAATGACTGGTTAGTATGGAAGAATGTATGGTCTGGGTTCAGGGTATCTCCTAGTCGGGTGCTGCCGACTAGAGCACTCTTACTTGTTTTATTATACTCTTTTTGAAGGAAATAATGGTCCACTTTGTGGTGAAGTGTGTAATGCATAGAAGGAAGTGTCGGAGACCATAAAAAATACTGCCAGTATGCTCAAAATGACAAAACAAATTGTTAAAATTATGTGAAATAAATGTAATTGTACTGAAAATTTCATAACGGTCGAATATTAAACGTACTTTTGCTGGTATTTTCCACTCCCATATAATAAGGCCAACATATCGCGCTTATTCGAATAAATAATAATAAATAAGTGCAGACTTGCGTAAGACGTGGTGTTATGCATATGTCAAGAGTGGCTTTTGGCATACATAAACGTTATTCTCTGTTCGGGCTCCGAATTTTTGGTGGTCGGGTCTCTGGTCTCTTGTAATGTTCATTGTTGGTTAATCCAGCTCTCAATGGTGACGAAGACCCTGACAGTCGATGGTAATCAGTTGCTGGCTTTTTGTCCCAGCTATTATGTAACGTGTCCGAAGGACGGACAGACTGGCAGTCCAACGGTCGAACAGATTACCAGAAAAGCAATCGCTGCATGTTCAAGAGACTTACATAAAAACTTTTCTTAACCATAATGAAACCATAACGAAGAGATTTTAGACTTTTTGTCTGGTATGAAAAGCATTTATATAATGAGCACGAGTTCCATTTGATTGTCTCATATTGTTCATAACAATATAAAACACCCAATGCCTAATACCTCATACCTAATAACCATAAGCGAATATTAATAAAATGCGCACGAAATCCCCGAAAACATGGACCCAAAGCCCAGTAACAGTCACAGTAGAAGAATAACGTCCGCACTGTATCTAAGAAAATCGAAACAAGTGGGAAAGGATTATCTTCGGCGTGCCGAAGATTCTATACTCTTTTCGAACCGTTAGGTAATTTTCACTCTGCCAACTGCACAACTGAAATTTCAAAAGTAGTTCAAATTCGTTTTATCGCGTGGCATTTATTTTTTTGCTCTAAGAATTGGTAAAATATGAATTTAAATTTTTCTTTCAAAATATTGAATTCAAACTGTTGAGACAACGGCATTTTGTTGCCCTTTGGGAAATGTTCCTTCACTTTGTAATTAAATTCACAATTTCGTTTCACAGCTTTATTTAAGCAGCTGACCTAACTTGATCAGTGCAATATTTTGTATTTAAAAGTCTGCAGGCTGGCTCAAGGTAGCCAGTGCAATAGCTATAAATAACTGTAAGCTTGGCGAAAATGATGCACAGTACAGTTAAATATTATAACTTCAATTGTGCAAGCGAGTGATATGCGACTCAATAACATGAGTAACTACAACTGAGCGAGCAAAGCAAACAGATATGCGTATGTTAGGTTAATACTCAGTGCAGTGTTAGTAGAATTAAGTTATGTTAATCGTTGAGTTGAATTTTGTTTCGAGCTTTCCACTTTATCTCGTAGACGTAGCGAACACAGCTTGGTAATGGCGCGTCGCAATACGCCTGTAGCAGTTTTGATGATGGCCACACGGGGAGCGGCGGGTAGATTTCGTCCTTGACGAGGACAACATCGTTGACACGTAGATGTCGTCATTGAGAGCGCCATTTGGGCCGCTCTTGAAGAAAACACAAGTATTCATCGCTCCAGCTTGTCCAGAAAATTTGATGAAGCTGAGTTACGCGTTGCCAGCGATCAAGTCGATCTTTGTTAAGCTTCACAAGATCAGGCTCAACAAATGATGTGAGGGGTGCCCCAAACAAGAAATGGGCAGGTGTTAGAACATATAGGTCTGCTGGGTTCTCTGAAATTGGAAAAAGTGGTCTGGAATTAATAATCGCTCCGATGTGGCACGGAAGCGTTCGCAGCTCATAAAATCCGAGCAGAGAAGAGCCCATAGTACGGCGGATATGATATTTGGCAGCTTTTACGGACGGCTCCCACAGTCCGCCAAAATGCGGCGAGCGCGGAGGTATAAAACGCCAATCAATGCAGTCGTCAAGACAGAATTGTTGAACTGATTCTTGATGGGGATCACTCAGGAACAGTCGTTTGAGATCAGCAAGCTCGTTGCGGGCTCCAACGAAGTTAGTAGCGATATCCGACCATATGCGAATTGGACGACCACGTGTGCAAATGAATCGCCGAAGTGATGCGAGGAACGCTAGTGTGGAGAGGTCCTTCACGAGCTCTAAGTGCACAGCCTTAGTCGAGAAGCAAACAAACAGGCTGATATAGCACTTGATTGGTGGGCGGTTTCGAACTTCCGATTTGTATGAAAATGGACCACAGTAGTCGATTCCAGTAACTAACAGGTAAGAGTGCTCTAGTCGGGAGTGCCCGACTAGGAGATACCCTGAACCCAGTTCTGACATCTAACATTTAAGTTGAGGCCCAAAAGCGCTAGTCTGAAATCGAAATTTATCGATAACATTTAAACGGGACGAGTTGTCGATAAAATGAAATAAACTTGATCTGTTCCGGGATTACGAGAACTTATATTAGAAATATGAAGTCTCTAGCTCTTGTAGTCTCTGATATCCGCGTGTTCATACAGACAGACGGAAGGACATGGCTTAATCGACTCGACTGTTGATACTGATCAAGAATATATATACTTTATATGGTCGGAGATGCTTCCTTATGCCTGTTACATACTTTTGCACAAAAACATAATACCCTTTTTACCCATTTTTAATGGGTTCAGGGTATAACAAGTAAGAGTGCTCTAGTCGGGAGTGCCCGACTAGGAGATACCCTGAGCCCAGATCTCACATCCATTCATACTTGCCTATTAGTGTGCATACATACAGACACACACATACTGCAAGCTGTGCAAGCGGTTTAAGCAGTGAGCTTGCTTTTTCACTGAGCCCCACACAATGGAAAGTAAAATCTTAAATAACTTCTGTGTTTATTGTCCGATCTTTCTAAAATTTGTAGGACCTAAAATTGGCTATAAAATGTGTGTTCAGTTTGAATCTAGTTCTCGTACTTAACAGACTACTTTTTTGTTTCCAAAAATTTTCTCCAAATTTTCCAAAAACAAACCGGAAAAAATAGGAATAATAATTTTGAGAAAAATCTTTTTGTTTCATTTTTTTTCTCTTGACTGTGTTAATTTATTTCCTTTTCGGCCCCCCATTTTGGGGGACCCCTCCATAGATACATGGTGTCCCCTAAGAATAAGTTTAATCAAAAAATTCTAAAGAACAAGCACCTCAAGTCCAAGGCTGCCAACCAAGTGACTGAAGAGGCTCGCGCTGCCACCAGACGGGCCCTTACCTTGCGTCCCTCGACCCGTCAGCAAGCCCTGGACGTAAGGCGTAATATATCTAGTAACGATTCGGATGCATCTATCTCTAGTCAAATCATCCCGCATGATAAGCATATTTCAAATTCTGCTCCATCCCGCCAGATCCCGGGCTCTGCACACAGGAAGAGTCGGTTGTTGCGGACTCAAGGCGTCCAGGATGCTGTTCCTTCCCACAGCGATAAAGAGTTGCTTGATGACTCTCATGAGAATAATGATACATTCCTATCTGGCATCCGCAAATCTGGTGCCAGCACGCCGGCTCTAGACACCATTATAAGCTCTGAGTGGTTCAGTCAGGCTGCATCTGACCGTGATCGGCTTACTATCATGAACCGTAACAATTTGAAAGTGCCCTGTTCTCATGTTTCTGGACATGTTGGTGTAGATAAAACCTCAGTGAATTCCTCGCTACTTGGCCCTGTCCTGGATCGCTTCAAGACTGTCTGCCTGGCGGCAAAGCCGGTTACTCATAAGAAGCCCTCATTGTCTACTCGCCCTATTGATGCAGACTCTCCTGGGTCTGCAGACTCAACCTACTCCGGTCGCGGTAACAGCTATGCCATATTGGCTGACGATGACGATGACGCCATGGATGTGCACCACCCTGATGTCGCATCTTTAGAGCTGAACCCTATACCTGCCCTTTCCTTAGGTGCCCCTGGGTCGGATACTGGATGCCATCCTGTCACTGCGATTTCTTCTAATGGCAAGACTGCCAATGTAGTTGCGGGTCCGGTCCATAAAGTGTCCTCTCAACCATCCCCTAGACGGCCTGTGTCTCCGCGCTTGACAAATCCAAAGAGTTCTGGCCCGCTTCCCCCTCCCTTTCTTCTAAGGGGTATACCAAACATCAATCGGCTCATTGCCCTGATCAGTACTGCGACCATTGACTTTCGTCTGAAGATCACCGGCGAGTCTTCTTGCAGGATAACCTGTTCAGAAGGTGTATCCTATAGAAGTATTCAAAAGATTTTTACCGAAAATAGAATCCCATTTAGCTCCTTCCAGCTGAAGGAGAACCGTGCTTTTAGGGTTGTTGCCAGGGGTTTGCATGCGTCAACCGACATTGAGGATATAAAGGCTGAGCTAAAGGCTCAAGGACACAATCCTCGAAATATTTACAACCCACCAGGGGAGAATGGTGTACAAAATCGAAACACGTTCTACATAGAGCTTGAACCGGCTGCAAATAATACGAAGATGTACGACATAAAAGCTTTGGCATATCAGGTCGTGAAAATCGAGGCCCCCGTCCGCGATCTGGGGCTCTGAGATTTATTTATTTATTTATTTATTGTCGACTATTGACAGTCGACACAAAAGAATTTATATAAAATTATAAAACATTTAAATGTATATACAAAATTTTCAAAAAATTTAAAATAGTAAATATATTAAATTAAAGATATAATGTTAAAATTACGTTAGGTTCTGGGGATATCAATAGCAAAATTAAATCATTGGTCCAACATTTGTTGCAAGGATTGGGGAAAACCCAGAAAAACCCAATCAAAACAAAAATTAATAAAAATTTGTTTAGTAGTTTGTTAATATTTAAAAGGAAGCAAGTATTTATAATGAGTTAGTATATACTATTAGAAAGTATTTTATAAAGTGAAAAATAGAAGATAGAGAGAGAATAAAGAAAAATAAAGGAGCGAAATAAAGAAAAAAAGGGGAAATAGATTTAACTAAACACGGGCAGAGGAGTCTCGTAAATACAAAAGAATATAAGATTTTATTAGTGGGAGAGAGAGCTCAACCGAGATGACATGGAACACTTTGTTGTAGTCCTTGCAAAGAACACGAAGAGGATTGTGCAAAGCGTAATCAGTCGAGCATGAAGGTAAAATCAAAGGGACGTAGTTTCTAGTTGGCCTACAAGGAACAAAAAAGTTTAGGCGAGCTAACAGAAAGGAAGAGTCTATGTCGCCGTTAATTAACTTGTGTAGGAAGACAACATCAAGCGTTGTTCTACGGTTAAGTAACGACGGAAGATTAATAAGTAAAAGCCTACTGGAATACGATAGCAAACGGAGATTGGGATCCCAGTTAAGTCCACGTAAGGCAAAGAGCAGGAATTGCTTCTGCACGGATTCTATTCGCTCTTGGAAGTTTTGGTACTGCGGACACCAAATACATGAGCAGTAATCAAGGATTGGACGAACTAGAGAAACATATAGCAGTTTTGTGGTGAAAGGATCGTTAAGTTCTTTCGACCAACGCTTAATAAAGCCAAGTACACCTCTGGCCTCATTAAGGATAGTCGACATATGCATATTAAAGTTAAGCTTGTTGTCAAAAATGACTCCAAGATCTTTAACTGTAAAGATACGTTGCAATGGAACATTGTCAATCGTATAAGTGGTTAAGTAGGGTCGAGTCCGACTAAAAGTCATGAACATATATTTTGAACAATTCAGATGCAGTTGATTGGCCGAACACCAACGCTGCATAGAGTTCAAATCATCTTGCAGATGAGTATGACACAAGGGATCGGTGTACGAAAAAATAAGTTTCACATCATCTGCGTACATAAGAATACGAGAGTGTGATACAATCGAAGGCAGGTCATTAATGAAAAGAGTAAACAATAAAGGTCCAAGATGACTACCTTGAGGTACACCAGAAGTAACGTGAAGTGTTACAGATGGTTGGAGTAAATAGTTGGTTAGAAGATGAAATTTGAAAAGGATAAGACACATTAGTAGGGGTGACAGAGGAATAGGTTGACTGAAAAAATTTAGCAAATAGGTCAGAAGCAGCAGAATCATTACTAGCTTTTTCCATCCCAAGAAAAAACGAAGAAGGCAAACCAGAAGATTTGCGCTTAGAATTCACAAAATTCTGACTAAACTGACGTTTGCAGCGAGCAAGATAATTCTCGTAGCATTGAGAGTTTAGAAGAAAAAAGTTTGACTTGGCTATAGAGTATTTAGACAAGTCGAAATTAGAGCCAGACTTATTAAACTTTTTAAAAAATTTTGATTTTTGGATTTTTAAGTAAGAAAGTCTTGGCGTGAACTATGGTTGTTTCTTTAAACCAGATGTTCGAACGTATTTTGGTATACAAACGCCAAAGAGCGCATATATGTTTTCGTAGAATCTTTTAATAGCTAAGTCTAAAAAAGACCAATCAGTTGAATAAATAAGCTGATTAAGTAGGGTGTAATTCCCCTTACGAAAACAAAATATTGGCATATTTAAGGTTGGTGAAGGTAAGGCGGAGGCCTTGAACAGAAAAGAGACATTTCTAAAGTGGGATGGTAAGAATCTTCAGGGACTGTTATTGGAAGTGACCTAGACACAGAAGCACTGGGACAGTCGTTGATAAAAACGAGATCAAGTATTCTATTCAATTCGTTATGAATTGAATTGATCTGAAACAACGAAAGATCAAGCATGCCATCAAGAAAATCATGCTGAGCTGACGGAATAAGATAATTTGTGCTGCTGAAAAATGACCATATGATATTTGGCAGATTAAAATCGCCTAAAACCACAAAAAGGTCATTATCACGCACATGGGTAGAAACTTCTCTGATATAAGATATGTGTCTCATATAAACTTGAATATCAGAAGAAGGAGGGATATAATAGCAAGTAATAAAAAGAGCCATTGATGGGAATATTACTTTAACAGCAACAATTTCTACATCAGCGGGCATAGTAAAATTAAAAATTTCCGATTGGAGCGTGGCTTTAATGGCAATTAGAACACCACCACCTCTAGTAGGTCGGTCACGTGTATAGATATTAAAATTATTTGAAAAAATTTCGCAATCAGAAACAGTAGTGTTTAACCAAGTTTCCGAGAAAGCGATAATATCTGACTCAAAAGATGTGCTATTAGAGAATAGACTTTTAAGTTTAGACATAAGGCCTCTAACATTCTGATATTGAATGGTAGTTAAATCAAAATTCAGTTTTTTGAGGGATTGCTGGATGCTGAACTACCAGCTGGAAGTGAGACAGGTGGAGGGATGTTTCGAATTTTTGGCTTAAATTCATGAACAATCATGTGTGGTGGCCAAAATTTCGGGTCACAAATTATGTGGAAAGTGTCATTTGGAACACTTATTTTGAAAGACGCAATTTCACGAGGTGAAGAAAAATTAAATTTGGTGACTAATACGCTAGCGGTAGTTTTGCTAGCAATGTATGAGACTATTGAGTCTGAAGTAGTATCAGAAGCAAGCCTAGATATAAAAACTTGCTTCCTAGGGGCAATGAAATTTAAAACTGGTGGTTGCGCTGAAATTGCAATATTAGTATTGTTGCTAATTCCAGTTGTAATCGGGCTATGAGATGTTTTGCGTTTCCGCCGAGAAACAACTCGCACCGATGTTGAAAGGTCTACAGAAAGGGGTATGATATGATCTACTGGGATCGGTAGTGTAGTAATTTGGAGGGATGGAGAAGGAGATAAAGAAAGTATTGGCGAAACGTCCACATTTATTTGGAGTTGCCAAAAGAATCGGCACACTTAAGAAGTGCAACTCTAACTGTCGAGCAGGTGGGGACTCAAACTTATATTGTCTAAGCAGTTCAGCGCTTGATTCAAAATCATTCGCAAGAAGCTTAGCCACAGTTTGCAATTTAGTAAACTGATTTCTCACGGAATTATACATGCGTGAGAAGTCAGCTTGTTTGTCTATGCATAGTGGGCACGACCATTTCAAGCCACCGCTGCCTTTTTTAGCAATTGCGGTGACTTCGTCACATTCGCGACCAGTAAGACCTGCACATTTAGCATGCATAATATTATCACACAACCAACAGAAAATAAATTGTGGCTGTGCAGCATCATCAGCCTGCTTAAAAGCGCAATTTAGTTTGCAGCACGACATATTGACTACTGGGGTCTAACAAATTACACAAATATGATACCAAAATTTGCAAGAGCGCAAAGCAAAGAAAGGCGTAGAAATTGAAGCGACCAAAAAAAAAAAAAAGCACTCAAGTTTAACTCAAAACTAGAGTCAATACACAAATAATAATGCGTGTGAAGAACAAAACAACAACAAAAAGTTAGGTGAGCGCGATGCACAAAGAGAATATGCACAGGCGAACACACGCACAAACAGATGCTTGCAAACGAAAGCACCGAAACAAGATAAGCAGAAGAAAACAAGTGAGAACGTTGCAGTCGGGCGGAGCCGACTGCGTAATACTCTGATACCATTTTAAGAACAGCTGAAAGCAAGTAACAGAACATTTTTGCTGGTGTTTGGGTGACCCGAAATCGGCCTTCCAAGTTTTTGGGGACTGAAGGGGCGTGGTCGATCTTAAGAGGGGGTGACCAGAAGTCTATTTTCCAAATTTGGTGATTTTAGCTTTAAAACTGTGGAAGATATACATTTTCGATTTTTGGGGGCGGGAGGGGGCGTGGCCCCAAATTTTTTCCGATCTTTAGAGGGGTGACAAGAAGTCTATCTTCCAATTTTGGTGACTCTAGCTCTAAAACTGTGGAAGATATAAACTTTCGCGATTTTTGGGGGCGGGAGGAGGCGTGGCCCCAAAAATTTTTCCGATCTTTAGAGGGCGTGACAAGAAATCTATCTTATAAATTTGGTGACTCTAGCTCTAAAACTGTGGATGATATACATTTTCGCGATTTTTGGGGGCGGGAGGGGGCGTGGCCCCAAATTTTTTTGACGATCTTTGGGGGGGCTGACAATAAGTCTATCCTCCAATTTTGGTGACTCTAGCTCTAAAACCGTGGAAGATATACATTTTCGCGATTTTTGTCCGATCTTTAGAGGACTTGGCCAGAAGTCTACCCTCAAAGTTTGGTGGCCCTAGCTCTTAAAATGTGCGAGATATAGGCTTCCGTGTTTCGTGGGGGCGGGGTGGCTGGGGGGCGTTCTAGTGGGCGTGGCCGGAAAATCCAGGACGCAATCTTTTGGGCTGGTCAGCCCTAGTCTAAATTCCAAATTTTGGGACTCTAGCTTCAAAATTGCGGGAAATATACACGTGTTATCGAATTGTGCATTCATGTATATCGATTTTCGCGATTACGGGGGCGGGAGTGGGCGTGGGCAAAATTTTGTTTCTGTAATCTGTAGAGGACGTCACCAGTAATATATATTCCAAATATGGTGACTTTAGCTCTAAAACTTCGGGAGATATAAGCATTTCAAATTAATTTTGGAGGGGGGCTGGTGGGCGTAATAATGGGCGTGGCCGATTAACCTAGGATCCAATTTTTTCGGGAGGTCACCAGCAATATACCTACCAAATTTGATTACTCTAGCTTTAAAATTGTGGGAGTTATTCACGTTTAATCGATTTGTGATTTGAGGTGTATCGACATGTTATCGATTTGCCAGCCTCCCAGTGGGCGTGGCATAAATTTGGAATAAACTTGATCTGAAGCAGATAGCTATAATCATAACGCAAAAGATTTCAAGAGTCTATCTAATATCGTTTCGGAAATACGCGCGTTCATCCAGACAGACAGACGGACAGACGGACGGCCTGACGGACATTCGACAAAACCAATATACTATGAGTACCTTCGGTATCAGAGTATAAAAAAAGAACACAAACAACAAGTGCAGAACTGACGCCGCGTATATAAATTGAATAATTGCTATTATTCTATGCACAGCTGATAAAACTTTGCACAAAAACCAAAGCGTTATCACTTGACCACAATATTGGGTAAATTTTAGATAATTAAATGCTTTAACAGCGTTAAGAAAAAATAAAAGTTGCAGAGCACAATAAAACATGTCAATTACACTCAAGCTGAGATCTCTCTCTTGATGTTTCAGATGTCAAGAGCTTGGTCATTCCAAGAATTTCTGTTCCTTCCCCGCTAAGTGTGCCAGGTGTTCGGGTGATCATGAAACACGTGATAAAGACAAGTGTATGGCTACCACTGAAGAACAATACAAGTGCATCAACTGTGGGTCCAATCACAGCGCGGCTTTCAAACGCTGTCCCGCCTATCTGGAGGCGGTTGCAAAGCGCAATGGTAACAACACTGGACGAAGTCTACAGCAAAGGAAGTCTGTCACTCCTGTCTCAGATCGGAATGCTTGGTCGACAACCCAGTTGCCCCCAAAGACCTCGAATCTGCCTGTCCCACCCCCGATGGTGTTAAATTCAAGCCACTGGCCTACACCGGGCTATAGTAGGAAGCCTAATGTCCCTGGTTCTAGCATCCCTGGACATTTGCCCTCGGTTTCCACAATTCAGCCTGCTCAGGACAGACTACATAGCTTCATTGACGAACTACGTAGACAGCAGGAAGCTAGTGCTTCAACACAAGCGGCTGCGATTGACAAGCTGCTATCGCGTTTTGACCAGATGATGTCGATAATGACATCTACTTTAGAGATGATGCGATCCTTACTGACGAATGGTGCACATATTTCAACGTCTTTGCATCGCGATGTCTAATTATGGTCTGAACATCATTATTTGGAACGCCAATGGCATCATTGGCAAGACCCTGTAGGTCGAACATCTTCTTCAGGAAAAGGATGTTGATATCCTTCTTGTTTCAGAAACACACTTCAACAGCCGCTCCTCCTTCCGCATCCATGGTTATGATGTTCACTGTGCCAATCACCCGGGTGACCATCTCCGTGGTGGTGCTGCAGTCATCGTGCGGTCATCGTTTGCTGAGCTTCATCTACAAACTATTTCTATATCCTTGGTCACCGGTATTAGAAAAGTTTCTTGTGCAACTGTGTATTGCCCCCTGCACATCGTCAATGGCATCATTGGCAAGCACCCGTTGGGCCTCTGGATCATTGGCCGGTCGCGGAACGGCCGGCTACTCTAGCCATTTATAGCAATAGATTATAGCATACCCGTGCTAACAGCGTTATCTCCCCACTGAGATGGGTTTTTAAAGTTCAAAGTTATACCGGCCTTGAAATAGGGTAAACACCCTATGTAGCATGCCAAATAAAAAATAAAAAAAAAAAAAAAAAAAATCCAAAAAAAAAATGTGTGACCAAACCAAATTGCAAGGTCAAACCTTCAAAAATGAGTTTTTTGAACTTTTGGGGGGATTGGGGGGTGTATCCAAAAAGTGAAATGTTTGTTACATGTGTATGATATTCGAGAATATACGTGCCAAATTTGGGGCCTCTAGCTATTAATACTTTTAAGATATCTCCCAAAAACGCTGGTCTGAAAACGATTTTTATCGATAACTTTTGAACGGGACGCGTTATCGAACAAATGAAATAAACTTGATCTGTCCCGGGACTAGGAGAGCTTATATTCCAAATATGAAGTCTCTAGCTCTTATAGTCTCTGATATCTGCGTGTTCATACAGACAGACGGACAGACGGACGGACAGACAGACGGACATGGCTAGATCGACTCGGCTGTTGATACTGATCAAGAATATATATACTTTATATGGTCGGAGATTTTTCCTTATACCTGTTTTATCCAAAGCACTTAAGTTTTTAATATAAGCAAAGTTTTTAATAAAGCGGTGCAAACATAACATAACATAACATTAGCAACATAAGTAAATAAGAGCGGCGCAAAAAAAACAAATTAATAAAGACCAAAAAATAAAAGATTTACATATTTGACAGCTGCCACATAGCCAAACATTTATGCACTTATGCGGTGACCAAAAGAAGAAATATTAGTAAAAACTCATCTCAATAGCGTATCTGCATTTGCGTCTTCAAATCTAACACGTAAACAGAAAATCTAAATTGTAAATACAAAACCATTATAAACCAATCGCCAAGGCGCAGATCAGTTTTTGATTCCTTTCCTAATAGAAAAGATTATTCCGCTGCTAACAACAACAAGTAAGAGTGCTCGAGTCGGGAGTGACCGACTAGGAGATACCCTGAACCCAGTCCTTACATTTATATTAATCTATCGGTGTGTATACATACATATAATGGAAAGTAAAATCTTTAAAAACTTATGTTTATTGTCCGATCTTTCTGAAATTTTTAGGACATAACATTGGCTACAAATGTGTGACCAAACCAACTTGCAAGGTCATAACTTCAAAAATGCGTTTTTTCAACTATTGGGGGGATTGGGGGGTGGTATCCAAAAAGTTAAATATTTGTAATATGTGTATGATATTCGAGATTATACATGCCCAATTTAGGGCCTCTAGCTCTTATATCTTTCAATTTATGGTCAAAAAACTCTGGTCGGAAGTCCAAATTTATCGATAACTTCTAACGGGACGAGCTATCGATAAAATGATAAACTTGATCTGTCCCGGGATTACGAGAACTTATATTCCAAATATGAAGTCTCTAGCTTTTCTAGTCTCTGATATCCGCGTGTTCATACAAACAGACACACAGACGGACGGACATGGCTAGATCGACTCGGCTGTTGATACTGATAAATAATATATGTACTTTATATGGTCGGAGATGCTTCCTTATGCCTGTTACATACTTTTGCACAAAACCATAATACCCTTTTTACCCATTTTTAATGGGTTCAGGGTATAAAAATGAACGCGATTCGCTCACGCGTTCAGCTGGAAGATCTGTCATTATGTGCTCGAGTGTGCGTGGCTTCGATCTTAAGGAACCTAACGCATTTTTGGATTGCGTGAGCCACTACCTTGCGTCCGCCGATCGGACAGTAGGTATGACGAATTATTGTCAGGAGCGACTGGGGTCCTGCATGCAAGTTTTTCTCGTGATAGTGCATTATAAGAGCTGCTGTGATGGGATGACGCTTCGGCAGAATTATCGGATGGCGAGCTTCAAAATCCAACGCAATGATGAGGTGAATAATACTGGCATTGCTGGATTGAGTCAATGTTGACGAGATACATATGCTTCAATTCTAGGTATTCACGCATGAAGGCTGAATATTGCGCTTTAATTCGCGGCTTTCTGTTTAGCTTCCGCTCCAAATTTAGAAACCTGCCATAAGCTTGCTGATACGAATCTCCAAGGATACTGGCGCTCATCTTGAGGGGTAAACTAATAGAGTATTCGCCAGTTGGTAGACGGGAGAAATTGTCTTTAAAATGAGCCTCACAATCATACTGTTCCTTCGTAGTTTTCTGAATGCAGCTTTGCGAATTTTCAAGTTCCCAACAGCGCCTTACTAGATCATCTAATTCCACAGGTGGATTTTCGCGTTGGTCTCGAGGTCTAGCGATAGCTACCCAACCCGGACGAGTTTCTTAAAGAAGAGAACATCCTGGTAACAATTTAATTTGACCGTCGCATAATATTTCATAAAATAAACTGGCTCCAATTAGCAAGTCAATATGCCGTGATTTATTAAATTGCGGGTCAGCGAGGCTAACATTTAATGGCAATTTCCACTTTGAAATATCAAAGGATGACGATGGCTGCTTTTCAGTAATATGTGGGTCTACAAGGGCAACAATATTCGTGGAGAATTCCGACGTCACCGATTGCATAATGATGTTGACAGAAAAACCATCAGTATTGAATGCACCAATGCCGGATATAAGAGCCGAAGATTTGGATCGCTTTAGTTGCAATAGCTGAGCAAAACGAGAGGTGACTATGTGGATATGTGAGCCCGAGTCTAAGAGAACACGTCAGGGCATGAGATCACCAAAACGGGTTTTCACGAGGATTACAGCTGTGGCAAGGAGCACGACGTTTTGATATATATTTGTTTTGCTATATATTTGTTTCAAATATATATCAAATAGCTTGAATTCAATATTTTAAATGCAAAATTTAAATTC
>JAWNLL010000152.1:0-201531 GCA_035042425.1 Drosophila flavopinicola | reverse complement strand
TTAAACAAATGTTAATACACTTAGTTTTATTAACTCCCGCCAACAAATTTAATCTATTATAACTATTTAAATCAAGTAAACCGATATTATTGCTGACCGTTGATCTATATCTCCGTTTCTCGTTCTATTCAATTTTTCTCATAATTCACTTTCTTATCAACACGTCCACTCAGTTTGAACTCTCAACTTTGACTTCTTGTCACACTTCCTATTAGGCTACCAAATAGCTTCGCATCCGAATTCACCCCTTAAGCTTTTGCTCTTCACCACGATGGCTCTCCTCGGCAAGCTGGGCTTTGTGAATCGGATCGCGAGCTTGCAGCGATGCGTGAGCGCGACACGTCTGCCTGTTGTTGCGCTTCATGCGACCGTACGTGTTAACCTTACGTGTTATTTTATCTGCGCTTCATGCGACTGACTCTTATTATATCTATATTATTTATTATTATATTATATTATTATATTATATTATATTATATTATATTATATTATATTATATTATATTATATTATATTATATTATATTATATTATATTATATTATATTATATTATATTATATTATATTATATTATATTATATTATATTATATTATATTATATTATATTATATTATATTATATTATATTATATTATATTATATTATATTATATTATATTATATTATATTATATTATATTTATATTATATTATATTATATTATATTATATTATATTATATTATATTATATTATATTATATTATATTATATTATATTATATTATATATTATATTATATTATATTATATTATATTATATTATATTATATTATATTATATTATATTATATTATATTATATTATATTATATTATATTATATTATATTATATTATATTATATTATATTATATTATATTATATTATATTATATTATATTATATTATATTATATTATATTATATTATATTATATTATATTATATTATATTATATTATATTATATTATATTATATTATATTATATTATATTATATTATATTATATTATATATATTATATTATATTATATTATATTATATTATATTTTATTTTATTATATTATATTATATTATATTATATTATATTATATTATATTATATTATATTATATTATATTTTATTATTATATTATATTATATTATATCTTATGTGAGCGTGGGAGGGACGATCCGCCTCACACTGTTCGAAACACTTGTTCGAGAAGATCAATCATCTATAGCATGTCTCTCTGGTTAAGCTTTAGGTAATGTTAGAGCATTCCAAGTCACCGCAAGCTTTAAAAGAGTATACGACAGTGAATGTTTAATATTCACTGAGAATTTTTCGGCTGTCCGCCTATACTATATATAAACTATATAAGATAGAGACTTGAAATTTGTTGTGTTAGACTTGTAGCTATCAGCTTCAAATCAAGCAGATCAAGAACTGGGAGCCTGTCAAATCGATAACATGTCGATACACCTAAGATCACAAATCGATAAATAGTGAATAAGAAAACACAATTTTGAAGCTAAAGTCATCAAATTGGATTGTTGTGTTGCCGGTGACCTCCCCAAAAATTGGAGCCTAGGTTTATTGGCCCCCTTCCAAAATTAAAATGAAATGCTTATGCTTATGCAATAGCAAAATTAAAGCATTGGTCCAACATTTGTTTCAAGGATTAAGGAAACCCCAGAAAACCCCAATCAAACCAATGAATCAATACAATTTTGTTAGTAGTTTGTTAATATAGAAAGGAAAAAAATATTTATTTTGAGTTAGTATACATATAATATTAGGAAGTAATATAAAAAGAAGAGATAAAAAGAGAAATAGAAGGTAGAGAAGATAGATAAGAAAAGAAAAGGGAAAATAGATTTAACTAAACACAGGCAGAGGAGTCCCGTAAATACAAAAGAATACAAGATTTCATTAATGGGACAGAGAGCTCAACCAAGATTACGTGCAACACGTTGTTGTATGCCTTGCACAGAACACGAAGAAGATTGTGCAAAGCGTAATGAGTCATGCATTAAGGTAAAATCAAGGGAACGTAGTTTCTAGTTGGCCTACTAGGAACAAAAAAGTTTAGGCGACCTAACAGAAAGGAAGAATCTATGTCGCCGTTAATTAATTTGTGTAGGACGACAACAGCAAGCGTTGTTCTACGGTAAGTAACGACGGAAGATTAATTAATAAAAGCCTACTGGCATACGATGGTAGACGAAGATTTGGATCCCCGTTAAGTCCACGTTAGGCAAAGAGCAGAAATTGCTTCTGCACGGGTTCTATTCGCTCTTGGAAGTTTTGGTACTGCGGTCACCAAATACATGAGCAGAATTGGCCGAACTAGTGATACATAAGCTGCTTTGAAAACATCGGATTTATGGCCAAAGCCGACTTCGAGTTGTATGGCAGCTATAAGATATAGTGGTGCGATACGGCCGGCATTGCCCACCGTGCTGTTTCTTTTGAATAATAAGTATCTGTTCAAAGTTTTATTGCGATAGCTTTGAAAACATGGGATTTACGACCAAAACCGACTTCAAGTTGTATGGCGGCTATAAGATATAGTGGTCCGATCCGGCCGGCTACGACCAATGTGCTGTCCCCTTGAATAATAAGTGTCTGTGCAAAGTTGCATCGCGATAGCTCAAAAACTGAGGGACTAGATTGCTACATACAGTCTGCTCTCCAAGCGATTTTGTCATCGATCATAAAAACGGTTTGTGGCGTAACGGGTAAAGTGATACGCTGACAAACGAAAGGTCCTGGGTTCGAGTACCAGCGGCGACTGGTTATTTATTATACTCTTTTCGAAGAAAATAGTTTATTAAGTTTGTGCTCAAGTTTGTAACGCATAGAAGGAAGCGTCTGAAACCCCCAAAAGATACTGCCAGTATGCTTAGAAAAACAAACCAAATTGATCTAGCCATGTCCGTCTGTCTGTCTGTCTGTCTGTAAGTATGCAAACTAGTCCCTCAGTATTTTAGCTATCGCAATGCAACTTTGCACAGACACTTATTATTCAAGGAAACTGCACATTGGTCGCAGCCGGCCGGATCGGACCATTATATCCTATAGCTGCCATATAACTTGAAGTCGGTTTTGGTCATAAATCCCATGTTTTCAAAGCTATCGCGATGAAAATTTGCACAGATGCTTATTATTTAAACATACATTACATTGATCGGAGCCGGCCGCATCGGATCACTATATCTTATAACTGCCATACATCTGATAATAAATTTAATATTTCAATTCAAATTGATATCATATGATATAAATTTTTACAGATAAAAGGCCTGCAGTTAGCACAGTGAAAATTGTCTAAAGGCTCGAAATGAGTATAAAATCTTCGGCACGCCGAAGATAATCCTTTCCCACTTGTTTTCATTTTCTTATACCCTGAACCAAATACAAATGGGTAAAAAGGGTATTATTGCTTTGTGCAAAAGTATGTAACAGGCATAAGGAAGCATCTCCGACCATATATCAACAGCCGAGTCGATCTAGCCATGTCCTTCTGTCTGTCCGTCCGTCCGTCTGTATGAACACGCGGATATCAGAGACTACAAGAGCTAGATACTTCATATTTGGAATATAAGTTCTCGTAGTCCCGGGACAGATCAAGTTTATTTTATTTTATCGATAACTCGTTCCGTTTAAATGTTATCGATACATTTCGATTTCAGACTAGAGTTTTTTGGCCTTAACTTAAAAGTTATAAGAGCTAGAGGTCCCAAATTTGGCATGCATAATCTGGAATAGCATACACAAGTTACAAATATTTCACATTTTAGATACCCCCCCCACATCCCACCAAAAGTTAAAAAAACGCAATATCGAAGGTACGACCATGCAATTTGGTTTGGTGACACATATTATTAACAATTGTTTGCCCCATTTCAATTTCAATAAGATCGGACTATAAACACAGAAGTTATTAAAGAGTTAACTTTCCATTATGTGGGGCTCAGTGAAAAACCAAACTAACTGCTTAAGCCGCTTGCACTGATTGTACTGCAGCATGTGTGTGCTTAGATTAGTATGAATGATTGTAAGGACTGGGCTCAGGGTATCTCGTAGTTGGGCACTCGCGACTAGAGCACTCTTACTTGTTTTATATTTGAAAGGAAGAATAAGAAAAAAAGAAAATAAATGACCAGTCGCCGCTTGTAATCGATCTTGTGAACATTCGTTTGTCAGTCCGTCACTTCACCCCTTACGCGAAAACCCGTTTTTCTGATCGATGTCAAAATCCCTTGTAGAACAGACTGTCAAAAGTTTGATTGCGCTTGGGTTTGTTTGCTCATATGCCTGTTTTTCAAGATATTTAATGACGCTTATCTTCGCTATTTATGACTCAATCGTTTTGCAATTTGACGCATTGATGAGTTATAAGGTTGTTCAAGAGTGGCTCTGATCAATGTGCTGTTTCTGTGAATAATATATGTCTGTGCAAAGTTGCATCGCGATTGCTCAAAAACTGAGGGACTAGTTTGCATACATACAGACAGACAGACATACAGACAGACATACAGACAGACATACAGACAGACAGACAGACAGACGGACATGGCTAGATCAATTTGTTTTGTTTTTCCAAGCATACTGGCATTAACTTTTTAGTGTCTCCGACGCTTTCTTCTATGCACTACAAACTTCAGCACAAAGTGAATATACTATTTTCTTCGTAAAGCGTAAAACAAGTGCGAAGGAGATATCTTCGGTGTGCCGAAGATTCTGTACTCTTTTCGAACCTTTAGGCAATTTTCACTCTGCCAACTGCACAACTGAAATTTCGAAAGTAATAAAAAAATCGTTTTATCGCGTGGCATTTATTCTTTTTCTCCAAGAATTGGTATCATATGAATTTAAATTTTTCTTTTAAAATATTGAATTCAAGCTATTTGATATACAATTGAAACAAATAATTAGAAACAAGTGAGAACGTTGCAGTCGGGCGGAGCCGACTGCGTAATACTCTGATACCATTTTAAGAACAGCTGAAAGCAAGTGAACAGAACATTTTTGCTGGTGTTTGGGTGACCCGAAATCGGCCTTCCAAGTTTTGGGGACTGGAGGGGCGTGGTCGATCTTAAGAGGGGGTGACCAGAAGTCTATTTTCCAAATTTGGTGATTTTAGCTCTAAAACTGTGGAAGATATACATTTTCGCGATTTTTGGGGGCGGGAGGGGGCGTGGCCCCAAATTTTTTCCGATCTTTAGTTTGGTGGCCCTAGCTCTTAAAATGTGCGAGATATAGGCTTCCGTGTTTCGTGGGGGCGGGGTGGCTGGGGTGCGTTCTAGTGGGCGTGGCCGGAAAATCCAGGACGCAATCTTTTGGGCTGGTCAGCCCTAGTCTAAATTCCAAATTTGGGGACTCTAGCTTCAAAATTGCGGGAAATATACACGTGTTATCGAATTGTGCATTCATGTATATCGATTTTCGCGATTACGGGGTCGGGAGTGGGCGTGGTCGCAATTTTGTTTCTGTAATCTGTAGAAGACGTCACCAGTAATATATATTCCAAATATGGTGACTTTAGCTTTAGAACTGCGGGAGATATAAGCATTTCAAATTAATTTTGGAGGGGGGCTGGTGGGCGTAATAATGGGCGTGGCCGATTAACCTAGGATCCAATTTTTTCGGGAGGTCACCAGCAATATACCTACCAAATTTGATTACTCTAGCTTCAAAATTGTGGGAGTTATTCACGTTTAATCGATTTGTGATTTGAGGTGTATCGACATGTTATCGATTTGCCAGCCTCCCAGTGGGCGTGGCATAAATTTGGAATAAACTTGATCTGAAGCAGATAGCTATAATCATAACGCAAAAGATTTCAAGAGTCTATCTAATATCGTTTCGGAAATACGTGCGTTCATCCAGACAGACAGACGGACGGCCTGACGGACATTCGACAAAACCAATATACTATGAGTACCTTCGGTATCAGAGTATAAAAAAATAAAAAATCAATATGCCGTGGCTGGGATTTGAAACGTGCTCTCCCGGTTGGATTATACTGATCTTTTTTTTCGCGTTGTATAGTTTTTATACCCCGAACCCATTAAAAATGGGTAAAAAGGTTATAATGGTTTTGTGCAAAAGTATGTAACAGGCATAAGGAAGCATCTCCGACCATATAAAGTATATATATTCTTGATCAGTTTCAACAGCCGAGTGGATTTAGCCATGTCCGTCTGTCTGTCTGTATTTTCGTCTGTATGAACACGCAGATATAAGAGACTACAAGAGCTAGATACTTCATATTTGGATTATAAGTTCTGTTCCCGGGATAGATCAAGTTTGTTTTATTTTATCGATAGCTCGACCCGTTCAAAAGTTATCGATAAATTAAGATTAAAAGTTACAATAGCTGGGCCCCCAAATTCGGCATGTTTAATCTCGAACAGCATACACATGTAACAAATATTTCAGTTATTGGATACCACCCCCTAATCCCACAAAAATTAAAGAAACCGCCAACTAGAGTACTCTGAATTGTTCTATTTTGGATTTTGACCTACTTCAAAGGTCGAACAGCAAGTGTGTTGCTCAAGTCAACTACCAAAAATGATTCTGGTGTACCCTTATTGCTTACTCATTCACACTCTCCTTTTTTTCGTACACCGATGCCTTGTGTCATACACATCTGCAAGATGATTTGAACACTATGCAGCTTTGATGTTTGGAAAATCAACTGCATCATAACTGTTCTAAATATATGCTAAAGACTTTCAATCGGACTAGACCCAATCTAAGCGCTTTCATGATTGAAAATATGCCATTGCAATTTCTGGTCTTTGCGTTACATGGACTAAACTGTGATCCAAATCTCAGTTTGCGATTGTACTCCAGTCGGCTTTAACTTATTAATCTTTCGTCGTTACTTGACAATCGTTGGTGTTTTCCTTCCACACAAATTTAGCTTGCATAACATTTTTGGTTCCAGTAGGCCAACTGGAAACTAAACGACTAATTACGCTTTGCACAATCCTCTTCGTGTTCCTTGCAAGGCCTATAACAAACTGTTCCACATTATCTCGGAAGAACTCTCTCTCTCTCTCCCTCTCCCAATTCTAAAATCATATATTCATTTGTATTTACGGGATTTTTCTGACCGCATTTAGTTCAATCTCTATTTACATAAATTTCAATATTATTTTATGCTTATTTTTTATTTTACTCCTTTGCCTTCCAATTATATCGCCTTATTTATTCTCTCTTTATCTTTCATCTTTTCTGTCTATATTTTCTTATTAATAAAATACTAAAAAAAATACGAAATAAAAATAGTTTGGTTTTGTTCGGGATTCGAGTGCATATCACATGTGAGATCCATGGTTGACCCTGTGCGGATTCAAGGGGTGGTGGTAACGCTCGTGTGTTAGAAACGGGAGAGTATCTATGCAGCAATTTATTTTGGGAACGACTGCATACTCTGCCTTTGTTTGCCCAACATCGGTCAATAGTTTGGCCCTTCCGAAGGCAATTGATGCATAAGGGAGACGCCTTAGTGAACTCGAACCGCTGCTGTACTGATACGCGTGGCGTATGCTTAGCAATTTATTATATTATATAATTTTTATTATATATTAAAAAGGTGCTGATATCTTAGTAGTAGGTAGATGGTAGATGAAAGTGGGGTTTGGTAATTTATTGATTTTTAATGGGTTAGGGGTCCAAATAGCGTGGGCATATAATGATAATGAGCTCCACATTATCAGCGACTATTATCAAGGACCATTTAGTTTAGTTTAGTGCTCATTATTAAAAGTCAATATTACACTTTGATGTAAAAGGGGATTGATGACCACACAGGTGAAGGGTCCTTTTCTGGCCCTAACCAGGTGTAGCCTAGCCCGGTGTACGCATTCAGTGCTCCCAAATGAGCTAAATTGTGGAAGTCTTGCTTTGATTTGTTTATGACTCCTTGACAAAGGTTTAAGGGTCTATGCTCGAATTGACATTTCTGCCCTAGCTTCAAACCTTTTTTTATGACCTTATGAGAAAGGTCGCGAACCTAGCACGGCTGCAGCCAAACACACACGAAAATCGCACCCGATCCCTTTACACTTTTTACCTGTTCCCGCCTGTGCAAGTGAATAGCAGCACAGACACCCGGAATCTTCTTTCTTAGGATTGTTTCACTATTTGATATATTCAATTTAATGAATTTATCTGATATAGCCCGTACCACCCAAATTTCGTAGCTGTATGAAATCTTATTCTCATGTTTCCTTCATCAAAAACCTTCCCTCCCCCTCAGATTCAGTAGTTTTCGAACAGACTATAAACGTGTACGCGCTTAAAATTAAAGTATTGTGTTTTGATACTCTGATACCAAAGGTACTCATAGTGTAATGGGTTTGACGAATGTCCGTCTGTCTGTCTGGATGAACGCACGTATTTGTGAAACTATATAAGAAACTATATAAGATAGAGACTTGAAATCTTTTGTGTTATAATTGTAGATATCTGCTTCAGATCAAATTTGTCCCTAATATGACACTAAATGACTAAATGACACGCCTACTGCTGAAAAAGGCTGACAAATCGTTAACATGTCGATACACCTCAAATCACAAATCGATAAAACGCGAGTATCTTCCACAATCTTTCACAGTTGTAGAGCTAGAGTCACCAAATTTGAAAGATAGATCTCTGGTCACCCCCTCTTAATTTCGGTAAAAAAAAGATTGCAGCCACGCTTACCCACCCCCAAAATCGTGAAAATCCATATCTCCCACAGTTTTAGAGCTAGAGTCACCAAATTTGAAAGATAGAGTGCTGGTCCACAACTCAGCCTGCTCAGGACAGACTACATAGCTTCATTGACGAACTACGTAGACAGCAGGAAGTTAGTGCTTCAACACAAGCGGCTGCGATTGACAAGCTGCTATCGCGTTTTGACCAGATGATGTCTATAATGACATCTACTTTAGAGATGATGCAATCCTTACTGACGAATGGTGCACATATTTCAACGTCTTTGCATCGCGATGTCTAATTATGGTCTGAACATCATTATTTAGAACGCCAATGGCATCATTGGCAAGCACCCGTCGGACCTCTGGATCCTTGGCCGGTCGCGGAACGGCCGGCTCCTCTAGCCATTTATAGCAATAGATTATAGCATACCCGTGCTAACAGCGTCATCTCCCCACTGAGATGGGTTTTTTTTTTAAGTTTGAAATCATACCGGCCTGGAAATAGGGTAAACATTCTATGTAGCTTGCCTAATAAAAAAAAAAAAAACAAGTGGAGAAGGATTATCTTCGGCGTGCCGAAGATTAAATACTCTTTTCGAACCTTTAAGCAATTTTCACTATTTTTCCGAGACTGCTTATTTAATTCGCAGATATTAATGTCGCATGCATATACCCCTACATATAAAATAAAATATATAAAGGTATTCATGTAAACAGGGACGTTTCACTATCCGCAGCTCGTGGACGCGTCCCTTAGCATTCATAAGTGCTACCGAATTGAACAATAAACAAGTTTCAGTTTTTCCAAAAAGTCAAAACTACATTACATATATATTGTAGTATACATACCAAATTTTGTGCCTGTTGCTCTTATACCTTTCAAGGCCGCTGTCGGAAATTGAATTGTCATAAAACTTAATCTGATCCATATTTTTTTTCGCGTGGCATTGGTTTTGCCAATGAATTTAAATTTGTATTTTGAATTATTCTATTAAAGCTACTTTATGTATGAAAAAAAAAATTAGAAACAATTTAGGAAATTTAAAATAAATGAATTTGATTACAGCTATTATACATATATTTGAAAAGAAGAATAAGAAAAAATGAAAATAAATGACCAGTCGCCGCTGTCTTGAACCCAGGACCTCTCGCTCACCAGTTCGCAACTTTACCCCTTACGCCACAAGCCGTTTTGATGATCGCTGACAAAATAACTTGAAGAGCAGACTGTCAAAAGCTTTCTTGCGCTTGACTTTGTTTGCTCATATGCACCTGTTTTTTCAAAATATTTAATGACGCATATCTTCGCTGTTTATGACTCAATCGATTTGCGATTTTACCCATTGATGAGTTATAAGGATGTTCAAGTGTACAAGAAAATTTAAGGCAATTGCTTTGAAAACATCGGATTTATGGCCAAAACCGACTTTGAGGTGTATGGCAGCTATAAGATATAGTGGTCCGATCCGGCCGGCTCCGACCAATGTGCTGTCCCCTTGAATAATAAGAGTCTGTGCAAAGTTGCATCGCGATAGCTCCAAAACTGAGGGACTAGTTTGCATACATACAGACAGACAGACAGACAGACGGACATGGCTAGATCAATTTGTTTTGTTTTTATAAGCATACTGGCAGTAACTTTTGGGGGTCTCCGACGCTTCCTTCTATGCGTTACAAACTTCAGGACAAACTTAATATACTATTTTCTTCGAAAAGAGTATAAAAAAGGTCACCCTCTCTAAATATTGGTAACGATTTAAGGTAACGGCCACTCCCGTCCCCAAAAATTGTGAAAATCAATATTTAACACTGTTTTAGTGCTAGAATCACCAAATTATGAAGCTAGATTTCTGGTAACCCCTTCTAAAGATAGGTTAAAAATTTTTTGGGTAAAACCCACACAGCCCCCTATAATGGATCGATAACAAAATTCCTCCTGCAACCATGCAGTTATAAAGAATCTAAGCCCTGGAACGCCGGCAGGCATTCAAAAACATAGGTTAAACAAATGTTAATACACTTAGTTTTATTAACTCCCGCCAACAAATTTAATCTATTATAACTATTTAAATCAAGTAAACCGATATTATTGCTGACCGTTGATCTATATCTCCGTTTCTCGTTCTATTCAATTTTTCTCATAATTCACTTTCTTATCAACACGTCCACTCAGTTTGAACTCTCAACTTTGACTTCTTGTCACACTTCCTATTAGGCTACCAAATAGCTTCGCATCCGAATTCACCCCTTAAGCTTTTGCTCTTCACCACGATGGCTCTCCTCGGCAAGCTGGGCTTTGTGAATCGGATCGCGAGCTTGCAGCGATGCGTGAGCGCGACACGTCTGCCTGTTGTTGCGCTTCATGCGACCGTACGTGTTAACCTTACGTGTTATTTTATCTGCGCTTCATGCGACTGACTCTTATTATATCTATATTATTTATTATTATATTATATTATTATTATTATATTATATTATATTATATTATATTATATTATATTATATTATATTATATTATATTATATTATATTATATTATATTATATTATATTATATTATATTATATTATATTATATTATATTATATTATATTATATTATATTATATTATATTATATTATATTATATTATATTATATTATATTATATTATATTATATTATATTATATTATATTATATTATATTATATTATATTATATTATATTATATTATATTATATTATATTATATTATATTATATTATATTATATTATATTATATTATATTATATTATATTATATTATATTATATTATATTATATTATATTATATTATATTATATTATATTATATTATATTATATTATATTATATTATATTATATTATATTATATTATATTATATTATATTATATTATATTATATTATATTATATTATATTATATTATATTATATTATATTATATTATATTATATTATATTATATTATATTATATTATATTATATTATATTATATTATATTATATTATATTATATTATATTATATTATATTATATTATATTATATTATATTATATTATATTATATTATATTATATTATATTATATTATATTATATTATATTATATTATATTATATTATATTATATTATATATATTATATTATATTATATTATATTATATTATATTATATTATATTATATTATATTATATTATATTATATTATATTATATTATATTATATTATATTATATTATATTATATTATATTATATTATATTATATATATTATATTATATTATATTATATTATATTATATTATATTATATTATATTATATTATATTATATTATATTATATTATATTATATTTTATTATTATATTATATTATATTATATCTTATGTGAGCGTGGGAGGGACGATCCGCCTCACACTGTTCGAAACACTTGTTCGAGAAGATCAATCATCTATAGCATGTCTCTCTGGTTAAGCTTTAGGTAATGTTAGAGCATTCCAAGTCACCGCAAGCTTTAAAAGAGTATACGACAGTGAATGTTTAATATTCACTGAGAATTTTTCGGCTGTCCGCCTATACTATATATAAACTATATAAGATAGAGACTTGAAATTTGTTGTGTTAGACTTGTAGCTATCAGCTTCAAATCAAGCAGATCAAGAACTGGGAGCCTGTCAAATCGATAACATGTCGATACACCTAAGATCACAAATCGATAAATAGTGAATAAGAAAACACAATTTTGAAGCTAAAGTCATCAAATTGGATTGTTGTGTTGCCGGTGACCTCCCCAAAAATTGGAGCCTAGGTTTATTGGCCCCCTTCCAAAATTAAAATGAAATGCTTATGCTTATGCAATAGCAAAATTAAAGCATTGGTCCAACATTTGTTTCAAGGATTAAGGAAACCCCAGAAAACCCCAATACAAACCAATGAATCAATACAATTTTGTTAGTAGTTTGTTAATATAGAAAGGAAAAAAATATTTATTTTGAGTTAGTATACATATAATATTAGGAAGTAATATAAAAAGAAGAGATAAAAAGAGAAATAGAAGGTAGAGAAGATAGATAAGAAAAGAAAAGGGAAAATAGATTTAACTAAACACAGGCAGAGGAGTCCCGTAAATACAAAAGAATACAAGATTTCATTAATGGGACAGAGAGCTCAACCAAGATTACGTGCAACACGTTGTTGTATGCCTTGCACAGAACACGAAGAAGATTGTGCAAAGCGTAATGAGTCATGCATTAAGGTAAAATCAAGGGAACGTAGTTTCTAGTTGGCCTACTAGGAACAAAAAAGTTTAGGCGACCTAACAGAAAGGAATAATCTATGTCGCCGTTAATTAATTTGTGTAGGACGACAACAGCAAGCGTTGTTCTACGGTAAGTAACGACGGAAGATTAATTAATAAAAGCCTACTGGCATACGATGGTAGACGAAGATTTGGATCCCCGTTAAGTCCACGTTAGGCAAAGAGCAGAAATTGCTTCTGCACGGGTTCTATTCGCTCTTGGAAGTTTTGGTACTGCGGTCACCAAATACATGAGCAGAATTGGCCGAACTAGTGATACATAAGCTGTTTTGTGGTGCAAGGATCATTTAAGCCAAGTAAACTTTTGGCCTCATTAGTGATAGTCGACATATACAGATTAAAGGTAAGCTTGTTATCAAAAATGACTCCAAGATCCTTAACTGTAAGAATACGTTGCAATGGAACATTTTCAATCGTATAACTGGTTAGGTAGGGTCGAGTCCGACTAATAGTCATCAACATACATTTTGAACAATTCAGATGCAATTGACTGGCCGAACACCAACGCTGCATAGAGTTCAAATCATCTTGCAGATGCGTATGACACAAGGGATCGGTGTACGAAAAAATAAGTTTCACATCATCTGCGTCCATAAGAATACGAGAGTGTGATACAATAGACGGCAGGTCTTTAATGAAAGGTGTAAACAATAAAGGTTCAAGATGACTACCTTGAGATACACCAGAAGTAACGTGAACCATTTTCGAGGCAGATGACCCAAGCAATACTCTTTGTGTGCGACCTTTCAAATAGGTGGCAATCCATAGAAGAAATTAAGGTGGGAATCCTAAACAATCAAGCTTATTTAGAAAGATATCATGGTTAACATAGACAAATGCTTTGCTGTATTCAGTATATATAACATCAGTTTGCATTTTCGAGAGAAATGCATCATTTGCCAGGGAGGTAAACTCAAGCAAATTGGTCGTAGCGGACCGACTCTCAATAAAGCCATGTTGGGCAGGGAAATTTTCGACTTAAAAAGATGTTGCAAAGTCGAAGTAAGAATTTTTTCAAACAATTTTTGGATGGCTGATAACTTTGCAATGCCTCTATAATTCGAAATGTCTGACTTCCCACCTTTTTTATGTAAAGGAATCACAAATGATTCCATCCATATAGATGTTAAGACTGCAGAATCAAGGGCTAGATTAAAAAGCTTTAGCAATGGTTAAATAAGCGAAGTACAGCACTCGTTGAGCACACAACTAGGGTTGTTGTCAAGCCCTGGAGAGAAAGAATATTATAGAGATTTAATAGAGGATAGAAGTGATGTGTTGGGTAAATAGTTGGTTAGAAGGTGAAATTTGAAAAGGATAAGACAAATTAGTTGGGGTGAAAGAGGAATATGTTGACAGAAAAAATTTAGCAAATAGGTCAGAAGCAGCAGAATCATTACAAGCTTTTTCCATCCCAAGGAAAAACGAAGAAGGCAAACCAGAAGATTTGCGCTTAGAATTCACAAAATTGTAAAATTGTTTAGGATCCTGGCTAAACTGACGTTTACAGCGAGCAAGGTAATTCTCGTAGCATTGAGAGTTTAGAAGAAAAAAGTTTTACTTGGCTCTATTTAGAAAAGTCGAAATTAGAGCCAGGCTTCTTAAATTTTTTAAAACATTTTGATTTTGGGTTTTTTAGGTAAGAAAGCCTTGGCGTGAACCATGGTGGTTTCTTTTAACCAGATGTTCGAACGTATTTAGATACACAATATATAGGTATAAAATATTTTTTCGTAGAATCTTTTAATAGCTAAATCTATATAAACTGCATTGTCTAAAAAAGACCAATAAGTTGAATAAATAAGCTGATTAAGTAGGGTGTAATTTCCCTTTTGAAAACAAAATATTGGCCTTTTTCAGGTTGGTGAAGGTAAGGCCTTTGAAAAGAAAAGTGAAATTTCTATTGGGGATGGTAAGAATCTTCAGGGACTGTTACTGGAAATGACCTAGACACAGAAGCACTGGGACACTCGATGATAAAAACAATCTCAAGGATTCTATTCAATTGGTTATGAATTGAATTGATATAAAAAAACGAATTATCGATCATGCCATCAAAAAAACAAGAAAGAATGCTCTAGTAGGGATTGCCTGACTAGGAGATACCCTGAACCCAGTCCTTATATTTTTCTTATTAACATAATGCTGCAAGCAGTTCAAGCAGTTAGGTTGCTTTTGCACTGAGCCCCCACACCATGGAAAGGTAAATCTTAAATACCTTCTGTGTTTATTGTCCGATCTTTGTGAAATTTTTAGGATATAAAATTGGCTATAAAATACAGAAGGGGGTATGATAGGATCCACTAGGGTCGGTAGTGGAGTAATTTGAAACGATGGGAGAAGGGGACAAAGAAAGTATTGGAAAAACGTCCACATTTTTAGGAGTTGCCTAAAAATTCGGAGTAGACTAGACAGCAGTAGGAGGCACATGTACAGGCACACTTAAGAAGTGCGACTCCAACTGGCGACTCAAAGGTAAACTGGCTAAGAAACTCGACACTTCCTTAAAAATGTTTGTAAATTGATTTCACACAGTACTATACATTCGTGAGAAGTCGGTTTGTATGACTATGCATACTTGGCACGACCATTTCAAGCCGCCGCTGCCTTTTTTAGCAATTGCGGTAACTTTATCACATTCGCGACCAGTTAGACCTGCACAGTTAGCATGCATAATATTCTCACACAACCAACAAAAAACATGTGAGAACGTTGCAGTTGGACGGCGCCGACTGCGTAATACTCTGATACCATTTTAAGAACAGCTGAAAGCAAATGAACATACATTTTGGTGTATGGGTGGCCAGAAATTGGGATTCCAGGTTTTTGGGGACGGGGGTGTCCAGCAGTAAATCTTCCAAATTTGGTTACTCTAGCTCTAAAACTGTGGAAGATATAAATTTTCTCGAATTTTGGGGGCGGGAGGGGGCGTGGCCCCAACATTTTTTGATGAGAAGTCTACGCCAGAAGTCTACCTTCAAAGTTTAGTGGCCCGAGCTCTTAAACTGTGCGAGATATGGGCTTCCGTGTTTCGTGGGGGCGGGGTGGCTGGATGGCGTTCTAGTGGGCGTAACCGAAAAATCTAAGTCGCAATCTTTTGGGGTGGTCAGCCCAAGTCTAAATTCCAAATTTGGGGACTCTAGCTTCAAAATTGCGGGAAATATACACGTGTTATCGAATTGTGCAATTGTATATCGATTTTCGCGATTACGGTGATGGGAGTGGACGTGTTCGTTTTCTGTGATCTGTAGAAGACGTCACCAGTAATATATATTCCAAATATGGTGACTTTAGCTCTTAAACTGCGGGAGATATAAGCATTTCAATTTAATTTTGGAGGGGGTGCTGGTGGGCGTAATAATGGGCGTGGCCAATTAACCTGGTATCCAATTTTATCGGGAGGCTACCAGCAATATACCTACCAAATTTTATTACTCTTCAAAATTGTGAAAGATATTCACGTTTATTCGATTTGTGATTTGAGGTGTATTAACATGTTATTGATTTTCCAGCCTCCCAGTTGGCGTGGCACACTGCAACAAATTTGATCTACAGCAGATAGCTACAAGTTTAATAGTCTAAGTTTCATCTGCGTTCATACAGACGGACGGCGTGACGGACATTGCACTAACTTAATATACTATGAATAATAAGCCTTTATTCGATCAAAGAATATGGCAAACGTTTTAAGTGTAAAAAACTTACAATAGACAATACCACTGTTTAATAGAAAATAATTATATAAGAATTCAAAGAACATGAACGGTTGAATATCTTAAAGGTAAATATAACTACATATTAAATGCCTTATCACGAATGACAATCATATCAGCGTATCAGTTGATAAAACTGATTGTGACGTATGGCTTCAATATTCCGAATATTGCTATTGTCCATGAAAAATAGTTTTTAGTAAATCATCTAATTTAACGAGGCATTTTAATAGCATACATAGCGTATAATTACTTTATAACGTAGGAGATTAAGAAAAAACAAGTAAGAGTGCTCTAGTCGGGAGTTCCCGAATAGGAGATACCCTGAACACACTCCTTCCATCCAATTATACTTACCAAGCACTGCACATCCATACAAACACACACATACTGCAAGCAGTGCAAGCAATTTAAGCAGGCTAACTTCTTCGCAAGGCCACACACTATGGTAAGGTAAATCTTAAATAACTTCTGTGTTTAGTGCCCGATCTTTGTGAAATTTTCAGGACATAACATTGGCTATAAAATGGGTCATCAAACCAAATTGCAAATTGCAAAAATGGGTGTTTTTCCCTTTTGGGGAGATTGGGGTACGATATCCAAAAAGTGAAATATTTGTTAGATGTGTATACTATTCGAGGCTATACATACGAAATTTGGTGCCTCTAGCTCTTATAACTTTCAAGTTATCGATATTTATCGATAAATTATGAACGGGACGAGCTATCTATAAAATTAAACAAGCTTGTACTGTCCCGGGACTACGAGAACTTATATTCAAAATATGAAGTCTGTAGCTCTTATAGTCTCTGATATCTGCGTGGTCATACAGACGGACAGACAGACGAACAGACAGACAGACAGACATGGCTAGATTGACTGTTGATACTGATGAAGAATATACACATATAAAACCATAATACCCTTTTTACCAATTTTTAATGGGTTCAGGGTATAATAAACAACAACAAGTAAGAGTGCTTTAGTCACCCAGTCCTTACATTCATTCTTACTAATCTATAAGTGCACAAATATACAAATACACTCATGCTGCTATCAGGTGAAAGGGAAATGTTTGTTGCATGTGTATGCTATTGGTTCCTTTAACTTTAATAAATTTTAAGTGATGGCTCAAAACCGCTGGTCTGAAATTTATCAATAACTATTGACCAGGACGAGTTATCGATAAAATGAAACAACCTTGATATGACTAGAGACTATGAGCGCTTATACTCCATGTTCAATCTTATTATAGTTGAACAGGACTTTAATCGAGAATAGTAGATACGTGCCATTGTTCACGCACGCGGCACGATAAGTGACCGTAATAAATATGTAAGCAAACGATAAAAGCAAGTGATAAGAGTTATCCTAAACAAATATGTAATAGGATAATGAGTCTAGACGTGTACCTAGATATTGTCGTAGGTAAGATTAAGCTAAATATAGATAATATTGAGATAATTTAAGAGTTTTCAATAAACCTGCCAAAGCAATGCGGCAGCAGTCGTTACCTTTCAACAGAACAGCTGCGTTGTTCTTTCGCACCGTTGGATATAAGTTGGTGTTTGTATATTCGTTCATGGTGACCCCTAAACGTTCACGCCAGAGTATTTACAATTTTAAACAAGTGAGAACGTTGTAATACGGCAGACCGACGCGTAATACTCTGATACCATTTTAAGAACAGCTGAAAGCAAGTGAACCGAACATTTTTGCTGGTGTATGGGTGACCCGAAAGCGGCCTTCCAAGTTTTTGGGGATTGGAGGGGGCGTGGTCGATCTTAAGAGGGGGTGACAAGAAGTCTATTCTTCCAATTTTGGTGACTCTAGCTCTAAAACTGTAGAAAATATAAATTTTCGCGATTTTTTTTTGGCGCGAGGTTGTGGGAGGGGGCGGATGTTTTGCGTGGCCCCAAATTTTCTGGCCGATCTTTAGAGGACTTGGCCAGAAGTCTACCCTCAAAGTTTGGTGGCCCTAGCTCTTAAACTGTGCGAGATATAGGCTTCCGTGTTACGGAGATCTTGTTGGGGTTGAGCCCTAGTCAAAATTTCAAATTTGCGGACTCTAGCTTCAAAATTACGGGATATATACACGTGTTATCGAATTGTGCATTCATGTATAACGATTTTCGCGATTACGGGGGCGGGAGTGGGCGTGGTCGAAATTGTTTTCTGTGATCTGTAGATGACGAAACCAGTAATATATATTCCAAATATGGTGACTTTAGATCTAAAACTGCGGGAGATATAAGCATTTCAAATTAATTCTGGAGAGGGGGCCTGGTGGGCGTGATAATGGGCGTGGCCGATAAACCTAGGATCCAATTTTTTCGGGAGGTCACCAGCAATATACCTACCAAATTTCATTACTCTAGCTTCAAAATTGTGTGAGATATTCACGTTTAATCGATTTGTGATTTGATATTTGTTATCGATTTGCCAGCCTGCCAGTGGGCGTGATCTGAAGCAGATAGCTATAATCAGATTTAGAGAGTCTGTCTAATATCGTTTCGGAAATACGTGCGCTCATCCAGACAGACAGACGGGTAGACGGACGGCCTGGCGGACATCCGACAAAACCAATATACTATGAGTACCTTCGGTATCAGGTTATGAAAATAAAATATAAATATTCTTGAGTGAAGTGTTTGAAAACAAAGCAAACAAGCAAAAGGTAACAAAAATATTTTAAGTTTGTTACTTCAGTAATTAAGTTAATAAAATAAAATACACGGTTCATGCGGAGTAAATTTCTAATAAAACAAGTGGGAAAGGATTATCTTCGGCGTGCCGAAGATTTTATATTCTTTTCGAACCTTTAGACCATTGTCACTCTGCTAACTGCAACACTTTCATATGCTGTAAAAATTGATATCATATGAATTTAAATTTTCTTTTGAAATATAAAATTTATTTCCAGTTGTATGGCAGCTATAAGATATAGTGGTCAGATTCGGCCGGCTCCGAACCAATGTGCTGTCTCTTTAAATAATAAGTATATGTGCAAAGTTTCATCGCTTTAGCTTTAACAAGTAAGAGTGCTCTAGTCGGGAGTGCCCGACTAGGAGATACCCTGAACCCAGTTCTGACTTCCATTAATACTTGCCTAATAGTGTGCATACATACAAACACACACATACTGCAAGCAGTGCATGCGGTTAAAGCAGTTAGCTTGCTCTTCGCTGAGCCTCATACAATGGAAAGTTAAATCTCAAATAACTTCTGTGTTTATTGTCCGATCTTACTGAAATTTTTGGGACATACAATTGTCAATAATATGTGTGACCAAAACAAATTGCAGGTTCGTACCTTCAAAAATGCGTATGGTATCCAAGAAGTGAAATATTTGTTACATGTGTATGCTATTCGAGATTATGCATACCAAATTTGGGGTCTCTAGCTCTTATATCTTTGAAGCTATTCCAAAATCGCTGGCCTAAAATCGAAATTTATCGATAACTTTTGAATGCGACGAGCTATCGAACAAATAAAATAAACTTGATCTATCCCGGGACTAGGAGAACTTATATTCCAAATATGAATTCTCTAGCTCTTATAGTCTCTGATATCTGCGTGTTCATACAGACAGACAGACGGACATGGCTAGATCGACTCGGCTGTTGATACTGATCAAGAATATATACTTCATATGGTCGGAGATGCTTCCTTATGCCTGTTACATACTTTTGCACAACTCTATAATACCCTTTTTACCCATTTTTAATGGGTACAGGGTATATAAACATGGGATATATGGCCAAAGCCGACTTCCAGTTGAATTGCAGCTATAAGATATAGTGGTCCGATCCGGCTGGCTCCCTTTGAATAATAGGTCTCTGTGCAAAGTTTTATTACGATAGCTCAAAAACTAGTCCCTCAGTTTGCATACATACAGACAGGCAGACAGACAGAAAGACAGACGGACATGGCTAGATCAATTTGTTTTGTTATTCTAAGCATACTGGCAGTAACTTTTGGGGGTCTCCGACGCTTCCTTCTATGCGTTACAAACTTCAGCACAAACTTAATATACTATTTTCTTCGAAAATTTTAATTAAAGTTTAATTAAACAAAAAAGACAAATGGGAAAGGATTATCTTCGGCGTGCCGAAGACTCTATACTCTTTTCGAAGCTTTAAGCAATTTTCACTCTGCCAACTGCACAACTGAATTTTCCAAAGTAGTAAAAAATCGTTTTATCGCATGGCATTTATTTTTTTGCTCTAAGAATTTTTATCAAATGAATTTAAATTTTTCTATCAAAATATTGAATAGAAGGTATTTGATATATATTTGAAAAAAATAATTACAAAAAAATAAAAATCAGTAAGTCGCGGCTGGGACTTGAACCGTGTTCTCCCGTTTGTCAGCGCAGCACACTAATACCTACGCCACCAATCAGTTTTGAAATGCGCTGACAAACTCGATTATACTGATCGTTTTTTTCGCGTTGTATAGTTTTTGTTCTAAGACATTGGTAGCAAATAAATTTGATTACAGTTATTTTATATTTGAAAAGAAGAATAAGAAAAAGGTGAAAATAAATGACCAGTCGCCGCTGAGTTTCGTACTCGCGACCTTTCGTTTGTCAGCGCGCCACTTTACCCCTTAAGCCACAAGCAGTATTGATGATCGATGACAAAATTACGATGACAAGGAAATTAAAAGCAATTGCTTTGAAAACATCGGATTTATGGCCAAAACCGACTTTGAGTTGCATGGCAGCTATAAGATATAGTGGTCCGATCCGGCCGACTCCGACCCAATGTGCTGTTTCTTTGAATGATAAGCATCTGTGCAAAGTTTTTATTGCGAAAGCTTTGAAAACATGGGATTTATGACCAAAACCGACTTCAAGTTGTATGGAAGCTATAGGATATAGTGGTACTGATCCGGCCGGCTCCGACCAATGTGCTGTCCCCTTGAATTAGTAAGTGTCTGTGCAAAGCTTGCATCGCGATAGCTGAAAACCTGAGGGACTAGTTTGCATACATACAGACAGACAGACATACAGACAGACAGACGGACATGGCTAGATCAATTTGTTTTGGTTATTCTAAGCATACTTTCCGGAAATTTTTGGGGGTCTCCGACGCTTCCTTCTATGCATTACAAACTTCAGCACAAAGTGAATATATTATTTTCTTCGAAAACAGTATAATATAAAAATTATAATTAAAGTTCGATAAAACAAAAAAATTTACGAAATGGTAACATCGATGGAAATGATCAAAACGCAGGAGTTGCTGGGACAATCAGTGGTTGACTTATACAACCACGCGGCTGCAACGACCACGGCGGCCAGCAAGGAGGACATTCAAAAATGTAGGTTAGAGTTGGAATCCATTACGGAGATCTTTGACAATGACAAAACATTGAATATTCAGAGACCCAAATGGGAAAGTAAGCCTTACTTCAAGGATCAGTACGGCAACAAGGTAAGGGAATATATTCATAAAACCAATATTTTGTTGAGCCGGTTAGGAAGTCTGTCACTCCTGTCTCAGCTCGGAATGCTTGGCCGGCAACCTAGGTGCCCCCAAAGACCTCAAATCTGCCTGCCGCGAGCCGATTGTGTTAAATTCAAGCCACTGGCCTACCCTGGGCTATAGTAGAAAGCTTAATGTCCCTGGTTCTGGTATCCCTGGTAATTTGTCCTCGTTTTCCACAATACAGCCTGCTCAGGACAGACTACATAGCTTCATTGACGATCTACGTAGACAGCACGAAGCTAGTGCTACAACACAAGCGGCTGCGATTGACAAGCTTCTATCGCATTTTGACCAGATGATGTCGATAATGACATCTACTTTAGAGATGATGCAGTCCTTACTGATATAGGGTGCCCATGTTTCAAAGTCTTTGCATCGCGATGTCTAATTATGGTCTGAACATTATTATTTGGAACGCCAATGGCAACATTGGCAAGACCCTGGAGGACATCTTCTTCAGGAAGAGGATATTGATATCCTTCTTGTTTCAGAAACACACTTCAACAGCCGCTCCACCTTCCGCATCCATGGTTATGATGTTCACTGTGACAATCACCCGGTTAACCGTCTCCGTGGTGGTGCTGCAGTCGTCGTACGGTCATCGTTTGACTTTCACCTCAGTGGTACGATTGGTGAGCCTCATCTTCAAGCTATTTCTATATCCTTGGTCACCTGCATTGGAAGAGTTTCTTTTGCTGGTGTGTTTTGCCCCCCTAGACATCGTCAATGCTGGAGATCTGGAGAGTATCATCGCCTATTCAGCTCTATGGGCAACCATTTCTTTATTGGCAGCGAGTGGAATGCGCACCATGAATTTTGGGCTTGCAGGCGCTCGTGCATTAGAGGAGATACTCTGATGTCACTGGTATCAGGTTCCAATCTTCAGGTCTTAGCCACCGGCCCCTTGACACATTTTCCGGGAAATACCCACTATCTCCCCACGGCCATTGACGTCGCGGTCTACAAAAGCATCCCCAGGAGCCACCTCGGCATTTTAAAATGTACGGGTCTATCATCTGATCACAACCCGCTGCTGGTTTACTTTTGTGGTCACCGCCAAAGCTAGGCTTCTCCCCCATTGCTCGAACATAGAGGACTTTGGTTCTAAGCTCTCGATACTAGCTTTTGCTAACCCACTCCCTCTTGATACTTGATATTGACGCTTTTGCCCAGGATCTGGTTGACAAGATTCACCTTGCTGCCCGTGCTAGCAACAGCGTCATCTCCCCAATGAGATGGGGTTTTAAAGTTTAAAATCAAACCGGCGTGGAAATAGGGTAAGCACCTTATGTAGCTTGCCTTATATAAAATAAGTAAGAGTTCTCTAGTCGGGAGTGCCCGACTAGGAGATACCCTGAACCTGAACCCAGTCCTTACATTCATACTAATCTGTCAGTGTGAATACGTACATGTAATGGAAAGTAAAATCTCAATTAATTTCTATGTCTATTGTCCGATCTTCTGAAATTTTTAGGACATAACATTGGCTATTAACTGTGTAGCCAAACCAAATTGCAAGGTCAACTTTTGGGGGGATTGGGGGGTGGTATCCAAAAAGTGAAATATTTGTAATATGTGTATGATATTCGAGATTATACATGCCCAATTTGGGGCCTCTAGTTATGGCCAAAAACCAATGGTCTGAAGTTGAAATTTATCGATAACTTTTAAACGGGACGGGTTGTCGATAAAATGAAAAAAACTTGTACTGTCCCGGGACTACGAGAACTTATATTCCAGATATGAAGTCTCTAGCTCTTATAGTCTCAGATATCTGCGTGTTCATACAGACGGACAGACGGACAGACAGACAGACAGACGAACATGGCTAGATCGACTCGGCTGTTGATACTGATCAAGAATACATATACTTTATATGGTCGGAGAAGCTTCCTTATGCCTGTTACATACTTTGTCACAAAACCATAATACCCTTTTTACCCATTTTTAATGGGTCCAGGGTATAAAAAAAGAAAGTGTTGAGCATGGGCTACTAAAAACGTAGCACCTCCAGTTCCAGTCCATTCTCAGAACTACGAAAAAGCTAGCTCAGAAAAAGGAAACCATCGTTAAATCGGAAGTTTTAGTATATGCTAAGCGGGTATGAGGGAGTTTTATATAGTTTTAAAGCTGGTAATGACCCAATGTCCGAAGTCCGCTTAGTGAAAAATAGAGTTCTAGAGGTCTTCTTCTGAAGACGATCAACTGACGGAAATGTTCTATACTCTCAATGAAGAGTATGAAGAACTAGCGTCACAAACAAGGGGCGAAAATCTGCCCTTCGTGTTTCCCAAAATAGATATTTCATCTTCTCTGGAAAATACGAAGAATGGAGAGCATTCAAAGAGCTCTTTCAGCAATTGATTGGCTCTGGGAGGATTCCAGATGGTGACACAGCCGCGACCATAGCCAGTCTTACGCCAACAGATGCCAATTATTAGCTTGCATGGGCGCTGCTGGAGAATAAGTTTTCTAACCAAAGAACAATATTAGATATTCATTTTAGAAATGTAGTAAATGCTCTAATGGCAAATGAGTCCGCTTCAAGTGTAAAAATACTTTTAGACACGGTGCTAGAAAACTCGCAAGCAGTAAATGCGATGGGGTTGACAGCCAGATACAAACAACTAACCTTTTCATACAGTTTTTAGAGCGTGAGCAATTTGTCTTGGAAGCAAGTCAGGAATACACGTTAAGTAAAAGCGGAGAATCAAGATTAATTGAAAGGGAACAATGTTTAATGAGTTGCAAGATGGCACATCCATTATTTAAATGCTATAAATTTAAGCTTTTAAATAATCAAGAAAGGTGGGACACCGTATTGCAGCATAAAATATGCGGAAAATGTCTCATTGATGGGCATTCGCTTGCGAATTGCAAAAAGATTTGTGCAAGTTGCAAATGGCCGCACCATATTATTCTACATAGAAAGGACATAATGCACTTAAAAAAACTGCTACCATAAAAAAGAGGGACAAAATGGAAAAAAACAAGTGGGAAAGGATGATCTTCGGCGTGCCGAAGATTTTCTACTCTTTTCGAACCTTTAGACAATTTTCACTCTGCTAACTGCAGCACTTTCATCTGTAAAAATTGATATCAATTTGAATTGAAATATTAAATTTATTTCCAGTTTGCAAAGTTTCATTGCGATAGCTTTGAAAACATGGGATTTATGGGCAAACCTGACTTCCAGTTGTATGGCAGCTATAAGATATAGTGGTCCGATCCGGCTGGTTCCGACCAATGTGCTGTCCCCTTGAATATTAAGTCTCTGTGCAAAGTTTTATAACGATAGCTCAAAAACTGAGGGATTAGTTTGCATACATACAGACAGACAGACAGACAGACGGACATTTCTAGATCAATTTGTTTTGTCATTCTAAGCATACTGGCAGTAACTTTTGGGGGTCTCCGATGCTTCCTTCTATGCGTTACAAACTTCAGCACAAACTTAATATACTATTTTCTTCGAAAAGAGTATAAATATGTCCTTCTTGCCACTGCCATAGCTCAAATTCAGCACAAAAGAGGAAATCGGCAGGATTGCAGGGAGTTACTTGATAGTGGCTCGCAAGTAAATTTTTTAAGAAAACAAATGAAAAGCAGGCAAGAGTGCTTTAGTCGGGAGAGCCCGACGAGGAGATACCCTGAACCCAGTTCTAACATTAATATACAAACATTCATATACTGCAGGCAATGCAAGCAGTAAGCAGTTAGCTTGCCTCTTCAATCAAGCAGTTTGCATGCTTCATTATTGAGCCCCACACTATGGAAAGTTAAATCCTATACCACTTATCTGTTAATTATCCGATCTTTTTGAAATTGGTTGGGCATACAATTTGCAATAAATTGTGTGACCAAACCAAATAGGAAGGTCATACACTCAAAAATGCGTATTTTAAACTTTTGGGGGATTGAGCGGTGGTATCCAAAAAGTGAAAAATTTGTTACATGTTTATGCTATTCGAGATTATACATGCCAAATTTGGCTCCTCAATGTCTTATAACTTATAAGTTATGGCCCAAAAATGCTGGTCATAAATCGAAATTAATCGATAACTTTTGAACGGGACGAGTTATTGACATGAAATAAGCCTGTCCCGACACTACGAGAACTTATATTCCAAATATGTAGCCTCTAGCTCTTTTAGTCTCTGATAACCGCGTGTTCATACAGACAGACGGACAGACAGACAGACGGACATGGCGAAATCGACTCGGCTGTTGATACTGATCACGAATATATATACTTTATATGGTGGTGATGCTTTCTTATGCCTGTTACATACTTTTGCACAAAACCATAATACCCTTTTTACCCATTTTTAATGGGATCAGGGTATAAAAATGGTGTTGTACGTATTAATTGATGAACCAGTATCGGTTGCCCTTAAAGCATCGGTAGCACTGTTTTACTACTTGCGACGTCAGCTGTTTCCTCTCAGTTGCCAAAATTTCTGTCGAACTATAGCTAAAAATATAGCTGTTTTGCTAAATTTAGAAGCCGCCTCTGATATGACATCGGCGGCATTCATATGGGCATTGAAGCGGTTCATAGGACGACGTAGCTGTCCAGAAAAAATGTATAGCGACAACGGCTTAAATTTCATTGGAGCAACTAATGCCTTGAACGATTTTATGAGTTGTTCAAATAAGAAAGCCATGAGTCAAGTGTAAACCAATTCTGTGCACAGCAACAAATTGAGTGGGTTAATATACCTGCGAGAGCTCCTCATGTTGGAGGCTTATGGGAAGCATGTGTAAGTCCGAGAAAAAACATTTTGATAGAGTTAGCGAAGGAATAATGACATATGACGAATTAGCGATGCTAACGAGACAAATATAAGCTATTTTAAACTCGATGCCATTGACGCCATTATCCGACAATCCCAACGACTTACAAGTGCTTACGCCAGCGCATTTCCTAATAGGCGGAACTTGGATGACGCTACTAGATTCAACAAGTAATACAAATTACAAAGGACTGCGTGAGCACTGGAAAGCGGTACAGTCTAATTGTGAGGAGTTTTGGAAATTATTTCTACTGATTCTGATTGCGAAATTGTTGTCAAATAATTTTAATATTTCTATAGACGTGATCGGCCGACTAGAGGTGGTGGTGTTCTAATTGCCATTAAATCTACGCTCTAATCTGAAATTTTTAGTGTTACTATGCCCGCAGATGGTGAAATCGTTGCTGTTAAAGTAATATTCCCATCAAAGGCCCTTTTTATACCCTGAACCCATTAAAATTGGGTAAAAAGGGTTTAATGGTTGTGTGCAAAAGTATGTAACAGGCATAAGAAAGCAGAGAACTCTTACTTGTCAACGACTGTCCCAGTGTTTCCGTGTCTAGGCCACTACCAGTAATAGTCCCTGAAGATTCTCACCATCCCACTATAGAAATTTCTCTTTTCTCAAAAAATCAAAATGTTTTAAAAAATTTAAGAAGTCTAGCTCTAATTTCGACGTGTCTAAATATTCTATAGCCAAGAAAAAATCTTTTCTTCTAAACTCTCAATGCTACGAGAATTATCTTGTTCGCTGCAAATGAGGGTCCTAAACAATTTTACAATTTTGTGAATTCTTAGCGCAAATCTTTTGGTTTGCCTTCTTCGTTATGTAGTAATGATTCAGTGGCTTCTGACCTATTTGCTTCATTTTTATACTCTGATACCGAAGGTGCTCATAGTATATTGGTTTTGTCGGATGTCCGTCAGGCCGTCCGTCTGTCTGTCTGGATGAACGCACGTATTTCCGAAACGATATTAGATAGACTCTTGAAGTCTTTTGTGTTATGATTATAGCTATCTGCTTCCGATCAAGTTTGTTTCAAATTTATGCCGAGCCCACTGGGAGGCTGGCAAATCAATAACATGTCGATACACCAAATCACAAATCGATTAAGCGTGAATATCTCCCGCAATTTAGAAGCCAGAGTCCCCAAATTCGGATTTTTCCGGCCACGTCCACAATAACGCCCCCCAGCCACCCCGTCCAACGAAACACGGAAGCCTATTTCTCGCACAGTTTAAGAGATAGGGCCACTAAAATTGGAAGATAGACTGCTTGTCACCCCCTCTAAAGATCGGTAAAAAATTTTGGGGCAACGCCCCTCCCGCCCTTAAAAATCGCGAAAGTGTATATCTTTCACAGCTCTCCTCTCGCTCCCGAAAACTTAGAAGGCCGATTTCTGGTCACCCATACACCAGCAAAAATTATTTCATTATTTCACCAATGCACTTATTTACTCGAACCATCTCTAATACTTCAATTTTATCTTCTATTACATCTCTAAAATCTTATTTCTCTCCAGGGCCTGACAACATCCCTAGTTGTGTGTAGGTCAACCATTGCTCAAGCTTTTTAATTTTAATCTATCCCTTGATTCTGCAGTCTTCCCATCTATATGGAAGGAATCGTTTGTGATTCCTTTAACTTAAAAGAGGTGGGAAGTCAGATATTTCGAATTATAGAGGCATTGCAAAGTTATGAGTCATCCCAAAATTATTTGACAAAATCCTGACTGCGACTTTGCAACATCTCTGTAAGCCGAATATATCCCCTGCCAAACATGGCTTTATTAAGAATCGGTCCACCACAGACCAATCTGCTTGAGTTTACCTCCCTGGAAAATGATGTATTTCTCGCGAAAATGCAAACTGATGTTATATATACTGACTTCAGTAAAGCATTTGACTCTGTTAACCATGATATCTTGCTAAATAAGCTTGATTGCTTAGGATTTCCTCCCTCATTTCTCTTATGGATTGCCACCTATTAGAATGGTTGCACACAAAGAGTATTGCTTAGGTCAACTACTTCGAAATGGTTCACGTTACTTCCGGTGTACCTCAAGGCAGTCATCTTGGACCATTATTGTTTACTCTTTTCATTGATGACCTGCCTTCTATCGAATCACACTGTCGTTTTCTTATGTACGCATATGATGTGAAACTTATTTTTACGTACACCGATCCCTTGTGTCATACGCATCTGCAAGCTGTTTTAAACTCTTTGCAGCGTTGGTGTTCGGCCAATTAACTGCAGCTGAATTGTTCTAAATGTATGTTCATGACTTTTACTCGAACTTGACCCTACTTAACCACTTATACGATTGACAATGTTCCATTGCAACGAATTTTTAGAGTTGAAGATCTTTGAGTCATTTTTTATAACAAGCTTACCTTTAATCTGCATATGTCGACTATTACTAATGAGGCCAAATGTGTATTAAGCTTCATTAAGCGTTGGTCGAAAGAATTTCACGATCCTTTCACCACAAAACTGTTCTATGTATCACTAGTTCGGGTTATCCTTCAATACTGCTCATGTATTTGGTCTCCACAGTACCAAAACTTCCAAGAGCGAATAGAATCCGTGCAGAAGCAATTTCTGCTCTTTGCCTAACGTGGACTTAACTGGGATCCCAATCTCCGTTTGCCATCGTATTCCAGTAGGCTTTTACTTATTAATCTTCCCTTGTTACTTAATCGTTGAACAACGCTTGGTGTTGTCTTTATACACAAGTCAATTAACGGCGACATAGATTATTCCTTTCTGTTAGCTCGCCTAAACTTTTTTGTTCCTAGTAGTAGGCCAACTAGAAACTACGTCCCCCTTGATTTTACTTTCATGCAAGACTGATTACGCTTTGCACAATCTTCTTCGTGTTCTGTGCAAGGCATACAACAACGTGTTCCACGTAATCTTGGTTGAGCTCTCTGTCCCATTAATGAAATCTTGTATTCTTTTGTATTTACGGGACTCCTCTGCCCGTGTTTAGTTATATCTATTTTCCCTTTTCTTTTCTGACTATACCTTTATTTTGCTCCTTTAGTTTTTTATTCTCTCCCTATCTTCTTTCTCTCTTTTTAGCTCTTCATTTTGTAATATAATTCCTAATATCATATACCAAATTTACATAAATATATTTTTCTTTTCTATAATAACAAATTACTAATAATTTTATGATTGGGTTTTTCCCAATCCTTGCAACAAATGTTGGACCAATGCATTCATTTTGTTATTGATATCCCCAGAACTTAATGTAACTTTAATCTTTACTTTACTATTTTATGTACAATTAAATGTTTTATAATTTTATATAAATTATTTTGTGTCGACTGTCAATAGTTGACAATAATAAATAAATAGATAAAAATCGTTGGTCCATTGAGTAATTGTCCGAGTTACAAAAAAGTTCAAGTGAAGTAACGTAAAAGAGAACCAGAAGCCAGGCACTATGTTATTGCTGAAACAAGAAAATTTGGCTCAAGCTACCTGGAGAAGGGTCAGGGTACCAAAGCCGATTATTGGAAAAAATGGGCTTTGAAGAATGATAGAGGTAGGGATCAGCACTGGAAAGTCGTTAAGATCGACACACAATGTTTGTCCATTTCCTTTTGAGGATAATGACGAGGCAAATATTGTATCTGCCAATGCAGTACTTAAAAAATAAACTGACAAAAATGAAAAGTCAAGACGACGTGCTACAATTGAGCACAAACAAGAAACTGTAAACACCAATACTATATATGAGCCCAAACCAAGAAAACTTAAAAACATGTGGGGAAGGAATATCTTCGGCGTGCCGAAGATTTTCTATTCTTCTCGAACCTTTAGGCAACTTGCACTCTGCCAACTGCACCACTGAAATTTTTTATTTACTCTCATTCGAAGAAAATAGTATAGTAAGTTTTTGCTGAAGAAGGAAGCGTCGGAGACCCCCAAAACTTACTGCCAGTATGCTTAGAATGACAATACAAATTGATCTAGCCATGTCCGTCTGTCTGTCTGTATGTATGGGATCTAGTCCCTCAGTTTTTGACCTATCTCAATGAAACTTTGCACACGCACTTTTTATTCAAAAATACATCTTATTGGTCGGAACCGGCCGGATCGGACCACTATATCTATAACTGCCATACAACTCGAAGTCGGTTTTGGCCATATATCCCATGGTTTTGAATCTATCGCGATGAAACTTTGCGCAGATACGTATTATTAAAAGAGACATCACATTGGTCGGAGACGGCTGGATCGGATCACTATATCTTATAGCTGTCATACAACTTGAAGTCGGTCCGATGTTTTCAAAGCTTTCAATTTCCTTGTACACTTGAACATCCTTATAACTTATCAATGGGTCAAATTGGAAAACGATTGTGTCATAAATAGCGAAGATATGCGTCATTAAATATCTTGAAATGCATTTGAGCAAACAAACCCAAGCGCAATTAAGCTTTTGGCAGTCTGCTCTACAAGGGATTTTGTCATCGATCACCAAAACGGTTTGTGTCGTAAGGGGTAAAGTGACGGGCTGGCAAACGAATGTTCGCAAGTTCATTTACAAGCGACGGCTGATCATTTATTTTCATGTTTTTCTTACTCTGCCTTTCAAATATAAAATAACTGTGATCAAAGTAATTTGCTTCCAATGTCTTAGAACAAAAACAATGCCACGCGAAACAAGTAAGAGTGCACTAGTCGGGACTGCCCGACTAGGAGATACCCTGAACCCAGTTCTGACATCCATTCATACTTGCCTAATAGTGTGCATACATACAAACACACCACACATTACTGCAAGCTGTGAAAACGGTTTAAGCAGTTATCTTGCTTTTTCACTGAGCCCCACACAATGGAAAGTAAAATCTTAAATAACTTCTGTGTTTATTGTCCGATCTTTTTAAAATTTGTTGGACATAACATTGGCTATAAAATGTGTGACCAAACCAAATTGCAAGGTCATACCTTCAAAAATGAGTTTTTTCAATTTTTGGGGGAATTTGGGGGTGGTATCCAAAAAGTGAAAAATTTGTTACATGTGTATGCTATTCGAGATTATACATGCCAAAATAGGGGCCTCTAGCTCTTATAACTTGTAAGTTATAGCCCAAAAACGCTGGTCTGAAATCGAAATTTATCGATAACTTTTGAACGGGAGGAGTTATCGATAAATTTTAATAAACTTGATCTGTCCCGGGATTACGAGAACTTATATTCCAAATATGAAGTCTCTAGCTCTTGTAGTCTCTGATATCCGCGTGTTCATACAGACAGACGGACGGACGGACGGACGGACGGACGGACGGACAGACAGACAGACGGACATGGCTAAATCGACTCGACTGTTGATACTGATCAAGAATATATATACTTTATATGGTCGGAGATGCTTCCTTATGCCTGTTACATACTTTTGCACAAAACCATAATACCCTTTTTACCCATTTTTAATGGGTTCAGGGTATAAAAACAAATGCTCAGTAGAATCGAGTTTGTCACCGATTTTTAAAACTGCTTGGTGTAAGTAGTAGAGTGCTGCGCTGACAAACGCGAGTTGCAGGTTGCAGTAAAACAAAACAAGAAAGCTTTTGACAGTCTGCTCTTCAAGGCATGTTGTCATCGATCATCAAAGCTGCTTGTGGCGTAAGGGGTAAAGCAGCGCGCTGACAAACGAAAGGTCGCGGGTACGAAACTCAACGGCGACTGGTCATTTATTTTCACGTTTTTCTTATTCTTCTTTTCAAATATAAAATAACTGTAATGAAATTCATTTGCTACCAATGTCTTAGAACAAAAACTATAACAACGCGAAAAAAAGATCAGTATAATCGAGTTTGTCAGCGCATTTCAAAACTGCTTGGTGGCGTCAGTATAAGAGCCCTGCGCTGATAAACGGGAGAACACGGTTCAAATTTCAGCCGCGACTTACTGATTTTAATTTTTTTTCAAATAATTTTTTTCAAATAGATATCAAATAGCATGAATTCCATATTTTGAAAGAAGGGGTGACCAGAAGTCTATTTTCCAAGTTTGGTGATTTTAGCTCTAAAACTGTAGATCCGCCGATCTTTAGAGGGGGTGACAAGAAGTCTATCTTGCAATTTTGGTGACTCTAGCTCTAAAACTGTGGAATATATACATTTTCGCGATTTTTGGTGGCGAGAGGGGGCATGGCCCCAACATTTTTTGGCGATCTTTAGAGGGGTGACAAGAAGTCTATCTTTCAATTTAGGTGACTCTAGCTCTAAAACTGTTGAAGATACCAACTTTCGCGATTTTTGGGTTCGGGACGGGGCGTGGCCCCAAAAATTTTTAACCGATCTTTAGAGGACTTAGCCAGAAGTCTATCCTCAAAGTTTGGTGGCCCTAGCTCTTAAACTGTGCGAGATATAGGCTTCCGTGTTTCGTGGGGGCTGGGTGGCTGGGGAGCGTTCTAGCGGGCGTGGCCGGAAAATTCAGGACGGAATCGTATGGGGTAGTGAGCCCTAGTCTAAATTTCAAATTTGGGGACTCTAGCTTCAAATTTGCGGGAAATATACACGTGTTATCGAATTGTGCATTCATGTATTTCGATTTTCGCGATTACGGAGGCGGGACTGGGCGTGGTCAAAATTTTTTTTCTGTGATCTGTAGAGGACATAACCAGTAATATATATTCCAAATATGGTGATATTAGCTCTAAAACTGCGGGAGATATAAGCATTTCAAATTAATTTTGGAGGGGGCTGTTGGGCGTAATAATGGGCATGGCCGATTAACCTGGGATCCAATTTTTTCGGGAGGTAAGCCTACTAAATTTGAGTACTCTAGCTTTAAAATTGTGGGAGATATTCACGTTTAATCGATTTGTGATTTGAGGTGTATCGACATGTTATCGATTTGCCAGCCTCCCAGTGGGCGTGGCATAAATTTGAAATAAACTTGATCTGAAGCAGATAGCTATAATCATAACACAAAAGATTTGAAGAGTCTATCTAATATCGTTTCGGAGATACGTGCGTTCATCCAGATAGACAAACGGACAGACGGACGGTGTGACGGACATCCGACAAAACCAATATACTATGACTACCTTCGGTATCAGAGTATAATCAGGTTCACAAATCAGAAAAATAATATTTCTTTTGTTTATTTGTTACTTATGTTAGCTTTGTTTTATCCAAAGATACTATCGAAAAACGTTTAAGAGAAAAAATTTAGTAAATAAATAAATAAATAAAGAAAAAAAAAAATTGAGTAAAATAATAAAGGAAACAAGTAAGAGTGCTCTAGTCGGGAGTGCCCGACTAGGAGATAGCCTGAATCCAGTCCTTACATTCATACTAATCTGTCAGTGTGAATACATACATGTAATGGAAAGTAAAATCTCAATTAATTTCTGTGTCTATTGTCCGATCTTCTGAAATTTTTAGGACATAACATTGGCTATTAAATGTGTAGCCAAACCAAATTGCAAGGTCAACTTTTGGCGGGATTGGGGGGTGGTATCCAAAAAGTGAAATATTTGTAATATGTGTATGATATTCGAGATTATACATGCCCAATTTGGGGCCTCTAGTTATGGCCAAAAACCAATGGTCTGAAGTTGAAATTTATCGATAAACTTTTAAACGGGACGGGTTATCGATAAAATGAAAAAAAATTGTACTGTCCCGGGACTACGAGAACTTATATTCCAGATATGAAGTCTCTAGCTCTTATAGTCTCAGATATCTGCGTGTTCATACAGACGGACAGACGGACAGACAGACAGACAGACGAACATGGCTAGATCGACTCGGCTGTTGATACTGATCAAGAATACATATACTTTATATGGTCGGAGAAGCTTCCTTATGCCTGTTACATACTTTGTCACAAAACCATAATACCCTTTTTACCCATTTTTAATGGGTTCAGGGTATACAAAAAGAAAGTGTTGAGCATGGGCTACTAAAAACGTAGCACCTCCAGTTCCAGTCCATTCTCAGAACTACGAAAAAGCTAGCTCAGAAAAAGGAAACCATCGTTAAATCGGAAGTTTTGGTATACGCTAAGCGGGTATGAGGGAGTTATATATAGTTTTAAAGCTGGTAATGACCCAATGTCCGAAGTCCGCTTAGTGAAAAATAGAGTTCAAGAGGTCTTCTTCTGAAGACGATCAACTGACGGAAATGTTCTATACTCTTAATGAAGAGTAATAAGAACTAGCGTCACAAACACGGGGCGAAAATCTGCCCTTCGTGTTTCCCAAAATAGATATTTCATCTTCTCTGGAAAATACGAAGAATGGAGAGCATTCAAAGAGCTCTTTCAGCAATTGATTGGCTCTGGGAGGATTCCAGATGGTGACACAGCCGCGACCATAGCCAGTCTTACGCCAACAGATGCCAATTATTAGCTTGCATGGGCGCTGCTGGAGAATAAGTTTCTAACCAAAGAGCAATATTAGATATTCATTTTAGAAATGTAGTAAATGCTCTAATGGCAAATGAGTCCGCTTCAAGTGTAAAAACACTTTTAGACACGGTGCTAGAAAACTCGCAAGCAGTAAATGCGATGGGGTTGACAGCCAGATACAAACAACTAACCTTTTCATACAGTTTTTAGAGCGTGAGCAATTTGTCTTGGCAGCAAGTCAGGAATACACGTTCAGTAAAAGCGGAGAATCAAGATTAATTGAAAGGGAACAATGTTCAATGAGTTGCAAGATGGCACATCCATTATTTAAATGCTATAAATTTAAGCTTTTAAATAATCAAGAAAGGTGGGACACCGTATTGCAGCATAAAATATGCGGAAAATGTCTCATTGATGGGCATTCGCTTGCGAATTGCAAAAAGATTTGTGCAAGTTGCAAATGGCCGCACCATATTATTCTACATAGAAAGGACATAATGCACTTAAAAAAACTGCTACCATAAAAAAGAGGGACAAAATGGAAAAAAACAAGTGGGAAAGGATGATCTTCGGCGTGCCGAAGATTTTCTACTCTTTTCGAACCTTTAGACAATTTTCACTCTGCTAACTGCAGCACTTTCATCTGTAAAAATTGATATCATATGATATCAATTTGAATTGAAATATTAAATTTATTTCCAGTTTGCAAAGTTTCATTGCGATAGCTTTGAAAACATGGGATTTATGGGCAAAACCGACTTCCAGTTGTATGGCAGCTATAAGATATAGTGGTCCGATCCGGCTGGTTCCGACCAATGTGCTGTCCCTTTGAATATTAAGTCTCTGTGCAAAGTTTTATAACGATAGCTCAAAAACTGAGGGACTAGTTTGCATACATACAGACAGACAGACAGACAGACAGACAGATGGACATGGCTAGATCAATTTGTTTTGTTTTTCTAAGTAATAATAATTAATAAGTAATAATAGTGGCAGTAACTTTTGGGGGTCTCAGACGCTTCCTTCTATGCGTTACAAACTTCAGCACAAACTTAATATACTATTTTCTTCGAAAAGAGTATAAATATGTCCTTCTTGCCACTGCCATAGTTCAAATTCAGTAAAGAAGAGGAAATCGGCAGAATTGCAGGGAGTTACATGATAGCGGCTCGCAAGTAAATTTTTTAACAAAACAAATGAAAAGCAAGCAAGAGTGCTCTAGTCGGGAGAGCCCGACGAGGAGATACCCTGAACCCAGTTCTTACATTAATTTATACTTACCTATCACAAATATACAAACATTCATATACTGCAGGCAATGCAAGCAGTAAGCAGTTAGCTTGCCTTTTCAATCAAGCAGTTTGCATGCTTCATTATTGAGCCCCACACTATGGAAAGTTAAGTCCTATACCACTTATCTGTTTATTATCCGATCTTTTTGAAATTGGTTGGGCATACAATTTGCAATAAATTGTGTGACCAAACCAAATATTAGGTCATACCCTCAAAAATGCGTATTTTAAACTTTTGGGGGGATTGAGCGGTGGTATCCAAAAAGTGAAAAATTTGTTACATGTTTATGCTATTCGAGATTATACATGCCAAATTTGGCTCCTCAATGTCTTATAACTTATAAGTTATGGCCCAAAAATGCTGGTTATAAAGACGAGTTATTGACAACATGAAATAAACCTGTCCCGACATTGCGAGAACTTATATTCCAAATATGAAGCCTCTAGCTCTTTTAGTCTCTGATAACCGCGTGTTCATACAGACAGACGGACATGGCGAATTCGACTCGGCTGTTGATACTGATCAAGAATATGTATACTTTATATGGTATAGATGCTTTCTTATGCCTGTTACATACTTTTGCACAAAACCATAATACCCTTTTTACCCATTTTTAATGGGTTCAGGGTATAAAAATGGTGTTGTACGTATTAATTGATGAACCAGTATCGGTTGCCCCTTAAAGCATCGGTAGCACTGTTTTTCTACTTGCGACGTCAGCTGTTTCCCTCTCAGTTGCCAAAATTTCTGTCGAACTATAGCTAAAAATATAGCTGTTTTGCTAAATTTAGAAGCCGCCTCTGATATGACATCGGCGGCATTCATATGGGCATTGATGCGGTTCATAGGACGACGTAGCTGTCCAGAAAAAATGTATAGCGACAACGGCTTAAATTTCATTGGAGCAACTAATGCCTTGAACGATTTTATGAGTTGTTCAAATAAGAAAGCCATGAGTCAAGTGTAAACCAATTCTGTGCACAGCAACAAATTGAGTGGGTTAATATACCTGCGAGAGCTCCTCATGTTGGAGGCTTATGGGAAGCATGTGTAAGTCCGTGAAAAAACATTTTGATAGAGTTAGCAAAGGAATAATGACATATGACGAATTAGCGATGCTAACGAGACAAATATAAGCTATCTTAAACTCAATGCCATTGACGCCATTATCCGACAATCCCAACGACTTACAAGTGCTCACGCCAGCGCATTTCCTAATAGGCGGAACTTGGATGACGCTACTAGATTCAACAAGTAATACAAATTACAAAGGACTGCGTGAGCACTGGAAAGCGGTACAGTCTAATTGTGAGGAGTTTTGGAAATTATTTCTACTGATTCTGATTGCGAAATTTTTGTCAAATAATTTTAATATTTCTAAAGACGTGATCGGCCGACTAGAGGTGGTGGTGTTCTAATTGCCATTAAATCTACGCTCTAATCGGAAATTTTTACTGTTACTATGCCCGCAGATGGTGAAATTGTTGCTGTTAAAGTAATATTCCCATCAAAGGCCCTTTTTATACCCTGAACCCATTAAAATTGGGTAAAAAGGGTTTAATGGTTGTGTGCAAAAGTATGTAACAGGCATAAGAAAGCAGAGAACTCTTACTTGTCAACGACTGTCCCAGTGTTTCCGTGTCTAGGCCACTACCAGTAATAGTCCCTGAAGATTCTCACCATCCCACTATAGAAATTTCTCTTTTCTCAAAAAATCAAAATGTTTTAAAAAATTTAAGAAGTCTAGCTCTAATTTCGACTTGTCTAAATATTCTATAGCCAAGAAAAAAATTTTTCTTCTAAACTCTCAATGCTACGAGAATTATCTTTTATTACTTTAGTAAATAAATAAATAAATAAAGAATAAAAAAAAATGGAGTAAAATAATAAAGGAAACAAGTAAGAGTGCTCTAGTCGGAAGTGCCCGACTAGGAGATACCCTGAATCCAGTCCTTACATTCATACTAATCTGTCAGTGTGAATACATACATGTAATGGAAAGTAAAATCTCAATTAATTTCTGTGTCTATTGTCCGATCTTCTGAAATTTTTAGGACATAACATTGGCTATTAAATGTGTAGCCAAACCAAATTGCAAGGTCAACTTTTGGGGGGATTGGGGGGTGGTATCCAAAAAGTGAAATATTTGTAATATGTGTATGATATTCGAGATTATACATGCCCAATTTGGGGCCTCTAGTTATGGCCAAAAACCAATGGTCTGAAGTTGAAATTTATCGATAACTTTTAAACGGGACGGGTTATCGATAAAATGAAAAAAAATTGTACTGTCCCGGGACTACGAGAACTTATATTCCAGATATGAAGTCTCTAGCTCTTATAGTCTCAGATATCTGCGTGTTCATACAGACGGACAGACGGACAGACAGACAGACAGACGAACATGGCTAGATCGACTCGGCTGTTGATACTGATCAAGAATATGTATACTTTATATGGTATAGATGCTTTCTTATGCCTGTTACATACTTTTGCACAAAACCATAATACCCTTTTTACCCATTTTTAATGGGATCAGGGTATAAAAATGGTGTTGTACGTATTAATTGATGAACCAGTATCGGTTGCCCCTTAAAGCATCGGTAGCACTGTTTTACTACTTGCGACGTCAGCTGTTTCCCTCTCAGTTGCCAAAATTTCTGTCGAACTATAGCTAAAAATATAGCTGTTTTGCTAAATTTAGAAGCCGCCTCCGATATGACATCGGCGGCATTCATATGGGCATTGATGCGGTTCATAGGACGACGTAGCTGTCTAGAAAAAATGTATAGCGACAACGGCTTAAATTTCATTGGAGCAACTAATGCCTTGAACGATTTTATGAGTTGTTCAAATAAGAAAGCCATGAGTCAAGTGTAAACCAATTCTGTGCACAGCAACAAATTGAGTGGGTTAATATACCTGCGAGAGCTCCTCATGTTGGAGGCTTATGGGAAGCATGTGTAAGTCCGAGAAAAAACATTTTGATAGAGTTAGCGAAGGAATAATGACATATGACGAATTAGCGATGCTAACGAGACAAATATAAGCTATCTTAAACTCGATGCCATTGATGCCATTATCCGACAATCCCAACGACTTACAAGTGCTCACGCCAGCGCATTTCCTAATAGGCGGAACTTGGATGACGCTACTAGATTCAACAAGTAATACAAATTACAAAGGACTACGTGAGCACTGGAAAGCGGTACAGTCTAATTGTGAGGAGTTTTGGAAATTATTTCTACTGATTCTGATTGCGAAATTTTTGTCAAATAATTTTAATATTTCTATAGACGTGATCGGCCGACTAGAGGTGGTGGTGTTCTAATTGCCATTAAATCTACGCTCTAATCGGAAATTTTTAGTGTTACTATGCCCGCAGATGGTGAAATTGTTGCTGTTAAAGTAATATTCCCATCAAAGGCCCTTTTTATACCCTGAACCCATTAAAATTGGGTAAAAAGGGTTTAATGGTTGTGTGCAAAAGTATGTAACAGGCATAAGAAAGCAGAGAACTCTTACTTGTCAACGACTGTCCCAGTGTTTCCGTGTCTAGGCCACTACCAGTAATAGTCCCTGAAGATTCTCACCATCCCACTATAGAAATTTCTCTTTTCTCAAAAAATCAAAATGTTTTAAAAAATTTAAGAAGTCTAGCTCTAATTTCGACTTGTCTAAATATTCTATAGCCAAGAAAAAAATTTTTCTTCTAAACTCTCAATGCTACGAGAATTATCTTTTATTACTTTAGTAAATAAATAAATAAATAAAGAATAAAAAAAAATGGAGTAAAATAATAAAGGAAACAAGTAAGAGTGCTCTAGTCGGAAGTGCCCGACTAGGAGATACCCTGAATCCAGTCCTTACATTCATACTAATCTGTCAGTGTGAATACATACATGTAATGGAAAGTAAAATCTCAATTAATTTCTGTGTCTATTGTCCGATCTTCTGAAATTTTTAGGACATAACATTGGCTATTAAATGTGTAGCCAAACCAAATTGCAAGGTCAACTTTTGGGGGGATTGGGGGGTGGTATCCAAAAAGTGAAATATTTGTAATATGTGTATGATATTCGAGATTATACATGCCCAATTTGGGGCCTCTAGTTATGGCCAAAAACCAATGGTCTGAAGTTGAAATTTATCGATAACTTTTAAACGGGACGGGTTATCGATAAAATGAAAAAAAATTGTACTGTCCCGGGACTACGAGAACTTATATTCCAGATATGAAGTCTCTAGCTCTTATAGTCTCAGATATCTGCGTGTTCATACAGACGGACAGACGGACAGACAGACAGACAGACGAACATGACTGATCAAGAATATGTATACTTTATATGGTATAGATGCTTTCTTATGCCTGTTACATACTTTTGCACAAAACCATAATACCCTTTTTACCCATTTTTAATGGGATCAAGGTATAAAAATGGTGGGACACCGTATTGCTGCATAAAATATGCGGAAAATGTCTCATTGATGGGCATTCGCTTGCGAATTGCAAAAAGATATGTGCAAGTTGCAAATGGCCGCACCATATTATTCTACATAGAAAGGACATTATGCACTTAAAAAAACTGCTACCATAAAAAAGAGGGACAAAGTGGAAAAAAACAAGTGGGAAAGGATTATCTTCGGCGTGCCGAAGATTCTATACTCTTTTCGAACCTTTAGACAATTTTCACTCTGCTAACTGCAGCACTTTCACCGGTAAAAATTGATATCATATGATATCAATTTGAATTGAAATATTAAATTTATTTCCAGTTTGCAAAGTTTCATTGCGATAGCTTTGAAAACATGGGATTTATGGGCAAAACCGACTTCCAGTTGTATGGCAGCTATAAGATAAGATCCGGCTGGCTCCGACCAATGTGCTGTCCCTTTGAATATTAAGTCTCTGTGCAAAGTTTTATAACGATAGCTTTAAAACTGAGGGACTAGTTTGCATACATACAGACAGACAGACAGACAGACGGACATGGCTAGATCAATTTGTTTTGTTTTTCTAAGTAATAATAATTAATAAGTACTAATACTGGCAGTACCTTTTGGGGGTCTCAGACGCTTCCTTCTATGCGTTACAAACTTCAGCACAAACTTAATATACTATTTTCTTCGAAAAGAGTATAAATATGTCCTTCTTGCCACTGCCATAGTTCAAATTCAGCACAGAAGAGGAAATCAGCAGAATTGCAGGGAGTTACATGATAGTGGCTCGCAAGTAAATTTTTTAACAAAACAAATGAAAAGCATGCAAGAGTGCTCTAGTCGGGAAAGCCCGACGAGGAGATTCCCTGAACCCAGTTCTTACATTAATTTATACTTACCTATCACAAATATACAAACATTCATATACTGCAGGCAATGCAAGCAGTAAGCAGTTAGCTTGCCTTTTCAATCAAGCAGTTTGCATGCTTCATTATTGAGCCCCACACTATGGAAAGTTAAGTCCTATACCACTTATCTGTTTATTATCCGATCTTTTTGAAATTGGTTGGGCATACAATTTGCAATAAATTGTGTGACCAAACCAAATATTAAGGTCATACCCTCAAAAATGCGTATTTTAAACTTTTGGGGGGATTGAGCGGTGGTATCCAAAAAGTGAAAAATTTGTTACATGTTTATGCTATTCGAGATTATACATGCCAAATTTGGCTCCTCAATGTCTTATAACTTATAAGTTATGGCCCAAAAATGCTGGTTATAAAGACGAGTTATTGACAACATGAAATAAACCTGTCCCGACATTGCGAGAACTTATATTCCAAATATGAAGCCTCTAGCTCTTTTAGTCTCTGATAACCGCGTGTTCATACAGACAGACGGACATGGCGAATTCGACTCGGCTGTTGATACTGATCAAGAATATGTATACTTTATATGGTATAGATGCTTTCTTATGCCTGTTACATACTTTTGCACAAAACCATAATACCCTTTTTACCCATTTTTAATGGGATCAGGGTATAAAAATGGTGTTGCCCCTTAAAGCATCGGTAGCACTGTTTTACTACTTGCGACGTCAGCTGTTTCCCTCTCAGTTGCCAAAATTTCTGTCGAACTATAGCTAAAAATATAGCTGTTTTGCTAAATTTAAAGCCGCCTCCGATATGACATCGGCGGCATTCATATGGGCATTGATGCGGTTCATAGGACGACGTAGCTGTCCAGAAAAAATGTATAGCGACAACGGCTTAAATTTCATTGGAGCAACTAATGCCTTGAACGATTTTATGAGTTGTTCAAATAAGAAAGCCATGAGTCAAGTGTAAACCAATTCTGTGCACAGCAACAAATTGAGTGGGTTAATATACCTGCGAGAGCTCCTCATGTTGGAGGCTTATGGGAAGCATGTGTAAGTCCGAGAAAAAACATTTTGATAGAGTTAGCGAAGGAATAATGACATATGACGAATTAGCGATGCTAACGAGACAAATATAAGCTATCTTAAACTCGATGCCATTGACGCCATTATCCGACAATCCCAACGACTTACAAGTGCTCACGCCAGCGCATTTCCTAATAGGCGGAACTTGGATGACGCTACTAGATTCAACAAGTAATACAAATTACAAAGGACTGCGTGAGCACTGGAAAGCGGTACAGTCTAATTGTGAGGAGTTTTGGAAATTATTTCTACTGATTCTGATTGCGAAGTTGTTGTCAAATAATTTTAATATTTCTATAGACGTGATCGGCCGACTAGAGGTGGTGGTGTTCTAATTGCCATTAAATCTACGCTCTAATCGGAAATTTTTAGTGTTACTATGCCCGCAGATGGTGAAATTGTTGCTGTTAAAGTAATATTCCCATCAAAGGCCCTTTTTATACCCTGAACCCATTAAAATTGGGTAAAAAGGGTTTAATGGTTGTGTGCAAAAGTATGTAACAGGCATAAGAAAGCAGAGAACTCTTGCTTGTCAACGACTGTCCCAGTGTTTCCGTGTCTAGGCCACTACCAGTAATAGTCCCTGAAGATTCTCACCATCCCACTATAGAAATTACTCTTTTCTCAAAAAATCAAAATGTTTTAAAAAATTTAAGAAGTCTAGCTCTAATTTCGACTTGTCTAAATATTCTATAGCCAAGAAAAAATTTTTTCTTCTAAACTCTCAATGCTACGAGAATTATCTTGTTCGCTGCAAACGAGGGTCCTAAACAATTTTACAATTTTGTGAATTCTTAGCGCAAGTCTTTTGGTTTGCCTTCTTCGTTATGCAGTAATGATTCAGTGGCTTCTGACCTATTTGCTTCATTTTTATACTCTGATACCGAAGGTGCTCATAGTATATTGGTTTTGTCGGATGTCCGTCAGGCTCGTCCGTCTGTCTGTCTGGATGAACGCACGTATTTCCGAAACGATATTAGATAGACTCTTGAAATCTTTTGTGTTATGATTATAGCTATCTGCTTCCGGTCAAGTTTGTTTCAAATTTATGCCACGCCCACTGGGAGGCTGGCAAATCGATAACATGTCGATACACCTCAAATCACAAATCGATTAAACGTGAATATCTCCCACAATTTTGAAGATAGAGTAATCAAATTTGGTAGGCTTACCTCCCGAAAAAATTGGATCCCAGGTTAATCGGCCATGCCCATTATTACGCCCACCAGCACCCCCAAATTTAATTTGAAATGCTTATATCTCCCGCAGTTTTAGAGCTAAAGTCACCATACTTGGAATATATATTACTGGTAACATCCTCTACAGATCACAGACTACGCCCACTCCCGCCCCCGTAATCGCGAAAATCTGTGTACATGAATGCACAATTCGATAACACGTGTATATTTCACGCAATTTAGAAGCTAGAGTCCCCAAATTCGGAATTTTCCGGCCACGTCCACTAGAACGCCCCCCAGCCACCCCGCCCCACGAAACACGGAAGCCTATTTCTCGCACAGCTTAAGAGCTAGGGCCACTAAAATTGGAAGATAGACTGCTTGTCAACCCCTCTAAAAATCGGCAAAAAATGTTGGGGCAACGCCCCTCCCGCCCCCAAAAATCGCGAAAGTGTATTTCTTTCACAGCTTTAAAGCCAGAGTCACCAAAATTGTAAAATAGACTTCTGGTCACCCATTCTTAAGATCGGCCACGCCTCCTCTCGTCCCCGAAAACTTGGAAGGCCGATTTCTGGTCACCTATACACCAGCAAAAATTATTTCATTTTTTCACCTATGCACTTATTTACTCGAACCATCTCTAACAGTTCACTTTTATCTTCTATTAAATCTCTAAAATCTTATTTCTCTCCAGGGCCTGACAATATCCCTAATTGTGTGCTTAAGGAGCGCTGTACTTCGCTAGTTCAACCATTGCTCAAGCTTTTTAATTTTAATCCATCCCTTGATTCTGCAGTCTTCCCATCTATATGGAAGGAATCGTTTGTGATTCCTTTAACTTAAAAGAGGTGGGAGTTCAGATATTTTGAATTATAGAGGCATTGCAAAGTTATGAGTCATCAGAAAATTATTTGAAAAAATCCTGACTGCGACTTTGCCACATCTCTGTAAGTCGAATACATCCCCTGCCAAACATGGCTTTATTAAGAATCGGTCCACCACAGACCAATCTGCTTGAGTTTACCTCCCTGGTAAATGATGTATTTCTCGCGAAAATGCAAACTGATGTTATATATACTGACTTCAGTAAAGCATTTGACTCTGTTAACCATGATATCTTGCTAAATAAGCTTGATTGCTTAGGATTTCCTCCCTCATTTCTCTTATGGATTGCCACCTATTGGAATGGTTGCACACAAAGAGTATTGCTTAGGTCAACTACTTCGAAATGGTTCACGTTACTTCCGGTGTACCTCAAGGCAGTCATCTTGGACCATTATTGTTTACTCTTTTTATTAATGACCTGCATTCTATCGAATCACACTGTCGTTTTCTTATGTACGCATATGATGTGAAACATATTTTTTCGTACACCGATCCCTTGGGTCATACGCATCTGCAAGCTGTTTTGAACTCTTTGCAGCTTTGGTGTTCGGCCAAATAACTGCAGCTGAATTGTTCTAAATGTATGTTCATGACTTTTACTCGAACTTGACCCTACTTAACCACTTATACGATTGACAATGTTCCATTGCAACGTATTTTTAGAGTTGAAGATCTTTGAGTCATTTTTTATAACAAGCTTACCTTTAATCTGCATATGTCGACTATTACTAATGAGGCCAAATGTGTATTAAGCTTCATTAAGCGTTAGTCGAAAGAATTTCACGATCCTTTCACCACAAAACTGTTCTATGTATCACTAGTTCGGGTTATCCTTCAATACTGCTCATGTATTTGGTCTCCACAGTACCAAAACTTCCAAGAGCGAATAGAATCCGTGCAGAAGCAATTTCTGCTCTTTGCCTAACGTGGACTTAACTGGGATCCCAATCTCCGTTTGCCATCGTATTCCAGTAGGCTTTTACTTATTAATCTTCCCTCGTTACTTAACCGTAGAACAACGTCTTTCTACACAAATTAATTAACGGCGACATAGACTCTTCCTTTCTGTTAGCTCGCCTAAACTTCTTTGTTCCTAGTAGGCCAACTCGAAACTACGTCCCCTTCATTTTACCTTCATGCACGACTGATTACGCTTTGCACAATAATCTTCGTGTTCTTTGCAAGGACTACAACAAAGTGTTCCATGTCATCTCGGTTGAGCTCTCTCTCCCACTAATAAAATCTTATATTCTTTTGTATTTACGGGACTCCTCTGCCCGTGTTTAGTTAAATCTATTTTCCCTTTTCTTTCTTTATTTTGCTCCTTTAAGTTTCTTTATTCTCTCTCTATCTTCTATTTTTCACTTTATAAAATACTTTCTTATAGTATATACTAACCTATTATAAATACTTGTTTCCTTTTAAGTATTAAAAAAACTACTAAACAAATATTTAATGATTTTTGGTCTATTGGTTTTTTCTGGGTTTTTCCCAATCCTTGCAACAAATGTTGGACGAATGATTTAATTTTGCTTTTCATATCCCCAGAAAATAACGTAATTTCAACTTTATATCTTTCAATTAATATATTTAATATTTTAAATTTTATGAAAATTTTGTATATACATTTAAATGTTTTATAATTTCATATAAATTCTTTTGTGTCAACTGTCAATAGTCGATCGTTGGTCCATTGAGTACTTGTCCGAGTTACAAAAAAAGTACAAATGAAGTAACGTAAAAGAGAACCAGAAGCCAGGCACTATGTTGTTGCTAAAACAAGAAAATTTGGCTCAAGCTACCTGGAGAAGGGTCAGGGTACCAAAGCCGATTATTGGAAAAAATGGGCTTTGAAGAATGATAGAGGTAGGGATCAGCACTGGAAAGTCGTTAAGATCGACACACAATGTTTGTCCATTTCCTTTTGAGGATAATGACTAGGCAAATATTGTATCTGCCAATGCAGTACTTAAAAAAGAAACTGACAAAAATGAAAAGTCAAGACGACGTGCTACAATTGAGCACAAACAAGAAACTGTAAACACCAATACTATATATGAGCCCAAACCAAGAAAACTTAAAAACATGTGGGGAAGGAATATCTTCGGCGTGCCGAAGATTTTATATTCTTCTCGAACCTTTAGGCAACTTGCACTCTGCCAACTGCACCACTGAAATTTTTTATTTACACTCATTCGAAGAAAATAGTATATTCACTTTATGTAACACATACAAGGAAGTGTCGACGACCCCCAAAGGTTACTGCCAGTATGCTTAGAATGACAAAACAAATTGATCAAGCCATGTCCGTCTGTCCGTCTGTCTGTCTGTCTGTCTGTATGTATGCAAACTAGTCCCTTAAATTTTGAGCCATCGCGATGCAACTTTGCACAGACACTTATTATTCAAAGGGACAGCACATTAGTCGGAGCCGGACGGATCGGACCACTACATCTTACAGTTGCCATACAACTCAAAGCCGGTTTTGGCCATAAATCCGATCTTTTCAAAGCAATTGCTTACATATTTCGTATACATATGAGCATCCTTATAACTTATCAACGGGTCAAATTGCCAAACGATTGAGTCATAAATCGTCGAAGATATGCGTCGTTAAATATCTTGAAAAACAGGTGCATATGACGCAAACAAGCCCAAGCGCAAGTAAGCTCTTGACAGTCTGCTCTACAAGGGATTTTGTCATCGATCATCAAAACGGTTTGTGGCGTAAGGGGTAAAGTGACGGGCTGACAAACGAATGTTCGCAAGTTCGAATCTACAAGCGGCGAGCTGATCATATATTTTTCACTTTTCTTCTTATTCTTGCCTTTCAAATATAAAATAACTGTAATCAAATTAATTTGCTTCCAATGTCTTAGAACAAAAACAATGCCACGCGAAAAAACAAATGCTCAGTATAATCGAGTTTGTCAGCGATTTTTAAAACTGCTTGGTGTAAGTAGTAGAGTGCTGCGCTGACAAACGCGAGTTGCAGGTTGCAGGAAAACAAAAACAAGAAAGCTTTTGACAGTCTGCTCTTCAAGGTATTTGTCATCGATCATCAAAACTGCTTGTGGCGTAAGGGGTAAAGTAGCGCGCTGACAAACGAAAGGTCGCGGGTACGAAACTCAGCGGCGAGCTGGTCATTTATTTTCACTTTTTTCTTATTCTTCTTTTCAAATATAAAATAACTGTAATCAAATTAATTTGCTACCAATGCCTTGGAACAAAAACTATACAACGCAAAAAAAAGATGAGTATAATCGAGTTTGTCAGCGCATTTCAAAACTGCTTGGTGGCGTAAGTATTAGAGTCCTGCGCTGACAAACGGGAGAACACGGTTCAAATCCCAGCCGCGACTTACTGGTTTTTATTTGTTTTCTAATTATTTTTTTCAAATAGATATCAAATAGCTTGAATTCAATATTTTAAAAGAAAACATTTAAATTCATATGATACCAATTCTTAGAGCAAAAAAATAAATGCCACGCGATAAAACGATTTTTTACTACTTTTGAAATTTCAGTTGTGCAGTTGGCAGAGTGAAAATTGCCTAAAGGTTCGAAAAGAGTATAGAATCTTCGGCACGCCGAAGATAATCCTTTCCCACTTGTTTCAATCTCTTTTTTGCAATCAGAAGTAGTATAAAATCAGGTTCACAAATCAGAAAAATAATATTTCTTTTGTTTATTTGTTACTTATGTTAGCTTTGTTTTATCCAAAGATACTATCGAAAAACGTTTAAAAGAAAAAATAGAGTAAATAAATAAATAAATAAAGAATAAAAAAAAATTTAGTAAAATAATAAAGGAAACAAGTAAGAGTGCTCTAGTCGGGAGTGCCCGACTAGGAGATACCCTGAACCCAGTCCTTACATTCATACTAATCTGTCAGTGTGAATACATACATGTAATGGAAAGTAAAATCTCAAATAATTTCTGTGTCTATTGACCGATATTTCTGAAATTTTTAGGACATAACTATTAAGCTATTAAATGTGTAACCAAACCAAAATTGCAAGGTCAACTTTTGGGGGGATGGGGGGGTGGTATCCAAAAAGTGAAATATTTGTAATATGTGTATGATATTCGAGATTATACATGCCCAATGTGGGGCCTCTAGTTATGGCCAAAAAACAATGGTCTGAAGTTGAAATTTATCGATAACTTTTAAACGGGATGGGCTATCGATAAAATGAAAAAAACTTGTACTGTTCCGGGACTACGAGAACTTATATTCCAGATATGAAGTCTCTAGCTCTTATAGTCTCAGATATCTGCGTGTTCATACAGACGGACAGACGGACAGACAGACAGACAGACGAACATGGCTAGATCGACTCGGCTGTTGATACTGATCAAAAATACATATACTTTATATGGTCGGAGATGCTTCCATATGCCTGTTATATACTTTTGCACAAAACCATAATACCATTTTTACCCATTTTTAATGGGTTAAGGGTATAAAAAGAGGAAAAACAACATATTATATAAAATTTAACAATATTTTTAAATCTGGCTTTAAGCACACTTAGACTTGATTTGAATTCGCTTTACTGTTTTACATACACGTTTTGCCGAAATAGACAGGGACACCCACGACACGACCACAGTGCTACACGAGGCGATAATTATCGCAAACCAGGTCGATGAGATTACGAGAACTAGCCAACTGGGAAAGACTGGAGTGGTCAACTCAAATTTTTTGGTCCACGGCGAAGTCGGCACAATTCTTTCAGAAGTGGATAGCCTCTGATATGAAAACGTGGTCGAGGTGGTGAAAAATTCTAACGAATGGAACTTCACTGTTGTATATCTTGGCAATGCCCAAGGTAACAGACAGAAAATATGGGTCGATGTTTCTTTACCCAACGATATCGAACGGGAACAGGTTGTATTGGAGTATATCAAGTTGGCAATGAACCCATTGGAGACATATGCTGTTTTAGGAAATTGTTTCTCCATTGGCAATACAACCGTACGCCAAGAAAAAGATATACGCAAACGCAGGCCATGCGGCACTCGATTACTTGAGGAACAGCCAGGAGGTGGTTGAACTAGTTGACGATGGTACCATATTCTTGACCCATTTCAATGGAACAGTGGCCGCCGCTTCTAAGATTACCGCTTGGAGGGATCTTTTATCGTCCAATTCGACAATGAAACGATATTGACCGGGAACAGGAATTACACAAGCTATTCGTCATTCCATTTGATGGCAATGCCATTTGCTAAAATATGTTCACGATTTTAGCTTGGAAAACTTGCAAAAACTATCCGACATGTCCATCGAGATCTTATTCTCTGTCTTCACAGAAGTAACCGTAGTTTTGGTTATCATGTCAACACTGTACTTCGTCTGGAGGAAAATAACTTGGACTAAGAGAATCCCGAAACTACGAGATCCCGCCTCGGACTTAGAATCGCAGGCCACCAACGAGCCTGCAGCCGAGACCTAATGATCTGTGGGACACAGATCTTGTGGTGGGGAGGAGTTAATACCGGCTGGGGCTCCCCTCCCTCTCACTTCTCCGCGCCAGCCACAAACAACGGCATAACAACTGCAGTGGCAGCGACGGAACAACAGCAACCGAGCCAAGCCATTGACCGCCGCTAGCCGTCTCAGCTTAGCTGCGCACACTCTTCACCCCGCCCCTATGCCACGCTCAGTATAACCAAAACTGCAGCGTTTAATATTTGGTGCGGCGACAAAGTCGCGCCAAGTAAACATAAGCCGCTTCAGACGGTTTCACAATATCCGTTGTGCTACTATTGGAATTTGCTGATGCGGGGATTTGTGCTCAAGCGATCGGTCAGCCAGACGCGCTCAATTGGGGCCTCAATTGGAGCAGAACGCATTCCGATCATTGATTCAAATAAATGCTTGTAACGTCTTCTACATGTCTGCATTCTTATTTCATAGTAAAATCGCATATAATAAGACGACAAAGCAGTTATCAATCAAGCAGGAACATTCCGAGTAACCAGGAAATCACTGGATAACGCGAGATGCGTACTTTGACTATTAGGTTACCCTCGAGGGTTACTGGTGACGTCCACTACAGATCACAGAACAAAAATTTCGAACACGATTACATCTGACATACTCCTGTTTGTAAGTGTAAGGGAAGCCTTTACACACACCCGGCGTGTGAGTATAAGACAGTCGCACACACCCACACACACACACACACACACACACACACACACACACACACACACACACACACACACACATACATCATACACACCACCTGTGCGGTAGGAATCTTTTTCATGGCTGCACGTCTGTTGCTGGCTGCCGTAGCGTACCTGACACAGATGTGCGCTAAGGGTATTCTTTTTTAGGGATGATAAATTTCATATATATATATATATATTAAATTGATTACATCTGACATACTCCACTATTCTTAGCTACATACATATATGCTTTAATAAAGGATCTTTTAAATTGAATACATCTTTATTTTATTGTATTAGATTAATAATTAATTATATTTGACAATCATATTTATTTCATTCGTTCGTATTTTATATTGGAAGTAGCATATTTGTCTTCACTACTTTTGTTTTGTTGGTCCTTTTTTTTAAATGGGCTCTGATCAACTTTATACTGTTTTTCTTTGGAGCTATATTTTCACCCATCAAGTAAACGCCTCTAAGATCTATACTTATTTATTTATTTTTTCGTAAAATTTAGCTTTTTATTTTTTTTTATTTCTGTGTCATTCTAATTCAAAGCTTAGTATATTGAGATATTAGATGATCCAGTTCAACTACTCGTGTTGTATAGAAGAAACAGGCGCATGTATTAACCCTTCTATGCTCAGATTTGAACAGCAGGGGCACAAAGTTGAATGCATCCCATATTCCGATGTTCTCATACTTCAAGATATATTCTCTGTATTCATTAATGAGTTTCTCGTGCTCCGGAAAAATCGTTCTCTTATAAAATTTTAAATTTTGAATAGATGTTCATATTTTTTTGCGCTTCCATTTCGATCTTCACTTCAAAGAGAAGAAATACGACTGGATGAAGTTTTATTATGATAAACGTAGCTATACTAACATCTCTCTTCTCATTTTATATTTCCCCGAGTATTGTTTTAATTGATAGCCCATCTTCTTAGAAATTTCAAAACATAGTCGAGTTAAATCAATTTCTACATAATTTTCATAACTTGCTCCCAGATACGTAAGCCTAATGTCATATTTCCGTATCCATGAACATTTTGGAATAATAAAATTATAATCAATGTTCCTTATTTCATTTTTAGTATAGTGTTCCAACATAAAAACAAGTAAGAGTGCTCTAGTCGGGAGTGCCCGACTAGGAGATACCTGAACCCAGTCCTTACAATCATTCGTACTACTCTAAACTCACACATGCTGCAGTACAAGCAGTACAAGCAGTGCAAGCGGTTTAAGCAGTTAGCTTGCTCTTTCGCTGAGCCCCACACAATGGAAAGTTAAATCTTAAATAACTTCTGTGTTTATTGTTCGATCTATTGAAATTTTTGGGGCAAGCAATTGTCGATTATATGTGTTACCAAACCAAATTGCAAGGTCGTACCTTCAAAAATGGGTTTTTTACTTTTTGGGGGTTTTGGGGGCTGGTATCCAAAAAGTGAAATATTTGTTACATGTGTATGCTATTCGAGATTATACATGTCAAATTAGGGACTCCTAGCTCTTATAACTTGTAAGTTATATCCAAAAAACGCTGGTCTGAAATCGAAATTTATCGATAACTTTTGAACGGGACGAGCTATCGATAAATTTTAATAAACTTGATCTGTCCCGGGATTAGAGAACTTATGTTCCAAATATGAAGTCTCTAGCTCTTGTAGTCTCTGATATCTGTGTGTTCATACAGACAGACAGACGGACAGACGGACAGACAGACGGACATGGCTAGATCGACTCGGCTGCTGATACTGATCAATAATATATATACTTTATATGGTCGGAGATGCTTCCTTATGCCTGTTACATACATTTGCACAAAACCATAATACCCTTTTACCCATTTTTAATGGGTTCCGGGTATAATGATGTTACCAAGCGTAGGTTCGTATAACATCACCTCGTATTTTTCTCTTATCATCATCACTAGTTTTTGATCTCATGATTCACTCTCAAATTCAATTTTATTACCATACTGAATTAATATTAATATACATTGCCTATCCGTCTTTCTAATCCTAAAAATATACTTAATTGTATTAATTAATAGGTGTTCAATTATTGTATCAGGCATAAAAAACTGAAACTGTTCAAGCCTTAGCTGAATATATTCTTTATATGCTAATAATTGTAAACATTCATCTTTTCCAAAACCAATGAAATTACGCTTGTCTTGCTGCATCCATAAAATGGGGGTGAAATCTCTACTTCTTAAAAAACCACATTTTAATTTTAATTGAAGACTTACATAATATTCAAATCCAAAAATGATCTTATGATCCTTTGCTTTTCTCCTTTTTAATTCAAGCGTGTCCATATTGTTTGATATTCTATTTTAAACTAAATTGAAATGTACCATGAAATTGCTATTTAAGTGGGGAAATCGGCATGACTTATCACAGTACATTATATACAACGGTGACAATATGATCACAGTAGATAGAGAGACATCTGTTCTGGTTGATTTCCAATATATGTTTGGAAATGAAAGTAAGCTTTTTGTTAAGGAGCTGGCATTCATGCAAGCTGGCTCCGTCATACCCAATTTCTTTCACTTTAAACCGCCATACAATATAAAAGAGACAGATAAAACTACCAGAAAATCTCTTAGTATAAGCAAACGGTATATCGATGGATTAGATTGGTCTGATTTTGACATTTCATATTTAAGCCTAGGTGAAATATTGAAACCATTAAACAGTTATACTACTGTTATTTTTATACCCTGAACCCATTAAAAATGGGTAAAAAGGGTATTATGGTTTTGTGCAAAAGTATGTAACAGGCATATGGAAGCATCTCCGACCATATAAAGTATATATATTCTTGATCAGTATCAATAGCCGAGTCGATTTAGCCATGTCCGTCTGTCTGTCTGTCCGTCCGTCTGTATGAACACGCGGATATCAGAGACTACAAGAGCTAGAGACTTCATATTTGGAACATAAGTTCTCCTAATCCCGGGACAGATCAAGTTTATGTCTTTTTATCGATAACTCGTACCGTTTAAAAGTTATCGATAAATTTCGATTTCAGACTTGCGTTTTTGGGACATAACTTCAAAGTTATAAATGCTAGAGGACTGGGTTTAGGGTATCTCGTAGTCGGGATTTCCCGACTAGAGCACTCTTGTTAAATAAATATTTGAGTACAAATATAATAGATTTAGAGCTTGAACAAAGTTTATCACGATTTCCAAACTATTTTACAAATTGTAAATTTCATAAAAAATCAAGTAAGAGTGCTCTAGTCGGGAGTGCCCGACTACGAGATACCCTGAACCCAGTCCTTACAATCATTCATACTAATCTAAACACACATATGCTGCACTACAAGCAGTACAAGCAGTGCAAGCGGTTAGCTTGCTTTTTCGCTGAGCCCCACACAATGGAAAGTTAAATCTTAAATAGCTTCTGTGTTTATTGTTCGATCTTATTGAAATTTTTGGGGCAAGCAATTGTCGATTATATGTGTGACCAAACCGAATTGCAAGGTCGAACCCATTAAAAATGGGTAAAAAGGGTATTATGGTTTTGTGCAAAAGTATATAACAGGCATAAGGAAGCATCTCCGACCATATGAAGTATATATATTCTTGATCAGTATCAACAGACGAGTCGATTTAGCCATGTCCGTGTGTCCGTCTGTCTATGTGTCCGTCTGTCCGTCTGACCGTCTGTCCGTCCGTCTGTATGAACACGCGGATATCAGTGAGTATAAGAGCTGGAGACTTCATATTTGGAATTTAAGTTCTCGTAGTGCCGAGACATATTAAGTTTATTTCATTTTATCGATAACTCGACCCATTCAAAAGTTATCGATAAATTTCGATTTCAGACTAGCGTTTTTGGGACATAACTTCAAAGTTATAAGAGCTAGAGGTCATGTAAGGTCTTGAGTAGCATACACATGTAACAAATATGTTTGGATACCACCCCCTAAACCCCCCAAAAGTTAATAAAACGCATTTTTGAAGGTACGACCTTGCAATTTGGTTACAATTATTGACAATTGTTTGCCCCGAAAATTTCAATAAGATCGGACAATAAACACAGAAGTTATTTAAGATTTAACTTTCCATTGTGTGGGGCTCATCGAAAATACAAGTTTACTGCTTAAACCGCTTGCACTGCTTGTACTGCAGCATGTGTGTGCTTAGATAAGTATGAATGAATATTAAGACTGGATTCTGGGTATCTCCTAGTCGGGCACTTCCGACTAGAGCACCCTTACTTGTTCTTAATATCTCCTTTGGTAATTACAAACATATCTCGAACAAGATCACGAAGATAATTTCTCACTTCTAAAAAGCTTTCATTTCCATCATCCCAACAAAGATAATGCTGATTTCGAGTCAATCAGAAGTTAGTTTTCCGTATGTTTTTAGATAATCGAAGAAAATCATATGGTGCTTGTATGAGATAATGAGTGTCAGGATAAAAAGCATTCCTAAAAACTACAGCAATTTCTTTCAATATAAAGTGTTTATTAACACCATAAAATCCCCGAATATCAACAACAACTTGATTCTGCATTAGTTTTATAGTTCTTTTTTTGAAATTTTTTTTTTCATATAATGCGTTGAACTAACCCCGTCAACGGCGAATACTCAACTAATCGGTCATGTATAAGCAAACAATATACCCTCGTGTTCCTCAAGCTTGGATTATTAAGTTCAATAGAGACTCTCACATCGATTGGTCCAGTTTTACTGATTCATTCTGATGAGACAGATCGATGACCACAATCGGCGCTTTTCCCTCAAGTTCTGTAGGTATAACTTGTTTGAAAATTTGCATACATATCATATAAGTAGCAAATCGTTCACGATTAAAATTGATATTCATATCATCATAAGGATACATCTCACAGTTTAAAAATACTTTTAGGTTTCTTAAATTACTCTGAATCAATTTATTCGCCACTTCAAAAGCTATTATTGCAAAACGAGGATGTTCTCTATTGGCTGCAAGTTTTACAATCCAAACATGATGAGCACCCTCAGAAAGTGTTGGGTCTAGATAGCAATCCCAACTACGGAAATCCAGCGGTAGCGCGCCTCCATTTTTTGTTACAGTAAACATTTCTAATTTCCTCTCAACACTGAGAGATACATGTATTGTTTGCCATGATATGCTAGCAATATTTAATTTAAATTCATTTACTCAAATTTTATTATAAAAAACATCCGCCATGCTCTTAGTCATAAGTAGTATGAGTTCATGTTTACAATTTAATAGAATCTTTTTATACTCTTCAGCAAATCCAAGTAATTGTTTAAGAGGGACGGAGAAATTAAAATGTGCAGTGTTTGAAAGCTCTCTGTCATTCCCATTGAACCAACCAGAATTTCCAAGCATCTGACTTTCAAGTTTATTCAGAGAAATATAGTTTTTCATACATGTTGTAGTACCAACAAACCAACAAAGCGCGTCCTATCAATTTCGACACCATTAAGCTCATATCGAACTTCATCAAAAAGATAGCCCATACAATTGTTTTTCAGTTTACCGTTTTCAGTAGGCGAATTATTGGCCAAACAAATTGAACCTTTAACATTAATAAAACTCTCACTAGGTAATACATATAAATCCTGATTCTGTATTGTAATTATAATTTCGTCATTTCTTTTAAATGATTGTATGTAGGGAGAATAACTATGGTATTGTTTTTTGATGATGCTTTCATCCGAGAATGCTTTCTCTCGAACATTTAATAGATTATTCTTTTTTTTTATTTGCTCTAATTTTGAGACCTAGAGATTGTAAAAATATTTTGTTTTCAATTGATATTGCCCTCGATTTTGACCCTCTTCCTTCAAGAGTATAACTTATAATTTTTGGCGATGTGGTGTAACAGGCGTTTTTATTATAGATAATCATTCTTGACACCTTAAATGTAAACGAAGTGTTACACTCTCTTCACGCAGATTAACCAAGTTTCCGTCCTGATCTACTAGCCGTATTATTAACGACTGTATCTCGCGTGTTCACGGGTAAATAATTCAGATTGTTGGGTCTCTCACTCAATATATAACCTGGAAGCACATTAATAGTAAACTCATGTAAAGCATGACTTGATTCCTGGTTTATATATGACCCGCTTACAATATTACATTCTAAGCGAATCGTATTTACTTTTAAGACATCGACAGGTTGATCTGATATGTGTAAAGCATTCGGTCTAAGCTCTCTTTTATGAAACCCAAATAATCGCCCGATCGATCTGTTTTTATTAAAATAAATGGTATGCTCCTTAGTTGAAATCATTACTTGAAGCGTGTTGTTGTTGCTTTCAATCAGAGGGTGTTTTACTTTGATCGGTTCTTTTTCCTTCATTTTCTCAGGAATAACATCACTTATATCGTTTAGCTCGTATGATCCAACGGGGATCTCAAAAACATGTTCTCCAACATGAAATAAATTATTCTCATGATCCACATTCGGTATTGAGTTATACATATGAAAATCAATAAGTGCGCATTCATAATTTCCAATCAACTCAATGGGCGGATGATAGTTTGCCCGTAAAATAGATTTATTCCCAGTCTACGTCAGCGTTGTTGTCATTTCGAAAGATTAATGATGATTAAACTAATATTTAATTTTTCTACGTTTTTATTATAAATTTATATGTAATCAGAGAAACCTCGCCTATAACGTCTACTGTCTATAAAATCATCTTTGCTAATCAGTAAATATCCATACTTATCTTTCCAGCAGAATTGACAAATTTTCTTAAATGTTTCAATATTCATATCTATACCCACGTGATCTTGTTATACATGTTTCATATTTAATTCATCCTGCTTAAACAATATTATCATATTAGCGTTATCACGCATAAGGTGTTTTGGGATACGTGTATACGTTTGACATAAATAACACGCATCGATTTGATTATATCTTCCCATGCAAAAGTATGAATGTTATCTTGTTTTTCACAGGCTACATCATCAAATATCATTATAGAATTGGTTTTCGCTTTATTTGGTGCAATAACATTTTAATTTTCAGAAAATGTATAATAGCCCATCCCTTTTATCGACTATCGACTTAACCAATGCTTTCAAGTATTCATATTTCGGCTGGTATAGAGACTTTGAATATAAATAAATATTTTCAATCTTTAATCCATTAGGGCTTTCAATCATATTAATAATTATATTTGTCTTTCCACAATTAGATGGTCCCACAATTAGTGCTCTGATTGAGTTGCTTATCATCATTAAAATCTATATTTCTGACTTCTATATGTGTGTTTTGTTTTATTAATCGCATATTAGTATTCCATTATTAGAATTAGAAACAAGTGGGAAAGGATTATCTTCGGCGTGCCGAATATTCTATACTCTTTTCGAACATTTAGGGAATTTTCACTCTGCCAACTGCACCACTGAATTGGTATCTTATGAATTTAAATTTTGCATTTAAAATATTAAATTCAAGCTATTTGATATATGTATATTTGAAACAAATAATTAGCAAAAAAAAATCAATAAGTCGCGGCTGGGATTTGAACCGAGTTTTCCCCGTTTGTCAGTGCAGCACTCCAATACCTACGCCACCAAGCAGTTTTATAATGCGCTGACAAACTCGATTATCTGATCGTTTTTTTCGCGTTGTATAGTTTTTGTTCTAAGACATTGGTAGCAAATGAATTTGATTACAGTTGTTTTATATTTGAAAAGAAGAATAAGAAAAAAATGAAAATAAATTACCAGTTGCCGCTTTTGTTTGTCAGGGCGTCACTTTACCCCTTAAGCCACAAACCGTTTTGATGATGGATGACAAAATCTCTTGAAGAGCAGACTGTCAAAAGCTTACTGGGCTTGACTTTGTTTGTTCATATGCACCTGTTCTTTCAAAATATTTAATGATGCATATCTTCGCTGTTTATGACTCAATCGATTTGCGATTTTACCCATTGATGATTTATAAGGATGTTCAAGTGTAAAATGAAATTGAAAGCAATTGCATTGAAAAATCGGATTTATGGCAAAAACCGACTTAGAGTTGTATGGCAGCTATAAGATATAGTGGTCCGATCCGGCCGGCTCCAACCAATGTGCTGTTCCTTTGAACTAATACAGACGTCTGGGCTGCAAAGTTTCATCTTTGGGGTCTCCGACGCTTCCTTCTATGCCTTACAAACTTCAGCACAAACTTAATATACTATTTTCTTCGAAAAGAGTAAACAAATTTTAAAAAATTAAGATATGAATGTGACCATGAATGGGCTGCTTTGGCGACTGCAATGTCCAATGAGCACTTACAGGAAGTGAAATTTTATAAAATGTTAGTTTTGCACTTCCATGTAGCGATGTAGCTTGTATATAAAAGATATTAATAATTAAATTTATTTAATTAAAACCAACGCTATGAATCATTTTGGGAAAGAGACGTAACACAATTAATTAATTAACGCTTTTGCATTGAGAAGCATGCTTCTAAATTTTTGGTTGGAGCGCCTGATTGAGCTGAGATTTAGGAGGCACTGCGACCGAAGGGCGGTCTTCTGTACAATTTGGTTTCTTATGGAGACGGAGATCAAATCTTTTGTCGAGGAATTTATAATATGTGCTGGAATAACGAAGTCTCTGCACAGATACTTCATCCTACTCCAAATAATGGTTAGGCAAACACATAAAATGTGCTTTGAAACTGCACTCTGTGTCGGGGCAGTGACCTGCTTGGATCTTCGCCCATCAGACACGGGCAACCAAATTGACAACAGGCATGACCATCATACTGTACAGCCAACTGATGGTCTTGGAGTCTAAGCCCCACGTTTTACCACAGAGCCTACGTCATGCTTACATGGCATGAGTACATTTGGCCAACGCTTTGCCTAAGAGAGAGTTCCAGTTGAGCCTCTCATCCAGATTAACGTCTGGATATTTGACATCGCACCGACGTAGAGTTGTGCGACATTGATGATGAGTTTTGTTAAGGGAACGATAATCGACTTCTTTGGGTTCATGTTCAGACTTCTATGCACCATCTAATAACCGTATTGAGTGACGTTTGGATCAATTCGATGATGATATTGGCTGTATTTACTGAAACTACCAGTTCATTTGCAGTGTATGCAGATGTCTAGCTCCGATATTTAATAAAGTAGTTCATAAATCTAGGGATCACAGAAAGGGAGACAAGACCTCGCCCTGTGGATACCCTTTCACTGTTCGGATGTGGACAGTGGTGGCATCAAGTGTTGGTTTTATGTCTCTAAGCACTTTCTCATTATGGATCTCGTTCTCGTACAGACCAAACCTACTTTTTCCAAATATTCAACAAAATTATGTTTTTATAATCTTTTCGAAGAAAATAGTATATTAAGTTTGTGCTGAAGTTTGTAACGCATAGAAGGAAGCTTCGGAGACCCCCAAAAGTTACTGCCAGTATGCTTAGAATGACAAAACAAATTCATATAGCCATGTCCGTCAGTCTGTCTGTCTGTTTGTCTGTATGTATGCAAACTAGTCCCTCAGTTTTTGATCTATCGTTATAAAACTTTGCACAGAGACTTATTATTCAAAGGGACAGCACATTGGTTGGAGCCGGCTGGATCGGATCACTATATCTTATGGGTGCCATACAACTGGTAGTCGGTTTTTGGTCATAAATACCATGTTTTCAAAGCTATCGCAATGAAACTTTGCACACATGTGCATATTATTCAAACATACATAGCCGTGATCAGAGCCGGCCGGATCGGACCACTATATCTAGTAACTGCCATACAACTCGAAGTCGGTTTTGGCCATATATCCCATTTTTTCAAATCTATCGCAATAAAACTTTGCACTGATACTTATTATTCAAGAGACATCACATTGGTTGGAGCCGGCTGGATCGGATCACTATATCTTATAGCTGCCATACAACTCGAAGTCGGTTTTGGCCATATATCCCATTTTTTCAAATCTATCGCAATAAAACTTTGCACTGATACTTATTATTCAAAGAGACATCACATTGGTTGGAGCCGGCCGGATCGGATCACTATATATTATAGCTGCTATACAACTGGCAATGAATTAAATATTCTTAGAACAAAAAATGTTACGCGACAAAACGATTTTGTACAGCTTATGAAATTTCAGTGGTGCAGTTGGCAGAGTGAAAATTGCCTATAGGTTCGAAAAGAGCATAAAATCTTCGGCACGCCGAAGATAATCCATCCCCACTTGTTTTTATACCCTGAACCCATTAAAAATGGGTAAAAAGGGTATTATGGTTTTGTGCAAAAGTATGTAACAGGCATATGGAAGCATCTCCGACCATATAAAGTATATATATTCTTGATCAGTATCAACAATCGAGTCGATTTAGCCATGTCCGTCTGTCTGTCTGTCCGTCCGTCCGTCCGTCCGTCTGTCTGTATGAACACGCGGATATCGAAGACTACAAGAGCATATTTGGAATATAAGTTCGCGTAATCCTGGGACAGATCAAGTTTATTTCATTTTATCGATAACTCGTCCCGTTAAAATGTTATCGATAAATTTCGATTTCAGACTAGCGTTTTTGGGCCTTAACTTAAAAGTTATAAGAGCTAGAGGCTCCAAATTTGGCATGTATAATCTCGAATAGCATACACATGTAACAAATATTTCACTTTTTGGATACCACCCCCCAATCCCACCAAAAGGGGGTATGAAGGTATGACCTTGCAATTTGGTTTGGTCACACATTTTATAGCCAGTGCTATGTCCAACAAATTTTAGAAAGATCGGACAATAAACACAGAAGTTATTTAAGATTTTACTTTCCATTGTGTGGTGCTCAGTGAAAAAGCAAGATAACTGCTTAAATCGTTTTCACAGCTTGCAGTATGTGTGTGTTTGTATGTATGCACACTACTAGGCAAGTATTATGGGATGTCAGAACTGGGTTCAGGGTATCTCCTAGTCGGGCAGTCTGACTAGAGCACTCTTACTTGTTCTTTTTATTATTGTATACATTTCAGTTATTTAGACTACAATGTCCCCAAGCGTAGGTTCATATACCATCACTGCGTATATTCCGCTTGTCATCAGTAGAGCTTAATGTTGTTTTTCTTAATTTATGTGTATACAGGCTATGAATCTTTGACCTAATTAGCATCAAACAATCACTAAATTTCGTATTATCAAACAAACATTCCTTATAACTGTTTATTGTTAATTTATCTAACGCAGACCTCTTAACGCCTTTTGACTTCTTTACACATCCACCACCCTCAAGCGAAATTGAATACATTTTGGCACGGAGGCCTACAGATTCTAACATTTGTTTACCCCAGTTTTCATCTTTAAATTTGCCTAAAACTTTGTTATTACACCTCTTAACACCATTTTTTTTCGCTAATTCTTCAGAATATTCTGATGTGTCAAATCTCATTTCTACATCTTTAGCAATATCTACAAAGAAATCGTTAGTCTGTATGGAGTATATGAAGGAATCTGTATCCATATAATTCAAAGAGAGTTTATCTTGAAATTTGGGTCTCATATATTCATAATGAAAATCAAACATTTGCCATTTTGATAATTCTAGAACCGTAAATCCTAAATACATAGGCTTATCATAAACATTATGGAGTCGATTCATTTGAATAGCATACATATCTTCTGAAAATTGTGCCAAACTCTGGAAATTGGCCTTAGCAATCAACGAACGGTTGCGATTTGTTGAATGCCAAGAAGTAACGAGCTTTACGTCTTTTCGTTTCTCAACATTTTCCATGGTTTTTCCATATACAGCATTGTTCAATAATTTAAAAAAATCTTTATCAAATTTGTTTTTTGCCAATGTTCTATAATGGGTGTTTAAGTCAATATATTTTTTAAGCCAAGTTGGTTGTTTAAATTTAAGAACTATATGAATTTTTTTTAGTATTAAATCATTTCTTAAGCATTGTTGCAGGTTTCTATAGTGAATCGGATACTTCACTTTAGACCTCAGATCAGCAACAAGTTTGTTTACTTTAGCTTGAGACGTAGGTTTCTGGTTAAGCGGACAAAAGGGGAGATCGTTATGTTCATTATGTAGCTGTATTGGATAAAATAAATCAACTTCGAGAATGAAACCATATTCAGATGTATCCCCAATAGATGAAATATCTAAAGAATGAATTTATTCATCGTTTAACCATTGAAAACCAGTATATGGTAAGCTTTGTGACATTGCGCAACTTTACAGATTATTTGCATCTAAATACATCAAATGCTCGGAAGGTTTGCTACCATCGTAGTATTGCAAGTACTTGTGGTTGGCTTTGGAATATCTCTTACAACACTGTACTAGCCCGCCACGAATTCCATTTGCACACTTAATTACGATTATAATTTTTAAATTTAAGGCTTGCCTTTTCTAAAGTGGGTAAAGTCGCAACCACTTTGCCACATTGCTGTTTGTGTTCCGCGTACAACCTTTCATTATGGGAATAATTTAGGCAGGTGTGCATAACAAAAGGGGTTGATGTTGAGTTGTTATCTTATTAAGTATAAGTCTGAAAGTATAAACAAAAAACAAGAATATGATATATAAGCTATATATATATATATATATATAAATTTTTCAATAAAAGTACATACCTCGATAGTTATTTTATCCATGTAAAATGCGCCCGACCTTCCTTCTCTAAGAGCAAGAGGCTTATATGTTAAATACAGTGGTCCGATGATATTATTCATTTCCTCGTCAAAGCCAAACACATTAATACTAATGCTTGGGTTCTGATTTTCGAAAATTTTAATTTGCTTAATAGGCAACGGAAACTAAATATTGTTAGAGTCCAGTGATAATGTATCATTAATCCTGATCGATGAGCACCAGATGTTTGTTGCTCCATAGCTACTGCATTTTGTAGCGTTTTTATTTTTTGGAGTTAATTTGAGTGCTGATATTAATGCCCATTTAAAACAAAACTCATCGGGGTTTTCCATGTTTATTAGCGCTCTTTTGGCTTTGAGCGACTTTGGTGTTTCGATGAAACTTGAAACTTTTATTGGAGTATATTTATTTATATTGAACTCCAGTATCTCCACTGTATCTCCCTGAAATTCGTCCATTTTTCCACGAATACTTTCTGAATGTGAAACATACAATTCCTTGAGTTCGCTTGCAGCAGTTACAACATTCATATTTGATTGGTGCGATTTTATTGACATAATCATTTCATCATCGCAAAATATGATGTATTCAGCAAAAAGCTCAAAGTTCAATTGACATTTTGTGTGTGTGATCCGTATATTATTGATTAGGGGGATCAAGGCTCCTCCTGATTCATGCATAAACTCAACCGGGTCAAGGAGCTCCTCTCGCAAATGTGGATATACGATTTTAAAACCACTAGAGATATGCTTCACGGCACTGGATAGAGGTGTAAAAGCCTTCAATTTGTGAGCATTTGATCTCAGATGAGAGCTCAATTTGGAATGTAGTATGCGTATATTACATGCACTACAAAATTTGAGATCCTGTGTTGTTGATGATGAGATGCATTGAATGTCCAGTGTTAATGATTGAAGCGTTGGCTATTTTAAATATTTTATTACTAAAATAATTTGGCAGCATTCTCGGGTCGATGGGTGCACTGATATTCTGATAAATGAAGTTAATATTGTAGTCTATTCTCCGCATCCATGGTGTTGTAGTTGTAGGTCATGTAATTGTTGATGTTGTTGTCGGCCATTTTTAAACATTTGTTAAAATTGGTTAAACACAAACACAATACTTTAATTTTAAGCGCGTAAACGTTTATACTCTATAGTTCGAGAACTACTGAATGTGAGCGGAGTTAAGGCTCCTTGATCAAGGATACAGGATAACCAGATTTCATATAGCTAATAATTGCGGTTTTAGGGTAAGCCCGGGAATACGCACATCTGTGTCAGGTACGCGACGCTAGCCATTGACCGATTCATGATTTGTGTGCCGTTAAAAAGATTACTAACGCACAGGTGTGTATGTGTGTGTGTATCTGGCTGCCTTTACACTCACACGCCGGGCGTAACTTATCATCAGGTGCGGCGGTATCCTTTGAGCTTTTGTCATTAGCGGCACGATCGTTTAATCTACCGTCATTTGACCATAAACCACTCAAAACCGAGCCCACCGCAAGTGTGGTTGGCTTGTTTATGGTTCAAACCTTTTTAGGGACAACCATTGTTATGTAGGTCATAAATATCACATTATCCTTACCGTACAGATCTGCACATCTGTTGGATCCTAATGTGTGCGCCTGCCAAGACTACAAGTGTTTATGTTATCACCTGCTTAGGCACCAGCTGTCAAGCCCCAATTAATTTATTGCTTTGTAATGGTTTTGGGTTTATTTCACAACATTATGTGACATTGATCTATAATAATGACCACTGATAATGGCCATTAATTATTATCCTTGTCAATATTCCCCGATAATTACCCCCACCTCCCTAACTTTCCCCAAAACTTTTCACTGCGAATGTGAACGTACAATCCCCTACTACTAACCAGCTGCGAAGTACTGCTCCTAATAAAAAAGACGTTGGTACCCAAAACCTGCTACATCAACGTGATGCAGCCTGAAAACTTTTGGGTCCAACTAAAAATGCCAAGCTCGTTGCATTTTCAATCCCGAAGGAGATAAATGCAGACGTTTTTTGCAAGCACAATCTCACTACGATGGATGATATCGGTACAACGGATTCTGCAACCCAACCCTGGATGCAATCTGCACTCCGTCGATGTAAATCTATGGGCGTACGAGGACGTAACCACTGAGGTAAAGTTTTGGGTGCCACAAATGAACATATCCAATCACTTGCCGTCAGTGGAGCACATCAATTTGGAGGGCGTACTTAAGCCCTTTAAAATACTGGAATATGGCCACGACAATTGCAGATTCTAGGCTTTCCGGTCGACCTGGATTTTCACAACGCAGCCCACTACAGCATAAACGCGACTACCGGACTACTGTTCGTGGGAATTGCCGCTGTCGTCTACATTCTGTTCAGACGACTCTGTCAGCTGCCTTCACAATTCCTGCCCGCTACGATCGCATTGCCACGTCTGGGATAGACAATAATAAAAATAATTATAGTTTTATATAAACATTAAAAAATTAATGTAAAATTACCAAAATCATATTGTTCATAAAAATACAATTAATATCAGAAGCGGACTTATATATAGACACAGCTACGGCTTGAACAACATTTATTTTGAAAGGCCAACCTTTTAAAAGTGGCCAAGATGTTTATTCTTATAATATAAGCCTAATATACTAAAACTATTTTTGAAAGGAAAACCTTTCAAAAGGGGCCAAGATGGATAAAAGGATCTTGAAAGCCCAATCTTTCAACAGGGGCCAAGATGTTGAATCATAGTTGAACAGGACTCTTATCGAGAAAAGAGTAGATACGTGCCACACGCACGCACGCGGCACGGTAAGTGACCGTAATAATGTAAGCAAGCGGTAAAAGCTCTCCTAAACAAATATGTTCTAGGTTAATGAGTCTAGATACGATTGTAACTATAATTGTGTACCTAGATATTGTCCTAGGTAAGATTAAGCTAAATATAGATAATATTAAGATAGTTTAAGAGTTTTCAATAAACCTGCCAAAGCAATGAGGCAGCAGTCGTTACTTTACATCGAATCAGCTCATACGTGTTTCTCTCGCGGTCTTGCGTTAAATTTAAGTTTGGTGTTTGCATTTCTATTCGGCTACAATTATTAGCATGTGAAGAATATATTCAGATAAGTCATGAACAGTTTGAGTTTTTGATGCCTGCTACAATAATTGATCACCCATTAATTGATACAATTAAGTATATTTTTAAGATTAGAAAGACGGATAGGCAATATGTATTAATATTAAATCAGTATGGTAATAAAATTGAAATTGAGAGTGAATCATGAGATCAAAAACTAGTGATGATGATAAGAGGAAAATAAGAGGTGATGTTATACGAACCTACGCTTGGCAACATAATTTTTATGTTGGAGCACTATACTATAAAATCAAATAAGGAACATTGATTATAATTATATTATTCCAAAATGTTCATGGATACGGAAATATGACATTAGGCTTACGTATCTGGGAGCAAGTTATGAAAATTATGTTGAAATTGATTAAACTCGACTATGTTTTGAAATTTCTAAGAAGATGGGCTATCAATTAAAACAATACTCGGGGAAATATAAAGTGAGAAGAGAGACGTTAGTAGAGCTACGTTTATCATAATTAAACTTCATTCAGTCGTATCTCTTCTGTTTGAGTGAAGATCGAAATGGAAGCGCAATCAAAATATGGACATCAATTCAAAATTGAAAATTTTATAAGAGAACGATTTTTCCGGAGCACGAGAAACTGTATGAGAACATCGGAATATGAGAATATCGGAATATGGGATGCATTCAACGTTGTGACCTTCTCTTCAAATCTGAGCATAGAAGGGTTAATACATGCGCCTGTTTCTTCTATACAACACGTGTAGCTAAACTGGATCATCTAATATCTCAATATACTAAGCTTAGAATTAGAATGACACAGAAATTAAAAAAAAATAAAAAACCAAAATTTTAACAAAAAATAAATAAATAAATAAATAAGTATAGATCTAAGAGGCGTTTTTTTATGGGTGAAAAGATAGCTCCAAAGAAAAACAGTATAAAGTTGATCATTTAAAAAAAAGGACCAACAAAACAAAAGTAGTGAAGACAAATATGCTACTTCAAATATAAAATACGAACGAGTGAAATAAATATGATTGTTAATTATAATTAAATATTAATCTAATACAATAAAATAAAGATGTATTCAATTTAAAATATCCTTTATTAAAGCATATATGTAGCTAAGAATAGTGGAGTATGTCAGATGTAATCAATTTAATATATATATATATATATTATATATATATATAGAATATATATACATATATATATATATATACATATATATGAAATTTATCATCCCTAAAAAAGAATACCCTTAGCGCACATCTGTGTCAGGTACGCTACGGCAGCCAGCAACAGACGTGCGGCCATGAAAGAGATTCCTACCGCACAGGTGGTGTGTATGATGTGTGTGTGTGTGTGTGTGTGTGTGTGTGTGTGTGTGTGTGTTTTTTTTTTTTAATTCTGTTTATTACTTAGTGTATGTATATGTATTTATCGCTTAGTTTGAGGAAATTTGGTTGTGATTAAGTAGTTTTGTGGGGGCTATTAAGCATTGCTTCACAAAACTACTTGTTCACCTAAACTACTCCTCCCCTCCTATCGCGTTCAGCAAGACGCAGCTCGGTCGTGATCACCGATGCAAATTCGCAGACCAATTCCCAGCTTTCGCTGGACTCGAGCATCCATGGGACCAGGTTGTCCACTGAGATAGCGCCGCCCAGTAGCGCTTCCAAGCGCTGTCTCTGCAGCGTAAACTTGCTGCATTCAAAGATGGCGTGCTCTGCGTCTTCCTCGTTGCCATGTCTGCAGTGCGGGCACTCCGCTGTCGCCTCGTGGCCGAACCGGTGTAGATAGCTGCGGAAACAGCCGTGACCGCTTAGAAGCTGAGTCAGGTGGAAGTTGACCTGGCCGTGCTTACGCTGGATCCACGCCTCCAGATTCGGGATGAGCCTATGGGTCCAGCGGCCTTTGATGGACTCATCCCACCGCTGCTGCCACCTCCGGATGCACTGCTGCTTGGCTGCCTCGCGGATAGCCAACTTCTCCTGCTGGGTCAGGCCTCTGCCATGCGTCTCCCGATATATTTTTACCCGTTCTGCTACCAGCTCCTCCAGTGGCGCCACGCCTGCCAAAACATGCGCTGCCTCGTCCGAAATGGTTCTAAAAGCGCTGATGATCCGGATTGCTCCTAGGCGATGGGTAGAGGCCAACGCCCGGACGTAGCTTCTTGTATGAAGAGCTTTGTCCCAGATTGGAGCTGCGTACAGCATGATTGACCTAGTCACGCTAGTCAACAGGATTCGTCTGCCTTGCCTTGGGCCCCGACTGTTCAGCATAATTCGCGAGAGCGCCGTGTTGTTAGCAGCAGCCCTGGAGTTTATGTAGGCTAGGTGCTCGCGGAAGCACAGCCTGGCATCCAGCATAACACCTAGGTACTTAATTGCCCTTTTTGACGTAACTGAAGCATTTCCAACTGTGATGGTGGCCGTTTCCACCTTTTTTCTGCTGCTCACCAAAACGGCTTCTGTCTTGTGGGGCGCCAGTTCGAGGCCCACTGACGCGAGCCACTGCTGGATGGTGAGAATGGCAGCATTGCCTATCACCTCTGCTTGCCTCAGTCCCTTTGCGACCACCAGGACCGCCACATCGTCTGCGAATCCCACAACATGGACTTTGTGTGGAAGGCTTAGTCGCAGGATCCCATCATACATTGCGTTCCACAGTTGCGGACCCAGTACTGAGCCCTGTGGCACGCCTCCTGTAATATGGTACTCATCTGTCGCCTCGCTAGTGTCGAACTTCAGCACCCTGTTATTGAAGTAGCTGGCGATGATGCGTAGGAGGTATGGTGGTACCTCAAAAGCCGCCAATGCTCGGAGAATACTACCCCATTCTGCCGTGTTGAACGCATTCTTTATGTCCAGCGTGACAATCAGGCAGTACTCCTTTTGTCCGCCTTTCCATCTGGTGCCTGCGATCGCGTCTGAGGCTATGCCTACCACTTTGTCGATGGCATCGATAGTGGATCTGGCCTTTCGAAAACCATACTGGAGTGGCGAGAGGTCACCAGCTGCTCTAATCGCTCGTTCCAGCCGCGTGCTCACCAGCTTCTCCAGAATTTTTCCCGCCGAGTCGATAAGGCATATTGGCCTGTATGACGATGCCAACCCAGTTGGCTTGCCCGGCTTTGGGATGAGGACAAGTTTCTGGGTCTTCCACCTTTCCGGAAATACTCCTTCCCGTAAGCACTGGTTGAAGATTGAAGCGAAGACCTCCGGGCGAGTCGACAGAGCCAGTTTTAGCGCCACGTTAGGAATGGAGTCCGGCCCTGGCGCCTTGTGTGTCTTCAGGCTTCGAGAAGCTGTAGTGATCTCATCCAGAGTTATCTCCTCAATAGCAACGTTGGCCTCTAGCTCAGGGATTTGGAAATGTGGGTCGCTCTTGTGCGGAAACAGCTCAGCTACTATGGCGCCCACTAGGGCAGGGTCCGATGGTACGGACTGCTTGCGCGCCCTTAGCTTCATTGTCACCATTTTGTACGCTCGGCCCCAGGGATCATGGTCTGCGGAGTCGCAGAGCTTGAGGAAACAATTACGCTTGCTCTCCTTGATGGCAGCCTTGAGAGCGTTTCTGCGCAGCCGGTATGTGGATTGACAGAGGGCGTGAGTCGGTCTGCCCACAGATCGCTGGTAGAGGCGCCTTGCATGGATACAGGCCCGCCTGGCATCAGCAATCTGCTCGTTCCACCAGAACACTGGTTCGTGATGCCGTCTGTAGCTCCTCCTTTGTGCCATGGTTTCGTCGCACGCGGTCTCCAGTTGTGCCATGATCTGGTTCGCCATGCCCTCTGCGTTCCCAGAAGCAGAGAGATCGCTCATCCTGGATGAGAACCCTTGTGAGTCAAGGCTCTCAGCCCGATAGCATTTCCAACGTTGGGGGATTGGGTCGTTTCTTGCCAACCTCCCACCAACGGTGCAGAGGATCGCCAGATGATCGCTCGCTGTGTACATGTTGCTGATGCACCAGCTTGCAGCGTTGTGTAGCGAGCAACTTACAAAAGTGAGGTCAACTATCGAGCCGACTCCACCTCTGCAGAACGTGTGCTGGCTGCCCTGGTTTAGCAACGCGATGTTCAGTGGCGCAAAGGCCTCCAGCAGGGTTCGCCCTCTTGCGTTTGTGTGAGCGCTTCCCCAGTCCTCAGCCCACGCGTTGAAGTCTCCAGCAATGATCACTGGATGTCTGCCTCCTGCGTCGGCTGCAAGCGCATCCAGGGCGGCTGAAAAGTCGACCAAGCCGAGGCTTGGGGCGAGATAGACACTGTACGTCCAAATGCCGCCAACTTTAGCCCTCACAAATCCGTCCGATGAGTGTATGCTCGTTAATTGAGCGCCCGTGGATCCACAGATCCAGATTGCTGCCTTCCCAGTAGTGTCCACTGCCCATTTGTCGTCGTCCCCAATTCTATATGGCTCGCTCAGCAACGCCATGTCAATGGGTCGCTCCCTTACTGTTTGCGCCAACAGATCCTGCGCCGCTATGCAGTGGTTCAGATTTAACTGAACGACTAGCATTACTTGTGTCTCTGAGGGCCCCTTCTGACAGCGTGTGGGCACATCCGGCTGCCGGCCTGGTGATTAGCGTCTTTATCTCCGCAACTGCTGCAGATGAAGCACCTCGGAGGGTTTTTGCACGCTGCTGCCTTGTGTCCCGCGCCGCCGCATTTTATGCAACAGTTGCTCCTGTCGATTGGATTCCGACATCTGTTGGCCATGTGACCGATCTCCAGGCATCTGAAGCATCTGGTTTGGACTTCTCTCTGGGTGATACGGCAGCGTGACCACCCAATGCGCACCTTGCCCAACTCCAGCACTTTGTTTGCCCATTGGAACGGCACCATGACGTCGGCCATCTGGTTGCCCTCGTGGGCAGTCCGCAGGCTTTTGACAAAGCACACCTCCGAGGGGATGCCCGCCTGGGCAGAGAGCGCTTGGACTATCTCCTCCTTAGTCACCAGCTCATCCAGGTCTCTGATGAGAAGCTGCGTCTCTTGGGTCAGTGAGCGTACGCCCGCAGAGTCACCCAACACCATTTGAATTTCGTCCTTGAGTTTTGCTGTGCAGTCCAGCCCGGGTCCGCTCAGCTCTAGCAGCAGGTCTCCCTTGGCAGTCCGGCGTGCTTTGGTGACGTTGTCGCTCACGACCTTTAGTCTCCCGTCCGTGCGTCGCGTGACCATGGTCAGGACCTGGCTGAAGCTAAGCTGCCCATTGGCGCTTATTATCAGCGCATCCGGTTTGGCTCTAGCTGCCTGTACGCGTCTCTTCGGCTTGCCTCGTACCGTGTGCCACTGGTTGGAGGACTCTATCCTTTCAGCCGCGATTGATCCTGAGCTTGGCTGATCGGGCTTGTTCTTCTTGGGCGGAGTGCTTCGCTGGCCCACCTCGCGCTCCCTACGCCTCTTTGGACTGCCGACCTGTGCTGCATGTACACTAGCAACTTTACTGTGTGCAGCTTTGGTCGTCCCGGCCCACGTAGTTGCGCTGGAACTTGGCGACGTCTGCGTCGCGCTATCCTCCACGGCAGTGGCGGGGGAGCCACTTCTTTCTGCCTTTGCACCGCAAAACTTGGCAGCGGCCTGCTGCAGCCTAGCTAGCTTGGCCAGCTTGTCCCTCGACAGCTGGTTTATGTGCCGCTTCCCTTCGAATAGCACAGTCAGGTCGCCGATGGTGACTCCCATCTGCTCCACCGCGCTATGCAGCGTAAACGGCTCTTTGTCCGGCGAGGATAGCGATTCATCCATCGCTTCCATCGAAGGAGCTCCTGTCTCGGCGTGTGTGTGTGTGTGTGTGTGTGTGTGTGTGTGTGTGTGTGTGTGTGTGCGACTGCCTTACACTTACAAACAGGTGCGGTGCTGTCATTTGATCCATTGTCATTAGCGGTACGATGGTTTGTCATTAAATCATAAACCACTCAAAACCAAGCCCAAGTGTGATTGTCCCTAAAAAGTTTTGAATCATAAACCAATCAACCTTTGTTATTTAGTCATAAAAGACAGATAGGGGTTGGTCTGGAAATCTGTCTCATCAGAATGTGATCAACTGACTAGACTACAAGCATTTAGGCGAACCCGGCTTAGAAGCCAGCTGGCTGGACAGAACCGTAATTAATCTGATGTTAGGGCCCATTTCACAACATTATATGACATTGATTTATAATAGTGACCACTAATAATGACCAATAATTATGATCCTTGTCAATATTCCCTAAAAATTGCCCCCACCTACCAAACTTTCCCACACTATTTGGACCCAAAACCACGAAAAAAGCAATAAATAATTTGGAGTTGACAGCTCCACTACCCGACCTCCAGAATGCCCAGTTACCTATTACTCACAACACCAACTACACTGGAAATCTGCGTATGTTCTGCGAAGAGCTCGACTACAAATCATCATGGTGAAATTTTTTGACTACGATCTGTGGAGGACGTCACCAGTAATATATATTCCAAATTCCAATTAAATAGTAGTGCCGTTGCTCACAACATTTGACACTGAATTTTGGCAATTTATATGTTGCACTTTCGACCCGCTCTTATTTTTTTCGAAGGACAGCATGTGTAAGTGGAAAATATCCAAAAAGTCCCGTTGCAAATGCGTCCCGCTATCAGTTTTGAGACGCATTTGCATGTGCGCAACAAAAGTAGTCGAAACATTGAAAACAGAAGTAGGAGCTGCTGTTAGTAAGTGTTTTTAAGTAATTCAAAAATATTATTAAATAAATACATCGGTTTCGCGGTTCTGTTTTTTGTTTTAGTGGGTAGAGGAAAGCATTGTTCGACTGAGAAGCGGGAGCTAATCCTTAGGCAGAATGACGACATCATCAAGTAAAACCAGGCAAGAAGAGCACAGCGTGTGCCGAGAGCACCACGAAGGCTGATTGAAAAGGTTCAGAAAAGCAAAGAAAACGAAGACTATTTACTCGACCTCTTACGCAACCAGTCGTCGATTCAAGATGCCACCGTCAAAATGATGAAAAAACAAAATGACGTCATTTGGGACAATTTCAAAAATGTTAATAAGACAATGTACACGATGGAAAATGCATTGAATGCTCAACTAAACTTCGATGGCATTCTCACAGCATTCGAGACATTGTCAATGGGCACGGATGCCTTAGAACACCTGCAACGGGAAATTATTGCAGTGATCTGGAACATGAAAACCTGATGCCAATTACCGAGTTTCAGAATCAGATCCAGAAGATCTTACTCAGTATGCCTGAAGGCTTCCAGCATCCAGACCTGGATCCCATCGGACTTGGGAAGATTTCAAAGATAACGTCAAGAACAACGAGCTCAGCTTTTCTTTTTAATATCAAAATTTCATTGACTAACCACAAAAGATTTAGAGCATACGAAATCTATCCGCATCCGGTAGTACACCCAAATCGCTTTGTGAGCTTTAAATCTCAATATAAGCACATTCTGATGGATGACGAAAAAACAATGTACTACGGAATGACTGAGGGTAATTGGGAGCACTGCCACAAGATGGAAGGCTTAATAATATGCCCTGAAAAACATCCGTTGTACAACGTCAACACTGCAACCAGCTGCGAAGTACTGCTAAAAAAGACGACGGTACCCAAAACCTGCTACATCAACGTGATGCAGCCTGAAAACTTTTGGTGCCAACTAAAAATGCCAAGCTCGTGACTATTTTCAATCACGAAGGAGATAACTGCAGACGTTTTTTGCAAGCACAATCTCACTGCGATGGAGATATCAGGACAAGGGATTCTGCAACTCAACCCTGGATGCAATCTGCACTTCGTCGATTTAAATCTATGGGCGTATGAGGACGTAACCACTGAGGTAAAGTTTTGAGTGCCATAAATGAATATATCCAATCACTTGCCGTCAGTGGAGCACATCAATTTGGAGGGCGTAATTAAGCCCTTTAAAATACTTGAATTGCCACGACAAGGGCAGATTATAGGCTATCCGGTTGACCTGGATTTTCACAACGCAGCCCACTACAGCATAAACGCGACTACCGGACTACTGTTCGTGGGAATTGCCGCTGTCGTCTACATTCTGTTCAGACGACTCTGTCAGCTGCCTTCACAATTCCTGCCCGCTACGATCGCATTGCCACGTCTGGGATAGACAATAATAAAAATAATTATAGTTTTATATAAACACTAAAAAAATAATGTAAAACTAGTGGGAAAGGATTATCTTCGGCGTGCCGACGATTCTATTCTCTTTTCGAACCTTTAGGCAATTTTCACTCTGACAACTGCACCACTGAAATTTCAAAAGTAGTAAAAAATCGTTTATCGCGTGGCATTTATTTTTTGCTTTAAGAAGTGGTATCAAATGAACTTAAATATTTCCTTTAAATTATTGAATTCAAGCTATTTGATATATATTTGAAAAAAATAATTAGGAAAAAATTAAAAGCAATAAGTCGCGGCTGGGATTTGAACCATGTTCTCCCGTTTTTCACCGCAGCACTCTAATACTCTAATTTCTTTTGCGTTGTATAGTTTTTGTTCTAAGGCATTGGTAGCAAATTAATTTGATTACAGTTATTTTATATTTGAAAAGAAAAACAAGTGGGGAAGGATTATCTTCGGCGTGCCGAAGATTTTATACTCTTTTCGAACCTATTGGCAATTTTCACTCTGCCAACTGCACAACTGAAATTTCATAAGCTGTACAAAATCGTTTTGTCGCGTACAATTTTTTTTTTTTTTGTTCCAAGTATATTTAATTTATTGCCAGTTGTATAGCAGCTATAAGATATAGTGATCCGATCCGGCCGGCTCCGACCAATGTGCTGTCCCCTGGAATAATGAGTGTCTGTGCAAAGTTTTATCGCGATAGCTCACTACTGAGGGACTAGTTTGCATACATACAGACAGACAGACGGACAGACAGACAGACGGACATGGCTAGATCAATTTGTATTGGCATTCTAAGCATACTGGCAGTAACTTTTGGGGGTCTCCGATGCTTCCTTCTGTGCGTAACAAGCTTCAGCACAAACTTAATATACTATTTTCTTCGAAAAGAGTATAAACAGCTTTTTCAACAAAGACCGGTCATTACGAATATACCCGTATGCCCTTTGGTTTGAAAAATGCTCCAGCAACTTTCCAAAGATGTATGAATGATGTACTCAAAAATTTAGTAAACAAATATTGCTTAGTCTACTTGCATGACATTATTGTGTTTTCAACTTCGCTTGAAGAGCACATAGATTCATCACCCAAGGTATTTAGAAGACTGTAAACTGCATGTTTGAAATTGCAGCTTGACAAATGCGAATTGTTAAAAAAATAAACTGAACTCCTAGGTCACATTATAAATACAGAAGGTATTAAACCAAATCCAAATAAGATTATAGCAATCAAAAATTTTCCAATGCCAAAAACTAAGACACAAATTAAATCATTTTATGATTGTGTGGATTTTATAGAAAATTCATTCCAGGGTTTGCTCACATCGCAAAACCAATAACTTTAGGGTTAAAAAATATCTCCACGATATACATTAAATATGAAACCTATAAAGAATCATTTGAAAAATTAAAACTTTTAATTACCAATGACCCAATATTAGCATACCCAGACTTCAGCAAAGAATTTAAAGTCACTACTGATGCTAGTAATGTAGCTTTAGGAGCAGTACTATCACAGGAAGGTAAACCCATATGTTTTGCTAGCCAAACGCTCAATAATCACGAATTAAATTTTAGTACAATAACTTTTCGGAAACAAAAATTCGAAGTACTAACTGACCATAAGCCATTGATTTGGTTAAGTAACATAAAAGAGCCCAATATGAAACTCCAACGTTGGAAGATTAAATCAAGCGAATATGACTTTAATATTAAATACATTCAAGGCAAAGAAAATCACAAGAAGACAATCAAGCTTGCATACAATTAACTGATAACCTTTAAATTATTTTTACAGACAAATTAAGTTTGATAACTCAAACCGTGATCATCAAACCTAGACTCGCTACTTTACCAAAACCCGAATTACTATCGAATATAGGCAAATGACACGAAAAAGCAAAGAACATAATAATTAATTCATTCAGCACACGCAATAGTGTAATGTACATGAAAGACGAACAAGATTTCGCAATATTCCAAAGAGAATACATTAGGTTAATTAAATCAAGGGCAAAGACAATGAAATCTACAGCAGATATTTTAACATAAGCAAAAATGATAGACACAAATTAAAGCAACTAGTTGATACACTACATTCAGGTATTAACAAAGTCGAAATAGCATTCAAACAAAAATATTATTAACCTAGATTTTCAGAAATTATTAAAAATATAATTAACGATCGCGATATTTGTAATAAAAGTAAAGCTGAACACAGAAATACACAGTAACCTTTTGAAGTAACACCAGAACCATTAACAATTAGAGGAAACTAGTAAGAGTGCTCTAATCGGGAGTGCCCGACTAGGAGATACCCTAAGCCTAGTCCTTACATTCATAGTCTAATCTATTAGTGTGTAATGGATTGTAAAATCTTAAATAACTTCTGTGTTTATTGTCCGATCTGTCTGAAATTTTTAGCATTGGCAATAAAATGTGTGACCAAACCAATGGCAAGGTCATAACTTAAAAAATGCGTTTTTTCAACTTGGGATTGGGAATTGGGATGGTATCAAAAAGTGAAACATTTGTAACATATGTATGATATTCGAGATAATATATTCCAAATATGATATCCACGTGTTCATACAGACAGATGGACAGACAGACGGACAGACAGACGAACATGGCTAAATCGACTTGGCTGTTGATACTGATTAAGAATATATATATACTTTATATGGTAGGAGATGCTTCCATATGCCTGTTACATAATTTTGCACAACTTCATTTTTCCTAATGGGTTCAGGGTATAATAAAATCAAACGACTTGATTTTGCAAAAAATATATTGACAATCTCCAATCATTTTTGCATAATGTTCCAAGGAGTGACGAAAGCTCATTTAATTGTAATGTAAGAATGCCAACAGCAACACACAAAAATTGTACCGGTTTGTGAAAGAGTAAGCCATGGGGTGGATCGGTTATATTTCGGTGGTGTGTAGCATTCTGATCCATTAGGATTATATTGTTTATTGTAATGATGGACATCAGCCCAATCAACGAGGTGCTTAGTATTGATGTGGTTAGAGATGAGACGAAATATATCTGCTCTTTCAGCTATGTTTATTCACGATGTACTCGCCATTCTAGCTTGTTTTGCAATTTTGTCTGCAGCCTCATTTCCCGTTATGCCGACATGGCCTGGGATCCACATGAGTTTAATGTTTATACTCTTTTCGAAGAAAATCGTATATTCAGTTTGTGTTGAAGCTTGTAATGCATAGAAGGAAGTGTCGGAGATCCCATAAGTTACTGCCAGTATGCTTAGAATGACAAAACAAATTGATCTAGCCCTGTCCGTCTGTCGGTCTGTCTGTTTGTATGCAAACAAGTCCCTCAGTTTTTGAGCTATCGCAATGCAACTTTGCACAGACACTTCTTATTCAGGGGGACAGCACATTGGTCGGAGCCGGCCGGATCGGACCACTATATCTTATAGCTGCCGCGTACAACTTGAAGTCGGTTTTGGTCATAAGTCCCATGTTTTCAAAGCAATTGCTTTAAATTTCCTTAGTTGCACTTGAACATCCTTATAACTCATCAATGGGTAAAATCGCGTATCGATTGAGTCATAAACAGCGCAGATAGGCGTTATTAAATATTTTACAAGGACGGCTTTTGACAGTTTGCTCTTCAAGGGATTTTGTCATCGATCAGCATAACGGTTTGTGGCGTAAGGCGTTAAGTGACGGGCTGACAAACGAATGTTCAGCAAGTTCGATTACAAGCGGCGACTGGTCATTTATTTTCATTTTATTCTTATTTTTACTTTCATGTATAAAATAACTGTAATCAAATTAATTTGCTGCCAATGTTTAAACTCTGATACCGAAGGTACTCATAGTATATTGGTTTTGTCGGATGTCCGTCAGGCCGTCCGTCTGTCCGTCTGGATGAACGCACGTATTTCCGAAACGATATTAGATAGACTCTTGAAGTTTTTTGTGTTATGATTATAGCTATCTGCTTCAGATCAAGTTTGTTTCAAATTTATGCCACGCCCACTAGAAGGCTGGCAAATCGATAACATGTCGATACACCTCAAATCACAAATCCATTAAACGTGAATATCTCCCACAATTTTGAAGCTAGAGTAATCTAATTTGGTAGGTATATTGGTGGTGACCTCCCGAAAAAATTGGATGCTAGGTTTATCGGCCACGCCCATTATTACGCCCACCAACTCCCCCTCCCAAAATATTTTTAAATACTTATATCTGCCGCAGTTTTTAAACTAAGGTCACCATATTCGAAATATATATTACTGGTGACGTCCTCTACAGATCACAGAAAAAAATTTCGACCAGGCCGACTCCCGCCCCGTAATCACGAAAATCGATATACATGAATGCACAATTCGATAACACGTGTATATTTCCCGCAATTTTGAAGCTAGAGTCCCCAAATTTGGAATTTAGACTAGGGCTGACCACCCCAAAAGATTCCGTCCTGGATTTTCCGGCCACGCCCACTAGAACGCCCCCCAGCCACTCCGCCCGCACGAAACACGGAAGCCTATATCTTGCACAGTTTAAGAGCTAGGGCCACCAAACTTTGAGAGTAGACTTCTGGCTAAGTCCTCTAAAGATCGGCCAACAAATTTTGCGGCCACGCCCCCTCCCGCCCCCAAAAATCTTGAAAATTTATATCTTCCACAGTTTTAGAGCTAAATCACCAAATTTGTAAAATAGACTTCTGGTAACCCCTTCTTAAGATCGACCACGCCCCTCCCGTCCCCAAATACTTGTTAGGCCGATTTCGGGTCACCCACAAACCAGCAAAAATGTTCTGTTCACTTGCTTTCAGCTGTTCTTAAAATGGTATCAGAGTATTACGCGGTCGGCTCCGCCCGACTGCAACGTTCTCACTTGCTTTAAGTAGTAGAATGCTGCGCTGACAAACGCAAGTTGCAGGTTGCAGAAAAACAAAACAAGTAAGCTTTTGACAGTCTGCTCTTCAAGGCATTTTGTCATCGATCATCAAACTGCTTGTGACGTAAGGGTAAAGTGGCGCGCTCAGCATCGACTGGTCATTTATTTTAACTTTTTTTATTCTTCTTTTCAAATATAAAATAACTGTTATCAAATTGATTTGCTACCAATGTCTTAGAACAAAAACTATACAACGCGAAAAACAGATCACTATAATCGAGTTTGTCAGCGCATTTGGCGTCAGTATTAGAGTCATGCGCGACAAACTTGAGAACACGGCTCAAATCCCAGCCGCGACTTACTGATTTTTATTTATTTTGTAGTTATTTTTTCAAATATATATCAAATAGCTTGAAATCAATATTTTGAGAGAAAAATTTAAGTTCATATGATACCAATTCTTAGAGCAAAAAATAAATGCCACGCAATAAAACGATTTTTTTCGACTTTTGAAATTTCAATTGTGCAGTTGGCAGAGTGAAAATTGCCTAAAGGTTCGAAAAGAGTATAGAATCTTCGGCACGTTGAAGATAATCCTTTCCCACTGGTTTTATTTTTGGTTTTATTTTCTATTAAAAAGTCTCGGATTTGGGAAACTATGATGTTGCTATTGTAATGGTTTTTTATTGCACTGATAGAGGACCAGAATCGGTGCAAATTACGTGTAGCTGATTTTTTTAATCGCATATTTTATTTCTAGGTGGATTGCATTGGCTTCAGCAGTGTATATAGAGGAGAAGTTGTGAAAACGTCCAGACTGTGTTTATGTCCTTGACGACAGCACATGAAGTGTACTATGTCTTTTAAGAGCCATCCGTGTATAAAAGCCTTGTATGTAAATCGATCCTGAAGAGGCATTAAATAGCTAACGGAAACAGGTGCGATTGGTGTCTTTTTTCCTGTGAATTCTTGTGTTTTGTGAAGATTAGTATGTCATCCGCGTAGAGGATGTGTTCCATGTGGTTAAGTCGATGGATTATACCGCTAATTTCATTAAATGCTAATATAAAGAGTGAAACGGATAATGGAGAACCCTGCGGTATTCCGTTGAATAATGGATAAGTATATGAGTGAGTGTTATGGAGCCTAACTGAGAGTTTTCGGTTTGTTAAGAATGATTTACCACTGCTGTATATTTTAGTTCTAACTTTCATCTTGGCCAGTTGGTTCAAGACCATATGAATAACTATACGATCAAAAGCCTTTTCAAAGTCGAGGCTGAGATACATGATTGCGAGTGGCAAGTGCTGTAGTGGAAAAATGGTCGAAAATTAATAGGGCATCCAGAGTGCTATGATTTTGTTTAAACCGAAATTGTAGTTCGCTAAGAATGCGATTTCTGGTAGCGTACCACACTATGCGGTTAGAAATAATTTTTTCAAAAAGTTTTCCTAAACAGGGATGGAGTGAAACTTATTAGGCTTAGGCATTGGAATTATGGCAGCGAATTTCCAGTATTGCGGGAATAACTAATAATTTAAAACTTTCTGGGAGATTTTCAGCATAGGATACGATATTTTATCTATCCCAGGTGATTTTCCCTTAACAGTGCAAAGAGCGCTTTCAAACTCAAGCTTACCAATATTTGTCTCAATCATATCATATTAGGTATAAAATTGATGTATTGCATTCAATGTGTTGTTATACTCTGATACCGAAGGTACTCATAGTATATTGGTTTTGTCGGATGTCCGTCAGGCCGTCCGTCTGTCCGTCTGTCTATCTGGATGAACGCACGTATTTCCGAAACGATATTAGATATACTCTTGAAATCTTTTGTGTTGCTGCTTCAGTTCAAGTTTGTTTCAAATTTATGCCACGCCCACTGGGAGGCTGGCAAATCGATAACATGTCGATACACCTCAAATCACAAATCGATTAAACGTGAATATCTCCCACAATTTTGAAGCTAGAGTAATCAATTTTGGTAGGTATATTGCTGGTGACCTCACGAAAAAATTGGATCCTAGGTTAATCGGCCACGCCCATTATTACGCCCACCAGCCCCCCTTCAAAATTAATTGGAAATGCTTATATCTCCCGCAGTTTTAGATCTAAAGTCACCATATTTGGAATATATATTACTGGTGACGTCCTCTGCAGATCACAGAAAAAATTACGCCCTCTCCCGCCCCCGTAATCGCGAAAATCGATATACATGAATGCACAATTCGATAACACGTGTATATTTCCCGCAATTTTGAAGCTAGAGTCCCCAAATTTGGAATTTAGACTAGGGCTGACCACCTCAAAAGATTGCGTCCTGGATTTTCCGGCCTCGCCCACTAGAACGCCCCCAGCCACCCCGCCCCCACGAAACACGGAAGCCTTTATCTTGCACAGTTTTAGAGCTAGAGTCACCAAAATTGGAAGATAGACTTCTTGTCACCCCCTCTAAAGATCGGCAAAAAATTTTGGGCCACGCAACCTGATTTTTGATTTGATTTTTGTTTTCATAGAAGTACCACAAAGATTTTTAATGCCAGTCATAATTGTTTTTGGGGTTGTAGAGGGGTTAATACTCTCGGTTAATTTTTTTAAACTATCATGTTTACTTTCTCGACATTTGTAGCGGGAGAGTACCTGGTCTTTTTTGTAACTAACAAGATCATATACAGTTTGTCTACGTTTGTATAAATGCCAAGATTTCTGCTTGATATCTCTGAGGCGGGTAAGGTCGGTCTTAAACCATGCTGTACATTTTTTAGGTTATGAGGGTTTAGACTGTGGAATGTTAAAGTGGGCTGCCTGGGCAGTTTCTTTATCAATGTGTTGACCCATTGTGTAGTGATCAATATTATGTTCAAGGAATGATTGGAAATTCGGCCAATTAGCTTTATCGGTTATGAATTTACTATTAAACTGTAGCTTTTCTGGCTGACGTGTCACTAATGTGGTTTTTAGAGGGGAATGGTCGCTTCCATAAAGGCCGTTCAGGGTGTAAGAGGATAAGTATGGCAGTAAAATATATGTATAGATGTATAGATTTATTACGTTGATTTTAAGACCAACGTTTATTTCTATATTCATACATAAAATTTTTGATGCCATGTGTGATATCTTGTGAGGAAAGCCTTTTTTAACCAGGAAAGCAATTCCCTGTTTAATAGAGGAAACGTAGAATTAGAAAGTGGAACTAGTGTGTGTAGGAATTTGACATTGTTGCGCTTGAGTTATGTTTAATGTGTTGTAAAGAACATATTGGCTTCGCCGAACCCAAGGGTTCGTGCAACAAATTTATACGAAGCACTGGCGATAAATAAGAACACTGATGTTTTAGTTTCAAGTATTTATTTTGAGTATAAATACTCTGTAAATATTCGTGTATTTTGTTAATTTGAATTTAATGCTAAATCGCTGCTGAAATGACGACGTGTCTTCGGACTCGTCGTCGGTCTTCGGATCGAGGTAGCCGAGGTAGTCGTCGTCTTCGGCTCAGGGTGGCCGAGGTAGTCGTCGGCCTCACCAGTTCGCAGAGGACTCGATTCGGCTCTGTGCAAGCGACCAACGCAAGCATACGTCAGCCACTCCTGCTAATTACAGAGATGCCCCAATGGTCACTCCTGCTTCACAAGGATCACACCGGCCACTCCTGTCTACAAGGATACGCTAGTACCTCCAGTTCGCTGGGGTTATGCTAAGATCTATTGTAATTGAAAGGATACGTTTGATACTCCCGCTACACTCCTGCTCTCGCACAAACCACTCCTGCCTACAAAGATCGCGTTTAGCCACCTCAGCTCCCTTGGATTTGCACTAGCCACTCCTGTAGTACAAGGATACGCACGATACTCCTGCTATGCAAGGATACACCAGGCTTCTCCCGAAATTTCGCAAGGATACGCTTGACCACTCCGCTTACTCACCTGCACTCATTCTGCGTGGCACGGCTCGGTCGGCGGTACTTCGGCTCGGCTGGACGAAGATCTCGGTTGGTCAGGCGGAGTCGGGCGGACGCTGGACGTTGGTGGGGCTCGGGAATGGATTGCTTGGGGTTTGTCGAGGTCCGTCCTGCAATTTCAAGGATACGCCGTGACCACACCTGCTCACAAGGATATCTTATAACTTTGAAGTTATGCCCAAAAACGCTAGTCTGAAATTTATCGATAACTTTTAAACGGTACGAGTTATCGATAAAATTAAATAAACTTGATCTGTCCCGGGATTAGGAGAACTTATGTTCCAAATATGAAGTCTGTAGCTCTTGTACTCTCTGATATTCGTGTGTTCATACATACAGACGGACAGACAGACGGATAGACAGACGGACATGGCTAGATCGACTCGGCTGTTGATGCTGATCAAGAATATATATTATTTATATGGTCGGAGATGCTTCCTTATGCCTATTACATACTTTTGCACAAAACCATAATACCCTTTTTAAAAAAGATAAGAGCTAAAGTTGATTTGCGAATTTTCCATTCGATTATTTCAAAACTTTTGTTAGTTCTGTTCTCCGACGGATGCAAAAAGTTATAAATGAAAAGGGAGGCTATATTTTTTATAAATTCCAAGTAAAATTATTTAAAAATTTTACATTTTGTTAAATTTTTGATCTAAAATAATATGTGAAAGTACTTTTACCACCATACATTTCTGAAAAATTATTTTTGTTTTCTTATTAAAATATTTTTGTAATACCTTTTCAAATATTTTCAAAATTAATAAGCATATCTTTACACCATATTTATTTTAAATTTTTTCAATGCTCATTTAGAAAGTTATTAACGAACAAGTAAGAGTGCTCAAGTCGGAATTCATTCATACTAATCTATCAGTACATATACATACAAACACACACATGCTGCAGTACAAGCAATCTAAGCAGTTAGCTTGCTTCTTTGTTGAGCTCCACACAATGGAAAGTTAAATCCTTTAAAACATCTGTGTTTATTACCCGATCTTATTGAAATTTTTTGGGCACAAACTGGGCAATAAATGTGCTACCAAACCAAATTGCAAGGTTATAACTTCAAAAATATGGGGGGATTGGAGGATGGTATCCAAAAAGTAAATCATTTGATAGATGTGTATGCTATTCAAGAATATACATGTCAAATTTGGGGCCTCTATCTCTTATAACTTCGAACTTATGACCCAAAAGCGCAGGTCTGAAATCGAAATTTAGCGATAACTTTTGAACGGGATGAGTTATGAGTTGTTTAATAAACTTGATCTGTCCCGGGCCTACTAGATCTTATATTCCAAACAGACAGACAGACGGACGGACGGACAGACAGACGAACATGGCTAAATCGACTTGGCTGTTGATACTGATCTAGGATATATATACTTTATATGGTCGGAGATGCTTCCTTATGCCTGTTACGTACTTTTGCACAAACCAATAATACCCTTTTTACCCATTTTTAATGGGTTCAGGGTATTAAAATACGTCAGAAAAACCTAAAGCTATTGCCAAGGTGCTTTGTAACTACACAAACATTATTATTAGTGAAAGGACAGTTCGGAGATGTTTAAAAGAAGCTGATTACGGCACCTACATAGCCAGAGTAATTCCACAAATTACAATCAAAAACAAGTAATAGTGCTCTACTCGGGAGTTCGCGACTAGGAGATACCCTGAACCCAGTCCTTTCATTAATGCACACTAATCTATCAGTGTGTATACATACAAACGCACACAAGCTGCAGTGCAAACAGTACAAGCGGCCTATACAGTTAGCTTGCTTCTTCACTAAGCCCCCCCACAAAATGGAAAGTAAAATCTTAAATCTTATTGTCCGATCTTTCTGAAATTTTTAGGATATAACATTGGCCATAAGATGTGTGACCAAGGTCACACCTTCAAAAATGCGGTTTTTTTTAACTTTTTGGGGTGATTGGGGTGTGGTTTCCTAAAAGTGAAATATTTGTAACATATGTATGATATTCGAGATTATATATTCCAAATATGAAGTCTCAAGCTCTTGTAGTCTCTTATATCCGCGTGTTCATACAGACAGATGGATTGACAGACAGACGGACAGACAGACGAACATGGCTCAATCGACTTGGCTGTTGATACTGATCAAGAATTTATATACTTTATATGGTCGGAGATGCTTCCTTATGCCTGTTACATACTTTTGCACAACTTCATTTTCCCTTTTGTACCCAATTTAATGGGTTCAGGGTATAATAAAATCAAACGATTTGAATTTGCAAAAAAATATATTGACAAGCCCCAATCCTTTTAGCATAATGTTCTGTGGAGTGACGAAAGCTCATTTAATTATTGTAAGAATGACAACAGCGACACACAAAAAAAGGGACCGGTTTGTGAAAGAGTAAGCCATGGGTTGGATCGGTTATGTTTTGGGGGTGTGTAGCATACAATGGGGTACCTAACTTGGTACCTATCAATGGAACAATGAATAGAAATAAACATTTACTTGTCTTGAATGATTACGCTTTCTCTTCTGAGAACAATTTGATCGGAGAGAATTTTATATACCAGCAGGATAACGCGCCGTGCCATACGGCAAAATGTATAATATACTTTTTGATATGAAGTAGGGGAAAATACTCTAGATTGTTAAAAAAGCCCCGACATAAGTATTATTGAAAATGTATGAGCTTATATAAAACAAAAACGATGTGTAAGTCTAACAAGGACGCGTGATGAAAAAATATCCGAGGTAGAAACACTCTTATATATATTATAAAGAAGGTTAACAGGGCTTTCGGCTCGCCTTTTTATGATTAATGTTAAATTTGGTTGTGGAAACCGGCTTTGAGTATAAAATATGAAATGGCGGTAATATTTGTAGTTGTGAGGTCTTTTAGAGCGTTAGAGGGTGAGATTTGCATTGTGTCTATTAACGTTTGGAGAACAGAGCAGTCGATTATATGTTGAGCTGTTGCTGTGTAAGCATTTGCAGAGTGTGCAGATCGGAGGCGTGAGTGCTTTGATGAAGTGTTTGTGGACGAAGACGGGTATAAGTGCGCATTTCTAACGCTTTGGCATCAAGTGGGTATTTAACTACTGATCCATTAGAACTATATTGTTTATAGTAATGATGGACATCAGCCCAACCCACGAGGTGCTCAGTATTGATGTGGTTAGAGATGAGACGAAATATATCGGCTTTTTCAGCTATGTTTATTGGCGATGTACCCGCCATTCCAGCTTGTTTAGCAATTTTGTCTGCAGCTTCATTTACCGATATGCCAACATGGCCTGGGATCCACATAAGTTTGATGTTTTTATTATCTATTAAATAGTCTCGGATTTGGGAAACTATGATGTTGCTATCGTTAGGGGTTTTTATTGCATTGATAGAGGACCAGCTATCGGTGCAGATTGTGGTGTGTGGGTGATTTTTTTGAATCGCATGTTTTATTGCTAGGAGCAGTGCATTGGCTTCAGCAGTGTATATAGAGGAGAAGTTGTGCAAGCGTCCAGACTGTGTTTATGTCCTTGACGACAGCATATGAAGTATACGATGTCGTTTAAGAGCCATCCGTGAATAAAAGCGTTGTATGTAAACCGTTCCTGAAGACAGCATTAAATAGCTGACGGAAACAGGTGGGATTGGTGTCTTTCTTCCTGTGCCGTTCGAGGTCAGGAACAAATGATTTGGAATCAGTATGCCAAGTAGGAGTTTTGTTTGTTTTTACAAGTATTGGTGTGCTGCTAGTTGGATAGATTTATATATACAGGAGAGTTTTTTGGTCTTCTTTTCCGTTAAAGTGCGGTTACAACTGTCAGATGAAAGCGTCTATTGTTATTGAGTATCAATCGTGGAATGAGTCTTAATGTTGATTGAATGACTCTGTCTTCCAAAAAAGGAAGTCCAGCTTCTGTGAGTACCATTCTAGTCGGAGAGGGTGGGAAGGCACCTATACTTCGTTTGGTTGCTGTGTGATACGGCGGTCCTATAAGTTTTAAGGAGGTCTTGCACGTGCGTCCATAAATGGGCAGCGCGTAGTCAATGTTTGAAGCAATGACAGCTTTGGTGATGTTGATCATGGTGTTTCTGTGCATATGTTATCGTTGAGTGGTGAGGTACTTAATAATATTTAACCTGGCAGCTAGGCTAGATCTTAGATATTTACAATGTTCCTTAAAATTAAGTTTACTATCAACTATTAGACCAAGTAATTTTATATTATTCACGTGGGATATTGTAATATTGTTTAGTTTTATATCCAATGGTTTACAGTTATGTTTTCAGCAAGTGTGCAGCATCTTACATTTATCTAAAGCTAAGCAGGCTCCTGAGATTAAAGACCAGGTGTTAATAATTTCTATGATATTTTTAAAATTAGTATTTACAGTATTTTAATTCTTATGTTTTGTGAAGATTAGTATGTCATCCGCGTAGAGGATGTGTTTCATGTGGTTAAGTCGATGGATTATACCGCTAATTTCATTAAATGCTAATATAAAGAGTGAAACGGATAATGGAGAACCCTGCGGTATTCCGTTAAATAATGGATAAGTATATGAGTGAGTGTTATGGAGCCTAACTGAGAGTTTTCGGTTTGTTAAGAATGATTTAGCACTGCAGTATATTTTAGTTCTAACTTTCATCTTGGCCAGTTGGTTCAAGACCATATGAATAACTATACGATCAAAAGCCTTTTCAAAGTCGAGGCTGAGATACATGATTGCGAGTGGCAAGTGCTGTAGTGGAAAAATGGTCGAAAATTAATAGGGCATCCAGAGTGCTATGATTTTGTTTAAACCAAAATTGTAGTTCGCTAAGAATGCGATTTCTGGTAGCGTACCACACTATGCGGTTAGAAATAATTTTTTCAAAAAGTTTTCCTAAACAGGATGGAGTGAAATTTATTAGGCTTAGGCATTGGAATTATGGCAGCGAATTTCCAGTATTGCGGGAATAACTAATAATATAAAACTTTCTGGGAGATTTTCAGCATAGGATACGATATTTTATCTATCCCAGGTGATTTTCCTTTAACAGTGCAAAGAGCGCTTTCAAACTCAAGCTTACCAATATTTGTCTCAATCATATCATATTAGGTATAAAATTGATGTATTGCATTCAATGTGTTGTTATACTCTGATACCGAAGGTACTCATAGTATATTGGTTTTGTCGGATGTCCGTCAGGCCGTCCGTCTGTCTATCTGGATGAACGCACGTATTTCCGAAACGATATTAGATACACTCTTGAAATCTTTTGTGTTATGATTATAGCTATCTGCTTCAGTTCAAGTTTGTTTCAAATTTATGCCACGCCCACTGGGAGGCTGGCAAATCGATAACATGTCGATACACCTCAAATCACAAATCGATTAAACGTGAATATCTCCCACAATTTTGAAGCTAGAGTAATCAAATTTGGTAGGTATATTGCTGGTGACCTCCCGAAAAAATTGGATCCTAGGTTAATTGGCCACGCCCATTATTACGCCCACCAGCCCCCCTTCAAAATTAATTGGAAATGCTTATATCTCCTGCAGTTTTAGAGGTAAAGTCACAATATTTGGAATATATATTTCTGGTGACAAAAATCACAACATTTCGACCACACCCACTCCCGCCCCCGTAATCGCAAAAATCTAAATACATGAATGCACAATTCGATAACACGTGTATATTTCCCGCAAGTTTGAAGCTAGAGTCCCCAAATTTGGAATTTAGTCTACGGCTGACTAGCCCAAAAGATTGCGTCCTGGATTTTCCGGCCCAGCCCACTAGAACGCCCCCTAGCCACCCCACCCCCCACGAAACACGGAAGCCTATATCTCGCACATTTTAAGAGCTAATGCCACCATACTTTGAGGTTCGACTTTTGGCCAAGACCTCTAAAGATCGGTCAAAAAATTGGGGGGATACGCCCCTCCCACCACCAAAAATCGCGAAAATTTATATCTTCCACAGTTTTAGAGCTAGAATCACAAAATTTGTAAGATAGACTTCCGGTCACCCCTCTTATGATCGGTAAATAAAAAAAAATTTGGGGCCACGCCCTCCCCCAAAAATTGCGGAAATGTATATCTTACACAGTTTTAGAGCTAAAATCACCAAATTTGGAAAATAGACTTCTGGTCACCCCCTCTTAAGATCGACCACGCCCCCTCCCGTCCGCAAAAACTTGGAAGGCCGATTTCTGGTCACCCATACACCAGCAAAAATGTTCTGTTCATGTTCGGGATCCGCCCGACTGCAACGTTCCAACTTGTTTGTTTCTTCGATAAACCGAAAGTTGAAATTGTTGTCATGGGAATAGTTGGACCTGAATTCAGCAAACTCATTGGCAATTGACTTATGCTGGTAGATGGGGCCACTTGGGCTATTGATGAGATTGATTTTTTTTTTCATAGAAGTACTACAAAGATTTTTAATGCCAGTCCATATTTTTTTTGGGGTTGTAGAGGTGTTAATTTTCATAATATTTCCAAAGAAAATAGTATATTAAGTTTGTGCTGAAGTTTGTAACGCATAGAAGGAAGCGTCTGAGACCACCAAAAGTTACTGCCAGTATGCTTAGAAAAACAAAACTAATTGATCTAGGCATGTCCGTCTGTCTGTCTGTATGTATGCAAACTAGTCCCTTTGCACAGGCACTTATTATTCAAGGGGACAGCACATTGGTCGGAGCCGGCCGGATCGGACCACTCAGCGGCGACTGGTCATTTATTTTAATTTTTTCTTATTCTTCCTTTCAAATATAATATAACTGTAATCCAATTCATTTTCTACCAATGTCGTAGAACAAAAACTATACAACGCGAAAAAAACGATCAGATAATCGAGTTTGTCAGCGCATTTCAAAACTGCTTGGTGTAAGTAGTTGACAAACGCGAGTTGCTGGAAAACAAAACAAGTAAGCTTTTGACTGAGTCTGCTCTTCAAGGAATTTTGTCATCGATCATTGAAACGGCTTGTGGCGTAAGGGTTTAAGTGACGCCCTAGCAAACGAAAGGTCCCGAGTTCGAGTCCAGCGGGCGTCTGGTCATTGTTCTCCCGTTTAATACCCTGAACCCATTAAAAATGGGTAAAAAGGGTATTATGGTTTTGTGCAAAAGTATGTAACAGGCATAAGATAGCATCTCCGACCATATAAAGTATATATATTCGTGATCAGTATCAATAGCCGAGTCGATTTAGCCATGTCCGTCTGTCTGTCCGTCTATCTGTCTGTATGAACACACAGATATCAGAGACTACAAGAGCTAGAGACTTCATATTTGGAACATAAGTTCTCCTAATCCCGGGACAGATTAAGTTTATTTCATTTGATCGATAACTTGTCGCATTCAAAAGTTATCGAAAAATTTTGATTTTAGACCAGCGTTTTTGGAAAATAGCTTCAAAGATATAAGAGCTAGAGATCCCAAATTTGGCATGCATAATCTCGAATAGCATACACGTGTTACAAATATTTCACTTTTAAGATACCACCCCCCAATCCCCCCGCATTTTTGAAGGTACGACCCTGCAATTTGTTTTGGTCACACATATTATTGACAATTGTATGTCCCTACAATTTCAGAAGATCGGACAATAAACACAGAAGTTATTTGAGATTTAACTTTCCATTGTATGGGGCTCAGCAAAAAGCAAGCTAACTGCTTAAACCGCTTGCACTGCTTGTACTGCTTGTACGGCAGCATGTGTGTGTTAGATTAGTACGCATGATTTATGGACTTGGTTCAGGGTATCTTCTAGTCGGGCACTCCCGACTAGAGCACTCTTATTTGTTGTTGTGTTCATTTTGGACAGTTATTACTGGAGGCAGCGTGTTCTTCGGCACAATTAGCACATTGTGTGCGAGTGCAATTGTTCTCGTATGTTGGGAGATTACAGATGGCGCACATTGGGTCATTGGAGCAGTGCTTAGCGGTGTGTCCGAAAATTTGGCAATTCTTATAACGCATCGGGTTTGGAGTATATGGCCTTATTTTCACGTTATGCCAGCAAATGTCCATGAATCACGGAGATGGAATAGATTAAATGTCAGTAAAACCACTCCAGTAGGTTTAGATTTCCCATCTATGGCTTTGTTGAAGTTATGAACTGCTGTTACTCCTTGTTGTGTCCAATAATTTCGTCCTCGGTGACATTAATTAGGCACGGCGCATAAGCAGTACCTTTGGTGAAGCTGAGCGTTTCGTGAAGGCTGCATTTGATTTTGCAAATGCCCAGTAGTTCATTTGATGAGAGAAATTTATTGGCGGCTATTGGGTTCTTAGTAAGAAGGAGGAGCCTGCCATCTCGGAGAAAATAAATTAACTAGATTCGAAATATAACTTTATACTTATAGCCTGAAAGCTAAACACAACACAACAGGTAGAACACCAGCAGATATTTTCATATACGCAGGAACCCCAGAATATAACATACAATTGAATAAAACAAACGAAATAGACAAACTAAATGAAGAACGTACAGAATTCGAAATTGATACCGATTTCAGACAATCACCATTACTACGTTCAAAATCAACAAACCCTTTTAAAAAGACAGATAATTTAAAACACTTAGATGAAAAACATTTTGAAGAGAAAACAAGTGGGAAAGGATTATCTAAAGCTATCGCGATGCAACTTTGCACAGACACTTATTATTCAAGGGGACAGCACATTGGTCGGAGCCGGCCGGATCGGACCACTATATCTTATAGCTGCCATACAACTCTAAGTTGTTTTTGGCCATAAATCCAATGTTTTCAAAGCAATTGCTTTAAATTTCCTTGTACACTTAAATATCATTATATCTCATCAATGGGTAAAATCGCAAATCGATTGAGTCATAAGCAGCGAAGATATGCGTTATTAAATATTTTGAAAGAACAGGTGCATATGAGCAAACAAAGTCAAGCGCGAGTAAGCTTTTGATAGTCTGCTCTTCAAGGGATTTTGTCATCGATCATCAAAACGAGTAAAGTGGCGCCCTGGCAAACGAAAGGTCTCTGGTTCGATTCCTAGCGGCGACCAATATTTATTTTCATTTTTTCTTATTCTGCTTTTCAAATTTAAATAAGGAAGCATCTCCGACCATATAAAGTAAATATATTATTGATCAGTATCAACAGCCGAGTCGATCTTGCCATGTCCGCCTGTCCGTCCGTCTGTCCGTCTATATAAACACGCAGATATCAGAGACTACAAATGCTAGAGACTTCATATTTGGAATATAACTTCTCGTAGTGCCGGGACTGTACAAGTTTGTTTCATTTTATCGATAGCTTGCCCCGTTTAAAAGTGATCGATAAATTTAGATTTCAGACTAGCGTTTTTGGGACTTAACTTCGAAGTTATGAGAGCTATAGGCCCCGAATTTGGCACGCATTATCTCGAATAGCATACACATGTAACAAATATTTCACTTTTTGGATACCCCCAATCCCCCCAAAATTTTACGGTACGATCTTGCAATTTGGTTTGGTCACACATTTTATTGCCAATTGTGTGCCCCAATCGGACAGTAAATACAAAAGTTATTAAAGATTTAACTTTCCATTGTGTGGGGCTCAGAGAAAGGCAAGCTAATTGCTTAAACCGCTTGCACTGCTTGTACTGCAGCATGTGTGTGTTTAGATAAGTATTAATGATTGTCAGGACTGGGTTCAGGGTATTTCGTAGTCGGGCACTACCGACTAGAGCACTCTTACTTGTTCTTATTCTGATTTTCAAATATAAAATAACTGCAATCAATTTCATCTGCTACCAATGCTTTAGAACAAAAACAATGCCACGGGAAAAAACAAAGAAACAGTATAATCGAGTTTGTCAGCGATTTTTACAACTGCTTGGTGTAAGCAGTAAAAAGCAAAACAAGTAAGCTTTTGTCGGTCTGCTCTTCAAGCGATTTTGTGCTTCCCTTTTCACCCATCATTCTTTCGACGCCGATGCGCCGACGTATGCCATACGCACACAAGCAACAAAAGTAAGTAGGTAGTTTTTTGCAAAACACTCATACTTTATTGAAAGGCGAGCGATTATGGTCAGTTGTCCGGTGATTGAAAACACCAGGGTGTCAAAATCACCTTACATTTACCCGGTGCACCTTAAGTGCCGGTTGCTTGTTGCAGTTCTCTGATACACCTGTAACAAATATTTCACTTTTTGGATACCACCCCCAAATCCCCCAATATTTTTGAAGGTACGATCTGCAATTTGGTTTGGTTACACATCTTATTGCCAATTCTATGCCCCAAAAATTTCAATAAGTTCGGACAATAAATACAGAAGTTATTTAAGATTTAACTTTCCTTTGTGTAGGGATCAGTGCAAAGCAAGCTAATTGCTTAAACCGCTTGCACTGCTTGTACTGCAGCATGTGTGTGTTTAGATTAGTATGAATGATTGTTAGCACTGGGTTCAGGCTATCTCGTAGTCGGGCACTCCCGACCAGAGCACTCTTACTTGTTATACTCTTTTCGAAGAAAATAGTATATTAAGTTTGTGCAGAAGTTTGTAATGCATAGAAGGAAGCGTCTGAGACCCCCAAAAGTTACTGCCAGTATGCTTAGAAAAACAAAACAAATTGATCTAGCCATGTCCGTCTGTCTGTCTGTCTGTCTGTCTGTCTGTCTGTATGTCTGTATGTATGCAAACTAGTCCCTCAGTTTCTGAGCTATCGCGATGCAACTTTGCACAGGGGACATGGGGACAGCACATTGGTCGGAGCCGGCCGGATCCGACCACTATATCTTATAGCTGCCATAAAACTTGAAGTGGGTTTTGGTCTTAAATCCCATGTTTTCAAAGCTATCGCGATAAAACTTTGTACAGATACTTATTATTCAAAGAAGCAGCACATTGGTCGGAGCCGACCGGATCGGACCACTATATCTTATAGCTGCCACAAATCCGATGTTTTCAAAGCAATTGCATTCAATTTCCTTGTACACTTAAACATCCTTATAACTCATCAATGGGTAAAATTGCAAAACGATTGAGTCATAAATAGTGAAGATATGCGTCATTAAATATTTTGAAAAAACAGGTGCATATGAGCAAACGAACCCAAGCGCAAGTAAGCTTTTGACAGTCTGCTCTTCAAGCGATTTTTTCATCGATCATCAAAACGGTTTTTGGCGTAAGGCGTAAATAGCCGCGCTAACGAACGCAAGTTTCGCAAGTTCGAGTCTCGGCGGCGACTGATTATTAATTTAATACTTTTTTCTTATTCTTCCATTCAAATATATAATAACTGTAATCAAATTAATTTGCTTCCAATGGCTTAGAACAAAAACAATGCCACGCGAAAAAACAAATGCTCAGTATAATCGAGTTTGTCAGCGATTTTTATACCCTGAACCCATTAAAAATGGGTAAAAAGGGTATTATGGTTTTGTGCAAAAGTATGTAACAGGCATAAGAAAGCATCTCCGACCATATAAAGTATATATATTCTTGATCAGTATCAACAGTCGAGTCGATTTAGCCATGTCCGTCTGTCTGTCTGTCCGTCCGTCCGTCCGTCCGTCTGTCTGTATGAACACGCGGATATCAGAGACTACAAGAGCTAGAGACTTCATATTTGGAATATAAGTTCTCGTAATCCCGGGACAGATCAAGTTTATTTCATTTTATCGATAGCTCGTCCCGTTTAAATGTTATCGATAAATTTCGATTTCAGACTAGCGCTTTTAAGCCTTAACTTAAAAGTTATAAGAGCTAGAGGCCCCAAATTTGGCATGTATAATCTCGAATAGCATACACATGTAACAAATATTTCACTTTTTGGATACCAACCCCCGATCCCCCCAAAAGTTCAAAAATCTAATTTTTGAAGGTATGACCTTGCAATTCGGTTTGGTCACACATTTTATAGCCAATGTAATGTCCTACAAATTTTAAAAAGATCGGACAATAAACACAGAAGTTATTTAAGATTTTACTTTCCATTATGTGGGGCTCAGTGAAAAAGCAAGATAACTGCTTAAACCGTTTTCTCAGCTTGCAGTAATGTGTGGTGTGTTTGTATGTATGCACACTATTAGGCAAGTATGAATGGATGTCAGAACTGGGTTCAGGGTATCTCCTAGTCGGGCAGTCCCGACCAGAGCACTCTTACTTGTTAAAACTGCTGTTGTGTGCTGCGTTGACAAACGTGAGTTGCATGTTGCAGGAAAACAAAACAAGAAAGTTTTTAACAGTCGGCTCTTCAAGCAATTTTGTCAGCTATATTCCAAATATGGTGACCTTAGCTCTAAAACTGCGGGAGATATAAGCATTTCAAATTAATTTTGAAGGGGGGCTGTTGGACGTAATAATGGGCGTGGCCAATAAACCAAGCATCCAATTTTTTCGGGAGGTCCAGCAATATGCCTACCAAATTTGATTACTCTAGCCTTAAAAATGTGGGAGATATTCACGTTCAATCGATTTGTGATTTGAGGTGTATCGACATGTTATCGATTTGCCAGCCTCCCAGTGGGCGTGTCATAAATTTGAAATAAACTTGATCTGAAGCAGATAGCTATAATCATAACACAAAAGATTTCAAGAGTGTATCTAATATCGTTTCGGAAATATGTGCGTGCATCCAGACAGACAGACGGTATCAGAGTATAATGACAAGAAAAATCAAGTTAGACACAGCATTCTATTACACAATTCAATCAGAGCACTAGTTGTGAGTCATCTAATTGTAGAAAGACAACTATAATTATTAATATGGTTGAAAGCCCTAATGGATTTAAGTTTGAAAATATATATATATATTTAAAGTCTCCATATCTGCCGAAATATGAATACTTGAAAGCATTGGTTAAGCCTATAAAAGGGATGGCTTATTATACATTTTCAGAAAACGAAAATGTTATTGCACCAAATCAAGCGAAAACCAATTCTGTAATGCTATTTGATGATGTAGCCTGTGAAAAACAAGATAGCATTCGTGCGTACTTTTGCATGGGACGACAAAATCAAGTCGACGCGTTTTTATTGTGTCAAACGTATGCACGTATCCCCAAGCACCTCGAGCGTGACAACTCTAATATTATAATAATGCTTAAGCAGGACGAATTAACTTTGAAACATGTATATCAAGATCACGTGGGTATAGATATGAATATTGAAACATTTAAGAAAATTTGTCAATACTGTTGGAAAGATAAGTATGGATTTTTACTAATTATCAAATATGTCTCTATAGACAGGCGAGGATTCTCCGACTTCATATCAATTTAAAATAAAATAGTAGAAAAATTAAATAAAAGTTTAATCATCATTAATCTTCCGAAATAACAACAACGCTGACATTGACTGGGAAGAAATAAATTTTAACGGCAAACTAGCATCCACCCATTGAGTTGAATGGAAATTGTGAATGCGCCTTTTTTGATTTTCGTATGTATAACTCAATACCAAATGTGGATCATGAGGATAATTTATTTCATATTGGAGAACATGTTTCTGAGATTCCCGTCGGATCATACGAGCTAAGCAATATAAGTGATGTTATTAACGAGAAAATGAAGGAAAAAGAACCGAATACATTAAAGCATCCCCTGATCGAAAGCAATAACACCATACTAAGATACAGTCGATAATAATACGGATTGTAGGTAAGGACGGAAACTTGGTTAATCTACGTGAAGAGTGTGTAACACTTCGTTAACATTTAAGGCGTCAAGAATGAATATCTATAATAAAAACGCCTCATACACCCCATCACCAAACATTATAAGTTATACTCTTGAAGGAAGAAGGTCAAAATCGGGGGCAATATCAATTGAAAACAAAATATTTGTACAATCTCTGGGTGTCAAAGTTAGAACAAAACATGTAAGAGTGCTCTAGTCGGGAGTGCCCGACTAGGAAGTACCCTGAACCCAGTTCTTACATCCATTCATACTTACTTATCAATGCACATCCATACACACACATACTGCAAGCAGTGCAAGCAGTTTAAGCAGGTTAACTTTTTCACAAAGCCCCACACTATGGAAGGTAAATCATTAAAATTCTGTGTTTATTGTCCTATCTTTGTGAAATTTGTAGGATATAAAATTGGCTATAAAATAGGCAATCACACCAAATTGCATGGTCATCCCAAGAAAAATTAGTATTTTTCACTTTTATAGTAAAAAGTAAAATTGTTTGTACGTGTGTTTGCTATTCGAGACTATACATACCAAGCTTGGTGCCCTTCGCTCTTATAACTTTCAAGTTATTGCCAAAAAACCATAGTCATATATCGAAATTTATCGATAACTTTTGAACGGGAAGAGTTATCGATAAAATGAAATAAACTTCGTCTGTCCCGGGACTACAAGAACATGAAGCCTCTACCTTATGTAGTCTCTGATATCCGCGTGCTCATACGGCGACGGTCAGACACTTTATATGGTCAGAGATGCTCTCTTATATGCATTTGCACAAAACCATTATGCCCTTTTCCCAATTTCTAATGGGCTCAGCATATTAAAATTAAAATATAATATTTTTGCATTTCGCAAATATTAATTCGGTCATTTAATACAGATTTTTAAGTTGTAATAATTTATAATAATTTAATATAAATTAAATATAGAAACGGACAAGTGAAAAAGTCCGGGGGTAGGCATACGATGGGTCCATTATAGCCCTAAATAAGAGCTGGATAGAAATGCACTTAAATGCTTTTAAAAAATAAGTCGAGCTCAGTACCGAAATATTGTAGCGCCTGGACGAGCTAGAAGCCCAGTTTCTATGGGAGTTGTTGGTTATAGGACTGAGAGGGCGACCCAAATCAGAGGGGGACTTAAGCACTTTGCGTGACCGTCCTCGAATTGTCCCTTTGGAGGCGCTCGAGGAGCGTGTTTGAAAGATGACACAGGTCATTTAAGGCTGCCACAATGTGTCACTGAAATAAACCGTGGACGAAGTAGTGCCTGTAGTCCTTCTTGGACGACGTTCGTGGTTCACAGATGATCTACATTGTTCAACGGCACACCGATGCAGATTCCTAACAAACTCTTCAACCACCTCGACGCCGTAGTCAGTCGAACAAATTTTATTAGTAGTAGTAATGCCAGCAGCGCAACTAATCAAACAAAATGTTTCTCTCATTTTTTTTTTTTTTTGGGTGTTTGTTAAAAATAAGTTTTGGACGTTTTAAGTGTTCATATTTAGAGTGTGATGGCTACTTCAGTCTGATGTCGGTCTGTCGATTGTAAGAATTATGTAGTTACTATGTGAGCGGAACCTTCTAAGAGTCCAATAACTAGAACTCACTTACAACATTTTGCTTGGATTTCAATATTTCTGCATGTTAAAAATTTATGGTTAAAAATAATGTTCTTTGTTTAGTAAACAGCGCCATCATACCAGACTCTGTGGAACGCCTGTTTCACATCAAGGAAAACTTCACTGAAGTATTTACCTGTCTAAAAAGTATTTAGTTCAACAAATATAAAACGGTGTAGCTGTTTGGTTGTACCATGTAAGTCTCTGAAATCAAATTGGAAGTCAGTATTTGTGGTATTGTCGTCAAGTTCAATTAAGATTCGTCGTAGCAGATGCTTTTCAAAAAGTTTTGCGAGTGTGGGGGGTAACAGATAGGTCCCTATGATTCGGTTGTGTTCATTGGCTTGCCGCGTTTGAGTATCAACACAACTTTGGTCAGTTTCCATGATTCAGGAAAGTGGGAAAGTCTAAATATGGTATTGAAAAGAGTTGTAAGTAAATGCTGGGCAAGTGCTTAACTGTCTTTGAAGTAAGGTTATCGTGTCCGGGAGCTTTCTTTGTTTGATAAAATTTCCTTCTCAGAAAAGGAGGTAAGAGTGTGAAAGGTGTGAAGCGTTTGTGTAGATCCTGTGCAAGCATGTTGGTTTGAGGTCCAACTTTGGTGGAAGGAGAACTGCTCTATATGGCTTGTGAATTGCATTTCTTTCAAAATTAATTTTAAGAGGAAGATGATCTGAGCTTGAACCTGTGTAGCTTTGTATGGCAAGTGACGATAAAGGTATACCTTTGTAAAGAGCTTGAGAGAGAATTGAAAATGTAATTGTAAAGTGTTCTGAGACGACCACAACTTTTGACCAAATCCCAAAGCTGTTGCTCAGCATTCGAGTGAAATATGGGCTGTGAAATATTTTAATAAACATATTACGTCAGGATGATTGGCAGTGTAAATAAAGTGACCAGGAGTTCTGAGGTGTGAGCGTCAGGAAGTGTGATTTTCAGGAGTTAACTTCAATCCACCTTGTGTTTCTCTGTCAACGGGACGAGCTCCAAATGGTTATAACAGCACCCGTCAGCGTTCCAAATACCCATTGTTGAATTATTCCTCGTGAGTTAGTGCATATGTGGAAAATGGGTGAAGTGTATTGTAAATGACAGCTGGTGTTAACTGAATATCAGGAACTCGAGTGAGATTTAATAAGATTCAATGTGGTGTCGCTAAATAAAGTATTCGTAGTATTGCGTTCGGTAAGATATAAGTGTTAAATTGGTCCACATTGAGCTGTATGGATTTGTTTGCGCTCACTACTCTCGCATGTCTTTGATGTTTATTGAGTGAGAAATTCTGCCAGCGGTCAATCGCTGCGTTTGTTTTATCAGCACTAGATTTATTTGCTTTTATTTTACGCAGCCGCAGTCGCCAATCGTTGCTGCTCTTCCGCGTCGCTGCCGATTTGCCCTTAGCACATATCGTTGCTGCTAAGTCGAGTGAGTGGTTCTGCCAGTTATCGCGTCGCTGCATTTCGTTTAGCCTTGCTTGCACTCAATTTGAATTTGTGTGCGCTGCTTTGACATTTGTTGTCAAAAACGCTCACAGCCAAACGATATTAGGTCAGTTTTAGATATCACTTTTCTAGCGCTATCATTTAATATACAGTGCCGTCCTGTTAGTTTCATATACTTATTATTATGTTCTATTATTATGTTCTTATACAGTGAAAGTGCCGTCTTATAATATTAGATACACTGCCACTATTTATTTGCATTTTGATTACTTTCGCTAATACATTCTGTCGAATACACCATGCCTAGCAGAAGGGGAAAGAGCAATCATAGCCAAAAGCTCGGCTTCAACCAAGAAGCCAACTCAATTAAGTCAGACACATTGCCACAGTGTCACACAAATGTTGTGAAGGGCATTCTGAGCATAAAAAAGTTTGTCAAGGACTACCCATGCAAAATCGAGCCATTGAAGCTTGAGTGTGGGCTAGATATTTCGACTCGATATATTGATGATGCTTTCAATATACCGAAGGATCTGGACAGAATTGACCCCTCGTAAGCTTCTAGATCCGACTAAGAAATACTCTGAATCCCCACTAAGGCACAATTAATGAGCATGGGCAGTCAACCCAAGACTCAAAGGGAATCTATCGCGAAGTCTACAATGTTTCCATATGTCTCGCATAGCAATAGCATAGAATTCTACGATGTTTCCATCTGTATCGCTTAGCAGACAACTGCCTGAGATGAAGCTGCCAAGGTTTAGTGGCAATTACGCTGAATATAAAAACTTCATTGGGTTATTTAAAAATGAAGTCTATAATGATGCTAATATAGAGAAATTTAGCCATCTGCTATCATGGTTAGAGAAGGAAGCTTTCCGATTAGTACAGGTATATAAGGTTACACACGTCAACTATCCGAAGGCATTAGCAGCCTAAAAAACTGTCTATGATAGAAGTTGTCTGATAGTATCGGATACTATCGCAAACTTATTCGATATTTCAAAGATGTAAGGGCCTTCATCCATTTCTTTGCGTTCACTAATCGACAAACTTCGGGCTAGTGGTGAGTCGCTATTGTCCTTAGGCCATCACAGACAGACTTCTAACCTTCTGCTCATACATTTGATTATGAGCAAAGTACACATCACGCGTTCTAAATAGGAAGAGAGCTTAGATTACAGTTAGCTTCCATATTGGGAAAATTGCGATTCTTTTCGTAATAGACACTTTCAGCATATTGCAGGGGAAGAGTCGCCATCTGGTTGCTCCCGAACGCAGACATCTAACTTTGATGGTCAAAGAAGAGTTAGTCAAACGACTTTGGCAATCTCGCAGCCAGGCCAGCCTCAGAGCCAGTCTCCGAAATGTCCGTTTTGCAGGTCGAATGACCATTTTATAGCATTGTGCACCTCGTTTGCAGAACAAACACAATACGAACGCTTCAAGTTTGTTCAAGATTGTTCACTGTGCATCAACTGCCTAAGAAGGGGTCATACAACAAAGTCTTGCAAATCTAGAGTTTGCTGCTGTGTATTGCCCACCTGGACATCGTCAATGCTGGACTTCTGGAGAGTATCATCGCCTATTTGGCTCTATGGGCAACCACTTTTTTATTGGCGGCGACTGGAATGCGCACCATCAATTTTGGGGATGCAGGCGGTCGTGTATTAGAGGAGATACTCTGATGTCACTGGTATCAGGCTCCAATCTTCAGGTCTTGGCCACCGGCGCACCCACACATTTTCCGGGAAATACCCGGTATCTCCCCACGGCCATTGACTTTGCGGTCTACAAAGGCATCCCCTGCAACCACCTCGCCATATCAGAGTGTACAGGTCTATCCTCTGATCACATCCCGTTGCTGGCTTACTTTTGTGTGTCCGCCTATGTGGTTACCGCCAAACCTAGGCTTCTCCCCCGTGGCTCGAATATAGAGGACTTTGGTACTCGGCTCTCGACACTAGCTATTGCTAACCCTCTCCCTCTTGACACTCCTGCTAACATTGACGCTTTTGCTCAGGATCTGGTGACAAGATTCACCTTGCTGCTCCTTCTGCTACCGGAACCCCATCCGCACCTCCGCCATCTTGGGCATCCTCTAAACCTGAGATTTCGATTTTGGCTAGACGAGGGCATTCTCTGCGTCGCGAGTGGATGAGGACGCGTCATCTGCTGGATCTGGCACGGTGGAAAGCCGCTGTCTCAAATCTTAGGCGTGTGCTTAAGTCTGCTAAGTCGGAGTTCTTTGTAAACAAGCTCAACGCCATCGACCCTGACGAGGAACATGGTTTTGCGTTGTGGAAGTGCACCCGCAGCATCAAGCGACAGCCTCTTCGCAGGCTCCCTCTCAGACGTAATGATGGTACATGGGCTCGTACTGATGACGATATTGCTGAAGTTTTTGCGAATGAACTCGAAGCACGGTTCACTCCTTTTGATTTCGCGACCAGACAAGAGGTAAGAGCCACCGTCTCGAGGATTGGCCTATCCTTCGGCCCCTCCCATTTTGTCCAGCCGGTAACCGAAGATGAGGTTCATTCTCAAATAAAGAGGTTGATTCTCTCTAAGGCACCTGGAATGGATTCTATTGATGGCAAAGTGGCCAAGGCTCTACCCAGCGTAATTGTCTCACAGCTTTGTCGGCTGTTCAATGCCGTACTTGACTTGGGTCATTTCCCGGCCCCATGGAAGCGCGCTCTTATTGTTATGGTGCCAAAGAAAGGCAAGGATCCCCACAATCCGGACTCTTTCAGGCCGATAAGTCTCCTGCCTACTTTTTCGAAGGTCTTTGAGAGAATCTTTTTAACCCGTCTTCTGGCCGTTGACGCTTTTGAAAATGCGATACCAGACCATCAATTTGGCTTCCGAGGACGCCATAATGCGGTTGAAAAAATCCATCGTGTTGTAAGCCACATCCTCAGCGCCTTCGAAAAGAAAAAATACTGTGCCGCAGTTTTTCTGGACATTCGGCAGGCTTTTGATAGGGTCTGGCACGAGGGCCTCTGCTACAAGCTAATGCCGCTGCTCCCTGAAGGTCTCTGGAAGGTGCTTGTCTCTTTCCTGGAAGGCAGAGCATTTGCTGTCGAATACAGAGATGCCCGGTCCGGAATGCGTCCTATTCGGGCTGGTGTACCTCAGGGTAGTATTCTTGGACCAATACTATACACTGTATTTACGGCGGATCTTCCCATCCGCAACATATGCTGACGACACAGCTTTCCTAGCTTCTAGCAGTTACTCAACGACTGCCTCCAGACGTGTCCAAGGATTCCTAGATGAGTTCGAGTGCTGGGCCTCGCGATGGAATATAGAGCCGAATATTGAAAAACCCAACACGCCACGTTTGCACTCCGGCCTGGTCGCTCACGTCGGCTTTATCTAGATGGTAAGAGAATCGCGCACACTGATAACATCACTTATTTGGGAGTGACCCTGGACAGGCGCCTCACATGGAGCAGCCATATTAAAAAAGCATGTGGAACAGTGAACAAAAAACTGGGGAAATTGGACTGGCTTCTCAGACCAGGGAGTGGTATTTCCCTAAGAGCCAAAGTACGGTTATTTAAGACCATTATACTGCCAACGTTAAATTGGGGTATCACTTGCTGGGGGACTGCATGTGACACTACCCTAAGAAGAGTTCAAGCTACAATAACAAAGTCTTTGCGCCGCATGACCAATATTCAGTGGCATCATTACGTCAAAAATGAGACTATCCTGAACGACCTTCAAATACGGTGTGTGAGGCCATAAGTAAAAGCTCCAACCGGTATCGCGCACGTTTGTTAGACCACTCTAACCGCCTGGCTAGACAACTCGCAAGACCGGCGAGACATAGGCGTCTAAAGCGCAAGCACCCGTCGGACCTCTGGATCCTTGGCCGGTCGCGGAGCGGCCGGCTTCTTTAGAAAATTATAGCAATATATATTATAGCATACCCGTGCTGAAAACAGCGTCATCACCCCACTGAGATGGGTTTTAAAAGTTCAAAGTTATACCGGCCTGGAAATAGGGTAAACACCCTATGTAGCTTGCCAAATAAAAATCAAAAAAAAAAAAAAAAATAGAGTTTGCTCCAAGCTCCATCATACCGTTCTGCACAAGTTTGTGCCCGAATCAGCCAGCGCTGCACCTATCAACCACTCGTTAGTGGCCCAAACTGCAGCCCCAACGCAATGTTCTTCCGTCAATTACATTCGCGTAATGGAAAAGTCCGGTTCTTCCCAGTTATCTAGGGCTATGTTAGATTCTGGGTCGCAGGTCAATTTCATAACGGAGGACCTAGCCAGAAATTTGGATCTAAAAAGGAAGCGGAAGAATATAAATTTGCTGGGTATTGGAAAACGCAAGTCCGCAGTGCGTCATGTTGTTCAGACATCAATAGCCTCTCGATTCGATGACTTAGAATTGATGACTGAGTTGGCCGTTTTAAGAAGCATTTCGTCCTATCAGCCCGAAAAGCTTTTTATTGGCGTTAAAGTGCCTCAGCGCACTGATTTGCGCTTAGAGCAGATATATTTTTCGATTTGGTGAAGAAAGGACATGTGATAGGAAATAGTGAGTCGGCAACATGTCGGGCCACAGCTCTTCGCTGTATTGTAGAGACTAGTTCTACATCGCTTGTGAGTCTGAGTGAAGACTCTATTTCAAACGAAGACTCATATTCGTTAGATGCTTTTGTTCGAAAGTTCTGGGAGTTGCAAGAAGTACCAAATTTAAATAATTCAAATTTATATATCCCAGAACAGTTGCCTTGCGAGAAGTCGGGTCGTCTCAGCCTCTTACTGCCTTTCAAATTTAGCCCACGTTGCCTTGGTGCATCGTACAAAATGGCTAAGAGACTCTTTCTGGCATTAGAAAAAAGAATTTGCAAGCAGCCAAATATTCATGCCATGTAAATTGACTTCATGAAGGAGTACCTTTCTATGGTCCACATGAACTCAATCGACAACACGATCCCCAACGAGCCGAATTATTTCTTTCCATACGATGCGTGTTCGGACCGCAAAGCGCATCCACTAAGTTGAGAGTTGTTTTTGACGCGACCTGCAAAACGTCGTCACAAATGTCTCTAAACGACATCCTCATGGTTGGCCCCACTATACAGCCATGTCTATACTCAACTTTGTTGCGGTTTCGGCTTCGCCCATTTGCATTGTCAGCTGACATTGCTAATATGTATCTGCAAGTCGAAATTGATGAAACAGCGCAAATTTCAACTAATTCTTTGGAGAGAAAAACCTTCAGACCCACATTAAATATATCAGTATAACATATTGTACAGCCTCTGCCCCGTTTTTGGCAATTAGGTGCTTAAAATATTTAAGTGATCTGCATGCGAAATTATATCCATTAGCTTCAAAAGCAATAGCCAATGACTTTTATGTAGATGATTTGATATCTGTCGCAAATACTGTGGAAGAATTGCGTCTGTTGCGTCAAGAGGTATTCAATGTCCTTGACCCATTCGACTTTACTTTGACAAAGTGGTCATCAGATTGTGAGCGTTTCGAAGCTCAGCCTACTGACGAAGCAGTTCTTATTGGGCATCAAGAGAATACGAAGACGTTAGGACTCATTTGGAGTCCACGAGACGATTATTTCAAATACTCTACAGGCAACTTATCGCTGGAAGTATTGCCTACCAAACGTGCCATTTTGTCATTCGTCTCTCGTCTGTACGATCCGCTTGGGCTATTATGCCCAATAGTAACTCTAGCAAAGATCTTAATGCAGGAACTTTGGCTGCAAAAGATAGCATGGGATGACCAGATACCCAATCACTTGTTCAAAAAATTTACCAGAAATCGACTTTCCGAGATTGGCGATTCTAGGTCGAAAACAGTGGAAACAGTGGAGAAATATTATCTTCGGCGTGCCGAAGATTTTATACTCTTTTCGAAACTATAGGCAATTTTCACTCTGCCAACTGCACCACTGAAATTTCATAAGCTGTACAACATCGTTTTCTCGCGTAACATTTTTTTTTTTTGCTCTAAGAATATTTCATTTGTTGCCAATTGTATAGCAGCTAAGATATAGTGATCCGATCCGGCCGGCTCCAACCAATGTGATGTCTCTTTGAATAATAACTATCTGTGCAAATTTGTATCGCGACAGCTTTAAAAACATGGGACATATGGCCAAAACCGACTTCGAGTTATATGGCAGCTATAAGATATAGTGATCCGATCCGGCCGGCTCCAACCAATGTTATGTCTCCTGGAATAATAAGTGTCTGTGCAAAGTTTTATCGCGATAGCTAGCTTGCATACATACAGACAGACAGACGACGCTTCCTTCTATGCGTTACAAACTTCAGCACAAACTTAATATACTATTTTCTTCGAAAAGAGTATAAATATGGATTTTTGGTTGCGGGAGGCGGAGCTTCCCAAAATTGTTGTTACTTATCCATGAAAAGTTGTGGGGCCGACCAGAAGTCTATCTTCCAAGGTAGCGATTTTTGGGGGCGGAAGTGGGCGGTTCGAAATTGTCTGTGATCTGTGGAGGGATCACCATATATTCCAAATATGGAGACTATAGCTTTAAAACTGAGAGATATATACGTATTTCCAATTAATTTTAAATCCAAATTTTTGGGGAGGTCAAGGGCAACATACCAACCAATTTTGATGACTCTAGCTTGAAAACTGTGAGAAATATCCACGTTTAATCGATTTGTAAATTGGGATGTATCGATATGTTATCGATTTGCCAGCCTTTCAGTGGACTTGGCATCAATTTGCAACAAACTTGATCTGAAGCAGATAGCTACAAGTACACTTCAAATTAAAAGTCTCTATCTTATATAGCTTCGGAAATACGTGCGTTCATCCAAAAAGACAGACGGACGGACGGCCCGACGGATATTCGACAAACCCAATATACTATTAATACCTTCGGTATCAGAGTGAGTGTTTTCGCTTTTGGGGGGATGAGAGTAAATCCACAAGTTACAATGAAGCATAAGATCAAACAACTTGAATTTGCCAAAAATATATTGACAAGCCCCAATCCTTTTGGCATAATGTTCTATGGAGTGACGAAAGCTCATTTAATTACCACTTCTCTAAAAAAAGTTTTTGTAAGAATGCCAACAGCAACACACAAAACAAGTAAGAGTGCTCTAGTTGCGAGTGCCCGACTAGGAGATACCCTGAATCATGTCCTTACATCCATTCATACTTACCAATCAATGCACATCCATACAAACACACACATACTGCAAGCAGTTTAAGCAGGCTGACTTCTTCGCAAGGCCCCACACTGTGGAAAGGTAAATCTTAAATAACTTCTGTGCTTAGTGCCCGATCATTTCGATTTTTTTTAGGACATAACATTGGCTATAAAATGGGTCATCCAACCAAATTGCAACCTTGAAAAAATAGTGTTTTTCACTTTTGGGGAGATGGGGGTACGGTATCAAAAAGCGAAATATTTGTAACATGTGTATGCTATTCGAGACCATACATATCAAATTTGGTTCCTCTAGATCTTAAGCCTTTCAAGTTATGCCACAAAAACACTGGTACCAAAAATAATCGATGACTTGAACGGGTCGAGTTATCGATACAATGAAACAAACTTGATATGTCCCGGGACTACGAGAACTTATATTCCAAATATGAAGTCTCTAGCCTCTATAGTCTCTGATATCTGCGTATTCATACAGACGGACGTGGCTAGATCGAATCGGCTGTTGATACTGATCAAGAATATATATATAATAAAAAATATATTTTTTTATAACAATCTTTTTTTTTAATATTCCATTGGCGCAGCTGGTAGGATATTGTCAAGGTGAAAACGTTTAGAAACACAAACTGACATATCCGCAAAAGAACGTTCGTGAGAGTGACTTAATTGACACCTCCGCTAACGAAACGTGCATATATTTAACCGTCAAAAGGATAAATTAAATCCTGGTTGAGTGTGAACCTTATAAAACGACAAAAGAACTTTTTGTGACCATAAAAAAAAAAAAAAAAAAACCCCCCAACAAGTTCTGGGCCAAATGAGGCAGGTGCCCGTTTTCAATGGAGAAGCGGAACAACTAACAGCATTCGTAAGAAGGATGAACTACATTATACAGTTATATCCAACCACGGATATAAGACAACATAACGAACTCTTTGTGTCAATTGAACTTCAAACCACTGGAGCAGCGCAACGCGTCGCACAACTAACAGCAGCTACAACCTGGGAAGAATTAAGGAACGCCCTTATCGAAGAATTCAAGACGCGGACCCCATTTGAAGAACTACTCCGCAGATTGTACCACACTAAATATAACGGAAGTATCCGTAAGTTTGTTGAAGACTTAGAGTAAAAGTTATTTATAATTTCAAATAAGCTAATATTAGAATACCTTCAAACACAATTTTGTACACAAATACTATGAACAATACCATCAAAGATGTAATTGCAAGAATATTACCTGACAGAATATTCATGACTCTTGCTAGATATGAAATTACAACAGTATCAAACTTAAAACAAGTTGCTCAAAGAAAAGGATTGTATGAAGACAATTTTCCCGATCATACTAAGCCAAACAACTCAAACAATACCTCAAAAAATAATGATTCGCGCACGAATAAGGGAAATGAAAATCAAAATTACTACCCAGTGGCAGGCCCTTCATATACTAACAATCATTCCAATTATAAACCCCAAAACAAAACAACCAACAATTACACCAGGAATTCAGACAAAATCACAATCAGGGTAGAAACCAAAATCAAATGAATTATCAACCAAATAAAGCTCTTCCTAATACCAATCCGCCTGTCAAAAGCCAACGCGAAAGTACCAGCGGTCAAACCAAAATGGATACAAGCGAAAATTTTCATCAAGCAGCCTCGGACTCAGAAACAGAAGAAACCCAGTCATTTGATTAATCAATGAAAGTTAAAACAATAAATGGAAATATTTGTTTAAACCAATGTATTTCCCTAGCCCCAAACAAACTTTGTCCGTCACATCAAACCTTTTACATACACGAATTTTCAGAAAATTACGATGTATTATTAGGCAGGGATTATCTTGAAGCTTGCCAAGCAACAACAAATTATAAAGAAGGAATCGTAACATTAAGCGATTACCCGTTTATCATGAGATACAATCTTGAAAAGTTGATAAAGGACAATATTATAAAGGACACAGATATTGATTGCCTTGACCCACCTTTTACTGAAGATAGGCCTTTTAACTTTGCAATCGAAGACGAGCTTCAAGAAAATAATCAATTCAGATTAGAACATCTTAACGATGAAGAAAGGAACAAATTAACTAAAATCCTATTTGAGTTTAGTGACATACAGTACAGAGAAAGTGAAAATTTGACTTTCACAAGTACAATTAAAAATGTCATACAAACTAAACCCGAGGATGCAATTTATAAACGACCTTATAAATATCCACAAGCATATGACAAAGAGGTTGAAACACAAATAAAAGAAATGATAAAACAAGGAATAATCCGAAAATCAAAGTCTCCGAAAATTTAAGTCGAAACTTAAATGAAATCACAATAGATGATAAATACCCTATCCCAATAATGGATGATATATTAGACATTGGAAAATGTCAATATTTTACTACCATTGACCTCGCAAAAGGCTTTCATCAGACTCAAATGAATTCTGATTCAATCCCAAAGACCGCTTTTTCGACGAAAAATGGCCATTACAAGTACATTCGAATGCCTTTCGGACTCAAAAACACTCCTGCAACTTGTCAACGTTGTAGGAACAACCTTTTAGAAGATTTAATCTATAAAGGATTGTCTGGTCTACATGGATGACATAATAGTGTATTAACACTAAAAAAAGTTTTCAAGAAACTCAGGGAAGCCAATTTAAAATTACAGTTGGATAAGTGTGAATTTATGAAAAAGGAAACCGAATTCCTTGGTCACATAGTAACAACTGAGAGTATAAAACCAAATCCGCTGAAAGTTAGCGCAATAAAAAATTTCCCAATACCAAAAACAACCAAAGAAATCAAGTCATTCTTAGGACTTTGCGGTTACTATAGAAAATTCATACCAAGCTTCGCTCACATTGTGAAGCCAATGACACTAAAACTTAAAAAGAATGCAACTATTGACAGAAAAAACAAAGATTATATCGCAGCATTTGAGAAGTTAAAACTACTCATTACATCTGGTCCGATATTAATCCATCCCAATTTCGAAAAACCATTTTCACTAACTACTGATGCCAGTAATATTGCTATAGGTGCAGTATTATCACAAAATCATAAGAATTAAACTGGATGAAAATTTTTTAGGAGAAACTCCGAATAGTACAGCAGCAACAATACAAAGCGCACAGGAAGACAATCAAAATTACATTTCAATTACTATAGCAGGCAAATCAAATTTATTAAAAATAATATCAACGAAGTAAAAGTAATAAACTATTTTCATAAAACCAAAATACAAATATTGTACGAAGAAATGACAAACACCCATGCTAAAGAACTCATTAAAGAATATTTATGCACTAAGAAAAGCGTAATCTATTTTCATAAGGATGAAGACTTTTTAGTTTTCCAAACTGCCTTCATAGAAATAATCAGTCCCAGTAACCTAACAAAGGTAATGAAATCTACTAAAATCCTAACAGACATCCAAACATATGCAGAATTTAAAGAATTCGTTATTAAAACTCATATAGAATTATTAAACCCAGGTATAGAAATACTCACCACGTTATTTAAAGAAAAGTACTATTACCCAGATTACCAAAACTTAATTCAAACATAATTAATGAATGTCAAACTTGCAACATTGCTAAAACAGAACACAGCGACACAAAGTTGGCCTTGGAATTAACTCTAGAAACTTTCAATCCTAGAGAAAAATATGTTATAGACTTTACATAGTAGATAATAAACTATTTTTGTCATGCATAGACATATATTCTAAATTCGCCTCCCCAATTGAAGTCAAAGGCAGAGATTGGTTAAAGGCCAAAAGAGCATTACTTACAATTTTTAATGAAATGGGAAAACCAAAAGAAATAAAAGCAGATAAAGACTCAGTATTTATGTGTTCTGCTTTACAAATATAGTTAAAATCTGAAGGAGTTGATATAAATATCACAAAAAGTAAAAATGGCATCTCTGACGTTGAAAGATTCCATAAAACAATTAACGAAAAACTCAGAATCATAAATAGTGATTCAGATCCAAAAAAAAAATTAACTAGATTCGGAATAATACTTAATACTTATAACCATAAAACTAAACACAACACAACAGGTAGAACACCAGCAGATATTTTCATATACGCAGGAACCCCAGAATATAACACACAATTGAATAAAACAAACCAAATAGACAATCTAATTTATTTAATTAATTTAAAACTGTTATATGAAAAACATTTTGAAGAGACAAATAGAGGTAGAAAAATAATACATTACAAATCAAAGTTCAAAAAGAAAAAGAAAATTAATAAGAGCAAATATGATAATTCCAGATCATTACCAACTGACAACCCAAATCAGGAACCTACAACATAAAATAATATTATTACTAATCCCATTCCTACTACCGTGTTCCATTAAACAAGCCAATGGCCAAAGCCCAGAAATAAACCCGATCCAATCGAAAAATGGTTACCTTATATTTAAAACAGGAACTATAGATCTACCAATAAATTACGAATACCATTACTTAACCGTTAACCTTACAAAAGTTGAAAACACATACAACAATTTAATGAAACAAGCCAAAGAATTCGAAGCATTATCCCAAATTCAATATCTAACAGAAAAACTCGAAAGAGAAATAAATTGCATAAGAATAGTAAAACGTAATAAAAGAGTCCTTATCAATTTTATGGGAACATTTTATAAATAACTATTCGGCACATTAGATAAAAAAGACAGAGCGGAATTTGAAACAAAAATTAATCATTTGTCAGAAAATAGTGTTCAGGCAAACGAATTAAACCAAATAATAGACGCAGTAAATCGAGGAATCGAAGTAACTAACACTTTAAGCCTAATCAACGAAGGCGATCAAAAATTTGCAATAATCACATTCAACTTACAAGAATTCACAGAATACATTGAAGACATAGAGCTAGGAATGCAATTAACAAGATTAGGTATTTTTAACCCTAAATTACTAAAACACAGTCCGTTATCACACGTCAATTCCGAAAAAATCTTAAACATTAAAACTTCAACATGGCTAAAAACCAACACAGACGAAATCTTGATAATTTCCTATATTCCTCACGAAATCATTAACACGCCAATGTTTGAGATAATCCCATATCCAGATGAAAATAGAAACATTTTGACCGAAATCATACATGATAAATATGATGTACAGAACAGCCAAGCTTATACAGTAAAAGATAAGGTAATGGTTATGAATAAATGTATTACCGGAATATTAAATCAATCTACAACCGAATGGAGATATTCAAAGGCACACAAAAGTTTTGAAATTAAATTTGTATAACCTAATATAATGCTAATATGGAATTTACCCAAAACCATTTTAAATCAAAATTACCTGGACAGAGAAATAATAATAGAAAATAATAATATTATAAAAGCATCCAATTTTTCAATCCAACTAGAGGAAGTTTTAATCACTAGTACCATGTTAGATTTCATACAGACAGTTTATATAAACAATAACATAACTAAGTTAGAACCAATTTCATACATTCAAACTAAAGAAATCATACAAGAAGAAACGAAACATTACAACACATTCCAAATTATAACTCTAACAGCTCTTATAATTATTATAATTACACTAATAATATATTTTAGCTATATGTACAAAAATATACCCCACAAAATAATTGTTAAATTTAAGCAACAAACAGAAACCCCACAATCAGATATTATACCCTCTATCCCAATATCAAACCCTATCGAAAATATTGTAATCGACCCAACACTATATCCTAAGATAATCGCCTGAGGACAGGCTATATTTTTATGGATGGGGAAGTAACATATGTCTTGCACACAAAACCCAATATATATTCGCACCCAAATATTGTTAATTGATACCACTGGGAAAAATAACAATTCAAGCGCTCCCACGCTTGAATCGCTATTTCTACCAAAGGGTAAAATTTGTCAACGTGGCATAAATCCAGGCTGTTGCAACCGACTCTCATTCTTTCGTCATAATTTTAAAGGAGAGATCCATCAGAGAGGCCGTCAGGCTCTCGTGCTTTTGTCCTTACGAGGTTCCAAGTGCAGCAGCAGTACCAGAACAGGTGCGGAAGTGTAGTGTGCGCTTCAATGGATCATACGACATTAAATTAGACGGACTGCCATGTGCAATGGATGAGGTGTTAACGGATAGAACAGCTCGCTGGATTTGGTCGGTTCAGGGATGCGTCGTAGGTATCACTCAGAGCTGAGTTCTAGGGATTTCTCTTGCCGCCACGGTATTTCAAAAGAATTGAGCATCAGATTCGAGCTCGCCCGTCAGCGAACTGGTGAAGACTTCAACGACTTTATGATAGAGATAAGAGCCCTCATGCACCACGCTGATGATTTCTCAACTCTGACGAAACTTACCAAAATGCTTAAAAAGCCGACTCGCAGTGGGTGGGCGGATAACGCCAAATACCAGCGTGACTCGGTGCGAGGGGGCGACTCTCAGTACAATAATACTCGTCTGGTTTTTTTTGTCGGCAATGTGGGACAAAGGGTATTCACACGCAAGAATGTTGCCAAACTGGCAATCCGGGAGGCATCACCTAGACCGAATTTGGTCGCGTCCTGAGTTCTGACAGATGGGACGCAATTCACCTTGGGGAAGCCAACGGTAGAAAGTATTGCTACGACTGGAGGAACTGGCAAAATGGGTCCAGCCACCTCAGTCAGAGACGGTGGTTGAGGGTCGATTATATTCGGGCTACGGAGGCGTAGAGGATGTGCCTGGATTCGGTACGACGAGTCTGGATTGGGTGGATCAACCGGTTAGTTGACTGCCAGGCCAAGTCAGAGGCGGTGGTGAGAAGTTATTCCCACCAGGCCGTTAAGCACAGCTTTCGTGGAGGAGGGGATAGTCAATCAATCTGTAGACGATTATGCTCCGAAATCTGTGAAGCTGGATCCTATAGGTCAGACGTTCTTGGAGGAGGAACTGGCACTGTCTGACGGGCTCAAGGGTGTGGCCCATATAGTGGATCATGGGATCATTATCAGATTCAGGAGCTCATCGAACCGGGTGCTATCGAGACATCTCGTCGTTCGCTCAGTACGCCTATCGTGCTCGTAAATAAATAGACGGGCGAATGGCGTATGTGTGTTGACTACAGACAGCTTAATGCGCATTCACTGCCGGATGCATACCCGGTTCTACAGATCAACCATGTCCTGGAACGGCTTCGTCACGCCCGCTATATATTGATGCTAGACCTGAAGCAAGGATATTGGCAGATCCCGATGGCTGCGGACAGCAAAGAGTATAGACCACATTCCAGAGGAATTTGGATACAGTCATTGGACCGGAAATGGATTCGACCAAGGAACAACATATGGTGGAAAAGTTCATTTTTTAAGAATGAATTGGAATTTGCGACGGAATAAAGACCGATCCTTCGAAAGTGGACGCGATACGGACACTGAAGCCACCGTCGAATTCGAAGAAGTTGCGCCAACGTCTGGGAATGGCCTTATGGTATCGTCCTTTCGTACAAAATTTCGCGTGTATCGTTCAAGCAATGACGGCTCTGCTGAAGAAAGGTCGTGGGGTGGTCGTGGGGTACAGAAAAGCGGGCGGCTCTGAGTCTTTTGAAGGATAGTCTGAAGACAGCCCTGTTCTCGCATATCCCGACTTTTCCGTGAAATTCATTTTTTAGACAGACGCAAGTGATCAAGATGGTGGCAGAATTCATCCTGAACCACCTAAGTTCTTGGTATGAATTACTCTCAGAAAATTAACTGGCATTGCGGACTCCACTGGGTTATCTCCGGAGTTCCTAGTGAAGGGGAAAGAGCCCCGCATTCCCACTGCACTATATCATGAGCTATCGCCATGATCGAGCGAGCATCCCTGAGCCACCGCAAGGGAAGACGAAGCAGATCTTTAATATCGCATGTAGTAATTGGCAGCGGGCCTCCCAAGATCAGAGTCGGTATTATAATTTACGCCGACGAGAGTGGAGACCATCCCTCAAGACGCTGGTGCTGCTACGCCAGCATCTGTTCTCCTAAGCAGCTGATGGATTTGCTGCGAAACTAGAACTTAAGTACGACGGCCCTTATTGAAGTTGGTATCACCCACTATTATTCAGATGATTCGAGAAGGCGAGCGGAGGAGGTGACATGCGAATGTTTTACAACTCAAACCATAACAACAGCACAGAGACCTTACAGACGAACCAGAGAAACTCGACAATGCGAGGTTAGTGGAAAATTCAAAATGGCAGCGTCTTCCCCGCCCGTTACATGGGTCGCGGATAAAAAATGTATTAAATAGTACATCAGAAAAAAAATACATAGCTCTAATTTGAACAGTAGGAGGTAACAGTATGCATGTACTTTGGTATGTGTATGTAATATTACGATAAATTAACTTAAGAGTTGATGGAAGAAGAAGCGGGGGTAACGTCGACCTTGACTCCACTAGGCGTGGGTATGACCACAGCGTTGTCTGGTCAAGAGAAGCTGTCCACGCCCAGCCATCTTGAACCTGCCTCTGGCAAGGCCTATCAACGGTCATCCAACAGCAAGGACGACCAGCGGCCGATCGGGCCACGCATGACGCAGTACGCTCGACATTTCCAGGCCAGAGAGGACGACGCACGTCAAACCGGCCCATGCCTTCAGGGCAAAAGGGAAATACGAAAGGAGAGTCGGCCCAGGTCGACGCGCGACCGAGCACACGCAGGATCATCGCACAAGGAGAAGCAGCTTACCTCCAGCCGGTCAGCACCTATACGCGACCCACCTCAACAAAGCAGGGAAATTCGCATCCGGAGAAGACCTTACCCATCATGCTAGAACATACGGTGGTGGCACCCGAAATACCTCCATCACCGTGGCTAACGGCGACCACGGAGGCCCTTCTGATGGAAGACGTCAACTTGTTCGACTACGTACGCGAATGGGGAATGGATCTGGATGGGGGGACGAGATGGAGATGCCACCTCCACAGCCGCCATCCATGCACCCGGTGAACAGGAAGACACAGAAAGAGCAGATACCGCCGTCGCCATCCCGCTTCGGTATACGCGAGGCGCCACCATCCTTTTTCTCCAGGAGAAACGAGGGAGTACCATCCGCGGATACGCCCCCTGCCTACATGAAAGTATACACAAGGGATGGTCTGTTGCGTGCAGAGGCGGGTCGGCTACGCAACTGGGCTTTGCAACCAGACCCGTTTATCTCTAAGAGAGGGAAGTACGGAATATAAAGTAACTCTACACGGCCGGTAAAAATGTGCACACCACTAATATATTAATACGAAAGGCTTTATTATCGGATTGATTATTAATATGCATAGTATAAACAACAGAAAACCCTTTGCGAACTAATTGCGCTTCCGGGGGTGTAGATTTGAATGAACAGAGACAGCCCCGAGCTGTCCTAGCGATCTACAAATATTCTTGTGAACCGACCTTGGCCGACAGAGATCTGTTTCGGGCAAGGAACTACTTTACAGGAAAACAATCACAAGCCCAACTTGAATAAAAATTCGAACGAAGATATTATTAACAAGTAAGAGTGCTCTAGTCGGGAGTGCCTGACTACGAGATACCCTGAACTCAGTCCTTACAATCATTCATACTAATCTAAACACACATATGCTGCACTACAAGCAGTACAAGCAGTGCAAGCGGTTAGCTTGCTTTCTCGCTGAACCCCACACAATGGAAAGTTAAATCTTAAATAACTTCTGTGTTTATTGTCCGATCTTATTAAAATTTTTGGGGCAAGCAATTGTCGATAATATGGTTGACCAAACCAAATTACAAGGTCATACCTTCAAACATTTTTTGAGCTTTTGGGGGGTTTGGGGGATGGTATCCAAAAAGTGAAATATTTGTTACATGTGTATGCTAGTCGAGATTATACATGCCAAGTTTGGGGCCTCTAGCTCTTATAACTTTGAAGTTATGTCCCAAAAACTCTAGTCTAAAATCGAAATTTATCGATAACTCTTAAACGGTACGAGTTATCGATAAAATGAAATAAACTTAATCTGTCCCGGGATTAGGAGAACTTATGTTCCAAATATGAAGTCTCTAGCTCTTGTAGTCTCTGATATCTGTGTGTTCATACAGACAGACGGACAGACAGACGGACAGACAGACGGACATGGCTAGATCGACTCGGCTGTTGATACTGATCAATAATATATATACTTTATATGGTCGGAGATGCTTCCTTATGCCTGTTACATACTTTTGCACAACTTCATTATACCCTTTTTACCCATTTTTAATGGGTTCAGGGTATAAAAAACAAGTGGGAAAGGATTATCTTCGGCGTGCCTTTAGGCAATTTTCACTCTGCCAACTGCACCAATGAAATTTCAAAAGTAGTAAAAAATCTTTTATCGCATGGCATTTATTTTTTTGCTCTAAGAATTGGTATCATATGAATTTAAATTTTGCATTTAAAATATTGAATTCAAGCTATTCGATATATACACTGCCCGACAACCGATTAGCACACCCTATGCTCCCGTCTTAGGAGCTCAATATCAGGAAAACGAATAAAGCTTTTAGGATGAGTTTTTTTTTCATTAAAAGAATATAAAATTTCACACGAAAATAAATAGTAGATATGATATTAACTTTATTAATAACATTTCCAATTATTTTAAACAAACTTAACATACAAAATTCACTTTTATTTTTGCGACACTTGATTAGCACAGTCACTTGAAAACCTAAAATAACAAAAGAAAATGGGTTCCAACTTCACTCAAATTATTTTTTTAAATTAATTTCAATATTTTAGATCTTATTTGTGAACAAATTAATAATGTGTTGAGCCTCCACGATTAAGTATGACTTCGTACATCCGCTTGGGTAAGGAGTCATATAATTTTTTTATATAATTGAGTGATATAGCCTCCCAGGACCTTTTTATTCCTTCAATGAGTTCTGCTTCAGTTGAATATTGCTTGCCGGACTCGTACACCTTCCGTGCCAGCCATCCCCAAACATTTTCTATAATGTTTAGGTCGGGCGAGTATGGCGGCCAAGTTAGCAATTCTACTTTTTGACCCTCAATCCAGGTCTTTACAATCCTGGCTGTGTGGATAGGTGCGTTGTCCTGCTGGAACTTCCATTTCAAGGGTCCAAAAATATCCTTAATTGCAGGGAAAGCCGTATTCAGTACACCTTTGTACGCAATGGCATTCATACGGCTGGTTAGAAACTGCAGCTCTATAGTGCAAAAGTACGTAATAGCTCCCCACACCATGACACCACCCGCACGGCTGTGCAATCGATCTAAAGTATGCTCTTCCTTTCTGAGATCATGAAAGTAGTAGGCATAGCCATCAGGACCCTCCAAATTAAACTTTTTCTCATCCGAAAAGACTACAAGCTCCCACTCCTTGGTCCAGGTCATATTCGATCGACAGAAATCGAGCCGTTGCATCTTTCGAAGTTGGTTTAGAGGTGGTTTTTTTTTAATTGTAGACGCTTAATATGCTTAGCATTCGAAATAACTCTTTGCACAGTCCGAACGCACGCTTTAACACCAGTTTTTTCTTTAATTTTAGTGGCTGAGTCGTGAGAATTAGATGCGTGCCTTAATATGATTCGCTTATCAGCTGCTGTTATCACTGATGAGGGCCGACCTTTCATGTTTTTTCCATAAGTGTCCTCATTGTTTAAATATGAGGTAATAACTTTACGGCTGCGTTGAATATTTTTCGATATTTGAAGAATCGAGTGGCCGCACTCCCTGTAAGCCTTTATTTTGCCTTTTTCAGACTCATCCAACGGTTTTCCTTTTCCCATTATTACTTTATTTTATAGATAATTGATCCCAATAAATAAATAATAAGCTTAAACACCCAAACAAGACAGCTTACACGCAAAAATTGACACGAAAACAAAAATGTGCTAATCGGCTGTCCCAACAAAAATGCATGCATTTTTGTCGCACTTCACAGAAAAAAGCAAAGCAAACTAACGGTACACTTCCAGAGCTTACAGTTATTCTTAGAATGAGTGAAAATGATGAAGAATATGAGAAAAAAAGAATGAGCATGAAACATTTTCAGAGTAGGGAGATATTTGCCTTTAAACTGAAAGCTTAGAGAGTGTGCTAATCGGTTGTCGGGCAGTGTATTTGAAAAAAATAATTAGCATAAAAAAAAACAAGTAAGAGTGCTCTAGTCGGGAGTGCCCGACTACGAGATACCCTGAACCCAGTCCTTACAATCATTCATATTAATCTAAACACACACATGCTGCAGTACAAGCAGTACAAGCAGTGCAAGCGGTCTAAGCAGTTAGCTTGCTTTTCGCTGAGCCCCACATAATGGAAAGTTAAATCTTAAATAACTTCTGTGTTTATCGTCCGATCTTATTGAAATTTTTGGGGCAAATAATTGTCAATAATATGTGTGACCAAACCAAATTGCAAGGTCGTACCTTCAAAAATGCGTTTTTTTAACTTTTGGGGGGTTTGGGGGGTGGTATCCAAAAAGTGAAAAATTTGTTCATGTGTATGCTATTCGAGATTATACATGTCAAATTAGGGGCCTCTAGCTCTTATAACTTGTAAGTTATATCCAAAAAACGCTGGTCTGAAATCGAAATTTATCGATAACTTTTGAACGGGACGAGCTATCGATAAATTTTAATAAACTTGATCTGTCCCGGGATTAGGAGAACTTATGTTCCAAATATGAAGTCTCTAGCTCTTGTAGTCTCTGATATCTGTGTGTTCATACAGACAGACAGACGGACAGACGGACAGACAGACGGACATGGCTAGATCGACTCGGCTGTTGATACTGATCAATAATATATATACTTTATATGGTCGGAGATGCTTCCTTATGCCTGTTACATACTTTTGCACAACTTCATTATACCCTTTTTACCCATTTTTAATGGGTTCAGGGTATAATCAATAAGTCGCGGCTGGGATTTGAACCGAGCTCTCCCCGTTGTCAGTGCAGCACTCTAATACCTACGCCACCAAGCAGTTTTCAAAAGCGCTGACAAGCTCGATTATCTGGTCGTTTTTTTCGCGTTGTATAGTTTTTGTCCTAAGGCGTTGGTAGCAAATGAATTTGATTACAGTTATTTTATATTTGAAAAGAAGAATAAGAAAAAAGTGAAAATAAATGACCATTCGCCGCTGGACTCGAACTCGGCACTTTTCGCTTGCCAGGGCGCCACTTTATCCCTTACGCCACAAGCAGTTTTGATGATCGATGAAAAAATCCCTTCAATAGCAGACTGTCAAAAGCTTACTTGCTTTGTTTTCCTGTAACTCGCGTTTGGCAACTACTTACACCAAGCAGCTTTGAAATGCGCTGACAAACTCGATTACTCGGCACCTTTCGCTTGCCAGGGCGACACTTTAACCCTTACGCCACAAGCAGTTTTGATGATCGATGACAAAACCCCTTGAAGAGCAGACTATCAAAAGCTTACTTGCGCTTGACTTTATTTGCTCATATGCACCTGTTCTTTCAAAATATTCAATGACGCATCTTCGCTGTTTATGACTCAATCGATTTGCGATTTTACGCATTGATAAGTTATAAGGATGTTTTGAAACTTTGCTTTGAAAACATCGGATTTATGGCCAAAACCAACTTTGAGTTGTATGGCAGCTATAAGATATAGTGGTCTGATCCGGCCGGCTCCGACCAATGTGCTGTCACCTTGAATAATAAGTGTGTGTGCAAAGTTGCATCTTGATAGCTCAAAAACTGAGGCACTAGTTTGCATACATACAGACATACAGAAAGACATGTCTAGATCAATTTGTTTTGTTTTTCTAAGCATACTGGCAGTACTTTTTGGGGGTCTCCGACGCTTCCTTCTATGCGTTACAAACTTCAGCACAAACTTAATATACTATTGTTTTCGAAAAGGGTATAAAAATCAACAAAGATGGCTCTCTTGGGATAATTATTGTCTCAGATTCTTCAAATCCAGCTCTTTGAAGGACAACTTGGCACTTGGCACCTGATAGCTTTATCTGACGTATTGAATACATCTACTATCTACACTTGACCGATAACGCCAGGCAGACAAGCATTATCTACAGTTGCATAAATTTTTTTTATTTTTATTAGGCAAGCTACATAGGTTGTTTACCCTATTTCCAGGCCGGTATGATTTCAAACTTAAAAAATCCATCTCAGTGGGGAGATCACGCTGTTAACACGGGTATGCTATTATATATTGCTATAAATGGCTAGAGTAGGCGGCCGTTCCGCGACCGGCCAAGGATCCAGAGGTCCGACGGGTGCTTGCGCTTTAGTCGCCTATGTCTCTCCGGTCTTGCGAGTTGTCTAGCCAGGTGGCTAGTGTGGTCTAACAAACGTGCGCGATACCGGTTGGAGCTTTTACGTATGGCCTCACACGCCGTTGGTATTTGAAGGTCGTTGAGGATAGTCTCATTTTTGACGTAATGTTGCCACTGAATATTGGTCATGCGGCGCAAAGACTTTGTTATTATAGCTTGAACTCTTCTTAGGGTAGTGTCACATGCAGTCCCCCAGCAAGTGATACCCCAATTTAACGTTGGCAGTATAATGGCCTTAACTAACCGCACTTTGGCTCTTATTGAAAGACCACTCCCTGGTCTGAGAAGCCAGTCTAATTTCCCCAGTTTTTTGTTCACTGTTCCACATACTTTTTTAATATGGCTGCTCCATGTGAGGCGCCTGTCCAGGGTCACTCCCAAATAAGTGATGTTATCAGTTTGCGCGATCCTCTTACCATTTAGATAAACCCGACGTGAGCGACAAGGCCGGAGTGCAAACGTGGCGTGTTGGGTTTTTTCAAGATTCGGCTCTATATTCCATCTCGAGGCCCAGCACTCGAACTCATCCAGGATTCCTTGGACACGTCTGGAGGCAGTCGTTGAGTAACTGCTAGAAGCTAGAAAAGCTGTGTCGTCAGCATATGTTGCCGTCAATGATCCGCGTGTATTGAGGATGGGAAGATCCGCCGTAACTACAGTGTATATTATTGGTCCAAGAATACTACCCTGAGGTACGCCAGCCCGAATAGGACGCATTCCGGACCGGTCTTCTCTGTATTCGACAGCAAATGCTCTGCCTTCCAGGAAAGAGACAAGCACCTTCCAGAGCCCTTCAGGGAGCAGCGGTATTAGCTTGTAGCAGAGGCCCTCGTGCCAGACCCTATCAAAAACCTGCCGAATGTCCAGGAAAACAGCGGCACAGTATTTTTTCTTTTCGAAGGCGCTGAGGACGTGGCTTACAACACGATGGATTTGTTCAACCGCACTATGGCGTCCTCGGAAGCCAAATTGATGGTCTGGTAGCGCATTTTCAAAAGCGTCAACGTCCAGAAGACGGGTTAAAAGGATTCTCTCAAAAACCTTCGAAAAAGTAGGAGACTTATCGGCCTGAAAGAGTCCGGATTTTGGGGATCCTTGCCTTTCTTTGGCATCATAACAATAAAAGCGCGCTTCCATTTGGCCGGGAAATGACCCATGTCAAGTACAGCATTGAACAGCCGACAACGCTGTGAGACAATTACGCTGTGTAATGCCGTGGCCGCTTTGCCATCAATAGAATCCATTCCAGGTGCCTTAGAGAGAATCAACCTCTTTATTTGAGAATGAACCTCATCTTCGTTAACCGTTAACCAGAGAATGCCCTCGTCTAGCCAAAATCGAAATCTCAGATTTAGAGGATGCCCAAGATGGCGGAGGTGCGGATGGGGTTCCGGTAGCAGAAGGAGCAGTAAGGTGAATCTTGTCAACCAGATCCTGAGCAAAAGCGTCAATGTTAGCAGGAGTGTCAAGAGGGAGAGGGCTAGCAATAGCTAGTGTCGAGAGCCGAGTACCAAAGTCCTCTATATTCGAGCCACGGGGGAGAAGCCTAGGTTTGGCGGTAACCACATAGGCGGACACACAAAAGTAAGCCAGCAACGGGATGTGATCAGAGGATAGACCTGTACACTCTGATATGGCGAGGTGGTTGCAGGGGATGCCTTTGTAGACCGCAAAGTCAATGGCCGTGGGGAGATACCGGGTATTTCCCGGAAAATGTGTGGGTGCGCCGGTGGCCAAGACCTGAAGATTGGAGCCTGATACCAGTGACATCAGAGTATCTCCTCTAATACACGACCGCCTGCATCCCGAAAATTGATGGTGCGCATTCCAATCGCCGCCAATAAAAAAGTGGTTGCCCATAGAGCCAAATAGGCGATGATACTCTCCAGAAGTCCAGCATTGACGATTCCCAGGTGGGCAATACACAGCAGCAAAAGAAACTCTTCCAATACCAGTGACCAAGGATATAGAAATAGCTTGTAGATGAGGCTCAGCAATAGTACCACTGAGGTGAAAGTCTAACGATGACTGCACGATGACTGCAGCACCACCACGGAGACGGTCACCCGGGTGATTGGCACAGTGAACATCAAAACCATGGATGCGGAAGGAGGAGCGGCTTTTGAAGTGTGTTTCTGAAACAAGGAGGATGTCAATATCCTTTTCCTGGAGAAGATGTTCGACCTCCAGGGTCTTGCCAATGATGCCATTGGCGTTCTAAATAATAATGTTCAGACCATAATTAGACATCGCGATGCAAAGACGTTGAAAAAGACGTTATGTGCACCATTCGTCAGTAAGGATCGCATCATCTCTAAAGTAGATGTCATTATCGACATCATCTGGTCAAAACGCGATAGCAGCTTGTCAATCGCAGCCGCTTGTGTTGAAGCACTAGCTTCCTGCTGTCTACGTAGTTCGTCAATGAAGCTATGTAGTCTGTCCTGAGCAGGCTTAGTTGTGGAAACCGAGGGCAAGTGTCCAGGGATGCTAGAACCAGGGACATTAGGCTTCCTACTATAGCCCGGTGTAGGCCAGTGGCTTGAATTTAACACCATCGGGGGTGGGACAGGCAGATTCGAGGTCTTTGGGGGCAACAGTTGCATAGAGGGATTAATTTATAAAGAAGCTTTGAAAACATTTCAAGTGGCGTCACAAAGCAATTGCACATACGACAATTGATGAGCTGCTAAGACGTCTTCACAACACTAGCTACACTCGAAATCTGCGTAAGCTCGACTACAAGTCATCCATCATTATTAAGTTTATTTATAAAATAACAATAATAATATCAAAATAGTGTATATAGAAGCTATGCATAAAACAATTCAAGCTTGCATACAAAAGAAATACCAGACCGATTGTTTATGACACTAAAGTTGAACGTCTTTACGAAGAATACCATACAACGGAGATGCTTCCTTATGCCTGTTACATACTTTTGTACAACATATAATGAATCAAATCGCAAATTTGAAAGTATTAATAATAAAAGAAACTCAAACTCGACCCAAAAGTCTTACATTTTTATTAAAACTTTCCTACTAATAACCATTATCAGCAACAAATGCCTGAGAATCAAAGATAAAATCAATATGATCATAACAGTTTTCATAATTTTAGCAATTATAATAATCAACATTATCAGACACAAATGTATAAGAATCAGTTTCATCATAATAATTATAATAATAATCCACAAATGTATAATCCGTTCAATGAATCAGAATAGGGGTAATTTCGAAAGGGGTGTGTAGCGACAACAGTCTTTTGTTGCCATTTAGGAAATGTTCCTTCACTTTGTAATTAAAATTCAATATTTCATTTCACAGCTGACCGAAATTGGTCAGTAAAAATTTTATATTCAAAGAGTCTGCAGGCTGGCACAAGGTAGCCAGTGCAACAGTTACAATTAACCATTATAAGTACAATTAACTATTATAACTTTAATGTGCAAGCGATTGATATGCGACTCGTGCCAAAGACAACAAGTAAGAGTGCTCACATACTGCAAGCAGTTTAAGCAGGCTTACTTCTTCGCAAGGCCCCAAACTATGGAAACGTACATTTTAAATAACTTCAGTGTTTAGTGTCCGATCTTTGTTAAATTTTAAGGACATAAAATCTGTAATAAAATGGGCGATCAAACCAAAATGCAAGGTCCTACCTTTGAAAATGAGTGTTTTTCACTTTTGGGGGCATCGGGGGTGGTATCCAAAAAGTCTCATTTGATACATGTGTATGCTATTCTTGTAGTCTCTGATATCCGCGTGTTCATACAGACAGACAGGCGATTAGACGGACAGACAGACATGGCTAGATCGACTCGTCTGTTGATACTGATCAAGAATACATTTAATCTATATGGTCGGAAATGCTTCCTTTCGCCTGTTACATACTTTTGCACAACTTCATTATACCCTTTTTACCCATTTTTAATGGGTTCAGGGTATTCAAATGGATTGGATCGAGATTATACATGCTACATTTTTATACTCTTTTCGAAGAAAATAGTATATTAAGTTTGTCCTGAAGTTTGTAACGCATAGAAGGAAGCGTCGGAGACCCCCAAAGTTACTGCCAGTATGCTTGATACTATATCTTATAGCTGCCATACAACCCGAAGTCGGTTTTGTTCATATATCCCATGTTTTCAAAGCTATCGCAATAAAACCTTGCACAGATACCTATTATTCAAACATACATAACATTGATCGGAGCCGGCCGGATCGGATCACTATATCTTATAGCTGCTATACAACTGGCAATAAACTACATATTCTTAGAACAAAAAAAAAAATGTTACGCGACAAAACGATTTTGTACAGCTTATGAAATTTCAGTGGTGCAGTTAGCAGAGTGAAAATTGCCTATAGGTTCGAAAAGAGTATAAAATCTTCGGCACGCCGAAGATAATCCTTCCCCACTTGTTTTATACTCTTTTCGAAGAAAATAGTATATTAAGTTTGTGCTGAACTTTGTAACGCATAGAAGGAAGCGTCGGAGACCCCCAAAAGTTACTGCCAGTATGCTTAGAAAAACAAAACTAATTGATCTAGCCATGTGCGTCTGTCTGTCTGTCTGTATGTATGCGAACTAGTCCCTCAGTTTTTGAGCTATCAAGATGCAACTTTGCACAGACCCTGATTATTCAAGGGGACAGCACATTGGTCGGAGCCGGCCGCATCGGACCACTTTATCTTATAGCTGCCATACAACTTGAAGTCGGCTTTGGTCATAAATTTCATGTTTTCAAAGCTTTCACGATAAAACTTTGTACAGACACTTATTATTCAAAGAAACAGCACATTGGACTGTTCCGGCCGTATCAGACCACTATATTTTATAGCTGCCATACAACTCTAAGTCGGGTTTGGCCATAAGTCCGATGTTTTCGAAGCAATTGCTTTAAATTTTCTTGTACACTTGAACATCCCTATAACTCGTCAATGGGTAAAATAGCAAATCGATTGAGTCATAAATAGCGAAGATATGCATCATTAAATATTTTGCAAAAACAAGTGCATATGAGCAAACAAAGTCAAGCGCAAGTAAGCTTTTGACAGTCTGCTCTTTAGGGGATTTTGTTATCGATCATTGAAACGGCTTGTGGCGTAGGGGTTTAAGTGACGCCCTAGCAAGCGAAAGGTCCCAAGATCCGGTCTCAGCGGCGACTGGTCATTAATTTTAATTTTTTTCTTATTCTTCCTCTCAAATATAAAACAACTGTAACCAAATTAATTTGCTTCCAATGTCTTAGAACAAAAACTATGCCACGCGAAAAAACAAATGCTCAGTATAATCGAGTTTGTCAGCGATTCTTAATACTGATTGGTGTAAGTAGTTGAGTGCTGCGTTGACAAACGCGAGTTGCAGGTTGCAGGAAAACAAAACTAGTTAGCTTTTGACAGTCTGTTCTTCAAGGGATTTTGTCATCGATCATCAAATCTGCTGTTGCTTGCGCTGATAAACGAAACTCAGCGGCGACTGGTCATAACAAAAACTATACAACGCAAAAGAAAGTATCAGTATAATCGAGTTTGTCAGCGCATTTCAAAACTGCTTGGTGGCGTAAGTATTAGAGTGCCGGGCTGACAAACGGGAGAGCACGGTTTATTGCTTTTTATTTATTTTCTAATTATTTTTTTCAAATATATATCAAATAGCTTAAATTCAATAATTTAAAAGAAAATTTTCATTTCATATGATACCAATTCTTAGAGCAAAAAAATAAATGCCACGCGATAAAGCGATTTTTTACTACTTTTGAAATTTCAATGGTGCAGTTGGCAGAGTAAAAATTGCCTTAAGGTTCGAAAAGAGTATAGAATCTTCGGCTCGCCGAAGATATCCTTTCCCACTTGTTTTCATTTGTTTGACGTGAAATTATGATCTGTGAACCGAAGTTGAGCTATTTTTCTTCACTTACTGGTATGGGCTCTGCCGTGACGTATGGTTTCAAATCTCTAATGTTCGTGTAGTTGGCAGATCACGGGGGAAACTGGGCTCCATTGTCGGTTATAAATACCTTTGGGACTCCGAACCGGGCTAGGATTCTTTCACGAAAAGCTCTCTGCACTACGTTGTCTGTAAATTTCTGCGGGTGGACGTTCATTTTCGTGATAATTTTCTTGATTCAAGTGCAGTGGGTTCCTCCCTCTTCATGTCCTGTGCTGTGGTCAACTACTCAGCCACATTCTTCATCTTCAAGGGCTGTCGTGAAAGTGCGTCTGCCACCACATTCATTTGGCCCTTACTGCTGCATTTCCAGCGCCCATCTACCGATCCGGCCTGAAGGACTCTCTATTGAGTTGAGCCATTTGAGTGCCATGTGATCGGTAACAATCGTGAAGTGGTATCCTTATAGGTATGGACTCAATTTCCTAATTGCCTATACGTTCGCGAGGCACTTTTTCTCGGCGGCCGAGTAGTTTTTCTCGGCTCCATTTAGGGGTCGGCTTACATAGGAAATCCCTCGTTCTTCTTCCGAAACCCGAGTAAGTATGGTATCTATCTGCAAGGTGTTTTGGTATGTTTCGCCATGACCGTTTCGAAGGACATCTGTTGCTCCTCAATCCAATCCCATTTGGCTCATTTGGGTGTACCGTTGTAGCGAAGTCTGGAACGAATCGCCGGTACCACGATGCTACTACCAGATACTGTCGTAATTCCTTGGCATTCGTTGGTTGGTTTGAGCTCGCCTATTTCGGCAACCTTGTCGGGATCGGTACAGATGCATCGCTCCGTCACCTGGTGTCCCTAATGTTCGAGTTCTTGTTTGAAGAAATCGCACTTGTCGATTGTTGATCGTCAATTTGGCTGCTCGAAGTGTACCTCTCGCGACGATAATGTCGTCCAGATACGCAAACGCGGTTGGCACCATTGCGGAGCCTATTACCCGGTTCAGTGCCCTTTGGAAGGTGGCTGGCGCGGAGTTTAATCGAAATGACATCACTCTCCATTGGTAAAGCCCTTAGCTGGAACCGTAAATGCCGTCAGCGGGCGACTACAGTTTTCCATCGGGATCTGCCAGTACCCATTCTTGAGATCTAAGCTGGTGATGAAATGGGCTTCTCGCAGTTGATCCAGTGCAAGCAGTTAGCTTGCTTCTTCACTGATTCCCACACCATGGAAAGTTAAATCTTAAACAACTTTTGTGTTTATTGTCCGATCTTAGTGTAATTTGTTGTGCATAAAATTGGCAACAAAATGTGTGACCAAACCAAATTGCAAAATCATACCTTCAAATATGCGTACTTTAAAATTTTTGGAGATTGGGGGGTTGTATCCAAAAAGTGAAATATTTGATACATGTGTATGCTCTTCGAAATTATACATGCCAAATTTGGGGCGTCTAGCTCTTATAACTTTTAAGTTATGACCGAAAAACATGTGCGTCAAGTTACCCACGGCCACTTAGCGTCGAATATCGATACTTTTGATCGGTTTCGCTACAAGGATTCTGTTTTTCATATATTTTACGTTTATAAAGACGAAATGAAAAAAATCTTAAGTGCAAAATTGCTAAGAATTAAATTATATTCCATTTAAATGCTTCAGTTTTAAAATTTGAGCTTTTACTGCATCAAAATTATGGGCTTGAAAAATTTGGTTTTTACAATTCTTACAATTTTCCCAATTTACAGATCGCACCTAGCTAAACCTAGTACACACGATTAAATCATATTATTTTATCTTAAAGATTATGTAAATTTGAACAAAATCTTTGGGTTGCTTTCGAAAATATATTCACAAAAATATGCACCAACCTCGTAAAAAGCGCCATACAAAATCGATAGAAAAAATCAGTCTTGAATTCGCACGCAAATATCTCATCTTACAATGCACACCTGAAAATGCACGATGTATCAAATTGAAGATAATTGTTTTATGCAAACTTAAGATGTGTTTGGAAATTTTTTTTGGGTTAGCTTAAGAGAAAATGAATTATTTGTAAGCAACCTAAAACAAGTAAGAGTGCTCTAGTCGGGAGTGCCCGACTACGAGATACCCTGAGCCCAGTCCTTACAATCATTCATACTAATCTAAACACACATATGCTGCACTACAAGCAGTACAAGCAGTGCAAGCGGTTAGCTTGCTTTCTCGCTGAACCCCACACAATGGAAAGTTAAATCTTAAATAACTTCTGTGTTTATTGTCCGATCTTATTGAAATTTTTGACGCAAGCAATTGTCGATATTATGTGTGACCAAACCAAATTGCAAGGTCGTACCTTCAAAAATGCGTTTTTTGAACTTTTGGGGGGTTTGGGGGGTGGTATCCAAAAAGTGAAAAATATGTTGTATGTGTATGCTATTCGAGATTATATGCCAAATTTGGGGCCTCTAGCTCTTATAACTTTGAAGTTATGTCTCAAAAGCTCTATTCTGAAATCGAAATTTATCGATAACTTTTAAAACGGTACGAGTTATCGATAAAATGAAAAAAGCTTGATCTGTCCCGGGATTAGGAGAACTTATGTTCCAAATATGAAGTCTCTAGCTCTTGTATTCTCTGATATCTGTGTGTTCATACAGACAGACAGACGGACAGACAGACGGACATGGCTAAATCGACTCGGCTGTTGATACTGATCATGAAAATATATACTTTATATGGTCGGAGATGCTTCCTTATGCCTGTTACATACTTTTGCACAAAACCATAATACCCTTTTTACCCATTTTTAATGGGTTCAGGGTATAAAAACAGCTCACATACATGAGTATATCGAACTGCTAGCTCACACGTGAACTGAACCACTGCTTGGATTCAGTGTTGAGCAATTTTGCGACTTTCTTAGGCGGGTAACATAAATTCGAAACAATAAATGTTTACTATATAAGCACAGATTTGGAATTAAAGTATCATATAATTAATATTATATGTTTATTTCAGCTAAATTTGCATTTTATTGTTTACCTTAAGATTTCAGCGCCTCATCCCAACTAACCATTCGGCGTAATATTCTGTTGATGGCAAATATAGAGCAATTTGCATTTTCTTGTACATATCCCACCTGAAAATGCACGGTAATTTATTGAATTGGGATCGCAAAAATAGTTATTTTGCCATTACAATAACAAAAAACTTTGGAGCATTTATTGCATAACTGCTTAAACCGCTTGCACTGCTTGCAGTCGGGCACTCCCGACTAGAGCACTCTTACGTGTTATATTTCGACATTGTGTTAAGTTGGCTACGGCTATTATCAATTATACATTTGGCATAACAGTCTGTTGATGGCAAAGATAGTGCAATTTGCATTTTCTTGTACATATCCCACCTGAAAATGCACGGTAATTTATTGAATTGGGACGCAAAAATAGTTATTTTGCCATTACAACTTCGAAAAACTTTGGTGAATTTATTGAGAAATATATATATATATATATATATATATACCCATTATATATTCACACCCACATATGTATCGCACCAAAAACCTATTATGTACTCGCACCCAAATTATGTTATCATGTAATAAGATACCACTGGAGAAAATAACAATTCAAGCGCTTCCACGTTCACATAGTTATTGTAAACACACGCCTGACTCGCTATTTCTACCAAAGGGTCAATTCTGTCGACGTGCCATAAATCCAGGCTGATGCAACCCACTCTCAATCTTTCGTCAAAATTTCAAGAGAGAGATCCATCAGATCTCTGTTTACATAAGATCAGAAAGCTCAGTCTCTTTAAAGTCCAATCTTTCAAAAGTCCATCAGTTAAAGATTTACTAAACGCCGAACAGCAATTTATTCTTTAGTCGAGATTTACAACCTATACTCAGATGTTCAATTATACGAGATTATAATAAAAATAAAATATATTTTTTTATAACAATCTTGTTTTCGAATACTTAATTGGCGCAGCCGGTAGGATATGTTAAAGTGAAAACGTTTAGAAACAATAATTGACATATCCGCTAAAGAACGTTCGTGATAGTGACTTAATTGACACCTCCGCTAACGAAACGTGCATAAGTGATATTTAACCGTCAAAAGGATAAATTAAGTTCTGGTTAAGTGTAAACCTTATAAAACAACAAAAGTACTTTTTGTGACCATTAAAAAAAATATTTTGGGCCACATATTATAACAAAAAAAAAAAACTTTTTGTGACCACTAAAGAAAATACTCTGGGACATATGTATATTATAAAAAAAAAAAAAAAAAACAAAAAAACAAATCAAAATCCTCAAAATGGCGACACCCCAAATAATGTTATTATCTGACTTGCATCTCAAACAAGCCCTGGGCCAAATGAGGCAAGTGCCCGTCTTCAATAAAGAAACGGAATAACTAACAGCATTCGTGAGAAGGATGGATTATATAATGCAGTTATATCCAACCACTGATGTCAGACAACACAGCGTACGTAAGTAAGTACACAAGTAAGTACGTAAGAATATACGTCATTTGTAATTTCAAATAAGTTAATATTAGAAGGAATACCTTCGAACACAATCTTGTACACAAATGCTATGAACAACACCATCAAAGATGTAATTACAAGAAAATTACCTGAAAGAATATTCATGACTCTTGCTAGACATTACAACAGTATCAAAATAAAAACAAGTTCCTCAAAGAAAAAGATTGTATGAAAACAATCTTTCAGATCATACTAAGCACAACAATACAAACAATACCTTAAGAAATAATGATTCTCGCAGGAATGAGGGAAATGTCAATCAAAATTACTACCCCGTGGCAGGTCCTTCAAAACAGAAGAAACCCATTCATTCGATTAATCAGGAATGACGAGCATCTTAAATGCATAATAGATTGCATAAATTTAATGAAATTAAATTTTCTGGACTTGCCAATTTAAAAATGCCAAACGAAAGTTCAAACAATAAATGGAAATATTTGTTTAAACCAATGTATTTCCTTAGCCCCAAACAAACTTTGTCCGTCACATCAAACCTTTTACATACACGAATTTTCAGAAAATTACGCTGAATTATAAGGCAGAGATTATCTTGAAGCTTCCCAAGCAACAATAAATTATAAGAAGGAATCGTTACATGAGGGGTTACCCGTTTATCATGAGATACATTTGATACATTAGATCCTATTTAAGTTTAGTGACATACAGCACAGAGATGTGAAAATTTTACTCTCACAAGTACAATTAAGCATGTCATTCAAACTAAACACGAGGATGCTATTTATAAACGACCTTATAAATATCCACAAGCATATGACAAAGAGGTTGAAACACAAATAAAAGAAATGATAAAACAGGGAATAATCCGAAAATCAAAGTCTCCTTACTGTTCACCAATTTGGATCGTACCAACGAAAAGTGACGCATCAGGAAAACAAAAATTCCGAATAGTCATTGACTATAGAAACTTAAATGAAATCGCAATAGATGATAAATGCCCTATCCCAATAATGGATGATATATTAGACAAACTTGGAAAATGTCAATATTTCACTCCCATTGACCTAGCAAAAGGCTTTCATCAGATTCAAATGGATTCTGATTCAATCCCAAAGACCGCTTTTTCGACGAAAAATGGCCATCACGAGTACTCAAAAAGCTCCTGCAACTTTTCAACGTTGTATGAACAACCTTTTAAAAGATTTAATCTACAAGGATTGTCTGGTCTACATGGATGGCACAATAGTGTATTCCACTTCATTGGAAGAACACATATTGTCACTAAAAAGAGTTTTCAAGAAACTCAGGAAAGCCAATTATAAATTACAGTTGGATAAGTGTGAATTTATGAAAAAGGAAACTGAATTCCTTGGTCACATAGTAACAACTGAGGGTATAAAACCAAATCCGCTGAAAGTTAGCGCAATCAAAAATTTCCCAATGCCAAAAACAACCAAAGAAATCAAGTCATTCTTAGGACTTTGCGGTTACTATAGAAAATTCATACCAAGCTTCGCTCACATTGTGAAGCCAATGACACTAAACCTTAAAAAGAATGCAACTATTAACATAAAAAACAAAGATTATATCGCAGCATTTGAGTTTAAGTTAAAACTACTCATTACATCTGATCCAATATTAATCCATCCCAATTTCGAAAAACCATTTTCACTAACTACTGATGATAGTAATATTGCCATAGGTGCAGTATTATCACAAAATCAAAAGCCAATATGCTATGCAAGTAGAACATTAAACAATCACGAAATAAATTATTCCGCAATAGAAAAAGAACTCTTAGTTATTGTATTGGCCACCAAATACCTCAGGTCCTATCTTTTTGGAAGAAAATTCGAAATCCTTAGTGATCATAAGTCCCTCGTTTGGCTAAACAATGTCAAAGAACCAAACATGAAGTTGCAAAGATGAAGAATCAAATTAAATGAATTTGATTACCACATTAAATATGTACCCGGTAAAGAAAATCATGTGGCAGATGCTTTGTTAAGAATTAAACTGGATGAAAATTTTTTAAGGAGATACTCCGAATAGTACAGCAGCAACAATACATAGCGCACAGGAAGACAATCTAAATTACATTTTAATTACTGAAAACTATTTTCATAAAACCAAAATACATATATTGTACGAAGAAATGACAAACACCCATGCTAAAGAACTCATAAAAGAATATTTATGAACTAAGAAAAGCGTAATCTATTTTCATAAGGATGCAGACTTTTTAGTTTTCCAAACTGCCTTCATAGAAATAATCAGTCCCAGTAACCTAACAAAGGTAATGAAATCTACTAAAATCCTAACAGACATCCAAACATATGCAGAATTTAAAGAATTCGTTATTAAAACTCATATAGAGTTATTAAACCCAGGTATAGAAATACTCACCACGTTATTTAAAGAAAAGTACTATTACCCAGATTACCAAAACTTAATTCAAACATAATTAATAAATGTCAAACTTGCAACATTGCTAAAACAGAACACAGCGACACAAAGGTGGCCTTAGAATTAACTCCAGAAACTTTCAATCCTAGAGAAAAATATGTTATAGACTTGTACATGGTAGATAATAAACAATTTTTGTCATGCATAGATATATTCTAAATTCGCCTCCCTAATTGAAGTCAATGGCAGAGATTGGTTAGAAGCCAAAATAGCAATACTTCAAATTTTTAATGAAATGAAAAAACCAAAAGAAATAAAAGCAGATAAAGACTCAGCATTTATATGTTCTGCATTACAAATATGGTTAAAATCTGAATTAGTTGATATAAATGTCACAACAAGTAAAAATAGCATCTCTGACGTTGAAAGATTTCACTAAACAGTTAACGAAAATCTCAGAATCATAAATAGTGATTCAGTTCCTGAAAGAAAATTAACTAGATTCGAAATAATACTTAATACTTATAACCATAAAAGTAAACACAACACAACATGTAGAACACCAGCAGATATTTTCATATACGAGCCCCAGAACACAACCATTGAATAAAACAAACCAAATAGACAAACTAAATGAAAAAGTACAGAATTCGAAAATGATACCGATTTCAGACAATCACCATTAGTACGTTAAGAAACAACAAACCCTTTTAAAAATACAGGTAATTTAAAACACTTAGATGAAAAACATTTTTAAGAGACAAATAGAGGTAGAAAAATAATACATTACAAATCAAAGTTCAAAAAGATCATCACCAACTGACAACCCAAATCAGGAACCTACAACATAAAATAATACTATTATTAATCCCATTCCTCTAACGTGTTCCATTCAACAAGCCAATGGCCAAAGCCTAGAAATAAACCCGATCCAATCGAAAAATGGTTACCTTATATTTAAAACAGGAACTATAGATCTACCAATAAATTACGAATACCATTACTTAACCGTTAACCTTACAAAAGTTGAAAACACATACAACAATTTGATGAAACAAGCCAAAGAATTCGAAACATTATCCCAAACTCAATATCTAACAGAAAAATTCGAAAGAGAAATAAACGGCATAAGAATAGTAAAACGTAATAAAAAGAGGTATTTCAAGCAAACGAACTAAACCAAATAATAGACGCAGTAAATCGAGGAATCGAAGTAACTAACACTCTAATCTTAATCCACGAAGCCGATCGAAAATTAGCAATAATCACATTCAACTTACAAAAATTCACAGAATACATTGAAGACCTAGATCTAGGAATGCAATTAACAAGATTAGGTATTTTTATACGCTGAACCCATTAAAAATGGGTAAAATGGGTATTATGGTTTTGTGCAAAAGTATGTAACAGGCACAAGGAAGCATCTCCGACCTTATAAAGTATATATATTCTTGATCAGTATCAATAGCCGAGTCGATCTAGCCATGTTCGTCAGACCGTCTGTCCGGCAACGAAAAAGGCTGGAAAATTTTTGGTGCAAGGTCACACAAAGCATATGGGACAATCGAGCATATAAAGATGAATTTGCTCGACAGAATTGGCATAAACGAACAGCCTTCTTCGTAGGAACCGATAATGTGGAATTCGAGACACTCGTAGAAAAAAACAAAATTATTCTGCCGCCATTACACAAAAATGACTCATCCATTACTTTGTAAAAGCATTGCGAAAATATGTCAATGCACTTTGTTATTTTAAACAAGTAAGAGTGCTCTAGTCGGGAGTGCCCGTATAAAAATTCCATAAAATGCACTTCATCGCATGAAAACGATTATCTATGAAATTATATAAAATACACTTATTTTAAGTTTGTAAGTTATAATGATGTGAGTAGTAGCGATGCACGTTTAAAAACTAAAAAAGTTCTAATATGGCACATAATGAACCATGGGGGTCAAAACAAGTACACGGCTGTACTTCGAAAATCTGGGTTTCGAGTGTTCCCATTCGTATGTTAGTAAGGAATCACTCAGATTAATGAATGAATAATGGTTTGGGCACTGTCGTCTAAAGGGTCACTAAGGACCCCCCCATTTGTTCCGTAGAAATATGATTTCATTAAATTGTATATTTCTTGAATTAGTCAAAATGTATTATGAACAGAAGAAGCTTAGATTATAATGAGATCTATATTCGATAAAAACAAGTGGGGATAGATTATCTTAAGCGTGCCGAAGATTTTATACTCTTTTCGAACCTTTATGCCATTTTCACTCGGGCTACCTTAAGTTTAAAAAAAAAAGTTAGACAAAATTTAAGAAATTGAAAAAGGCTGCTGTTCTTATAAAATATTTAATGACGTATATGACCCAATCGTTTTGAAATTTTAAACATTGATGAGTTAAAGTATGTTCAAGTGTGCAAGGAAATTAAAAAGATCCGATATATGGCCAAAACCGACTCCCAGCTATATGGCAGCTTTAAGGCTGGTTTCGACTAATGTGTTGTCCCTTTGCATAATAAGACTCTGTGCAAAGTTTCAACCTGATAGCTTCAACAATGGGGGACTAGTTTGCATACATACAGAAAGACGGACATGACTAGATCAATTTGTTTTGTCATTCTAAGCATACTAGCAGTAACTTTTAGCGGTCTCCGACGCTTCCTTCTATGCATTACAAACTTCAGCACAAACTTAATATACTATTTTCTTTGTTTATTTAAATAAACATTCGTTAGTCATTTTGTGATGAAGCAGTGATTTGATGCGGTATAAGCGAGAGCAAAAACAAATAAAATTAAAGTCTTTGAATATAAAGGGGATATGTAGAATAGGTGCAGTCAGCCTTAATTCTGTTTTTTAGAAGTGAAGATCAAAATGGGGTTACTTTTAAAATATGGAAATCTAACAATTGTGGGGAAAATTTTACTTTTTTGAATGACTTTGAAGGAGTGATTTTTCCGGACCATGAGAACCATGGACCATGACTCATTAATGAAAACAGAGAATATTTCTTACAGTATGAGAACATTCATGTCATAACTTCAAAATTTGGGAAGCATTCAACGTTGTGCCCTTGGTCTTCAAATCTTAGCATAGAAGGGGTTAGTACAGCCTAGCAGAGCCTACCGTAAGTGTGTCCCAAAAAAAAGGTTTGGGTTATAAACAAATCAAACCTTACCAGCAGGTGTGCTTCTGTGTGCAGTGATTGCGCACACCTGGCTAGACTATACCTGTTTACGGGCTAGGGCCAGAAATGTTAATTTAACTGATGATATGAACCCCTTTCACATCAGAATGTGATATTGATTTCTAATAATGACCACTGATAATGACCATTAATTATGATCCTTGTCAATAATCCCAGATAATGACCTCCACCTTCATAATTTTCCCACGCTATCGGGACCCCTAACCCATTAAAAAAGCAATAAATTACCTCACCCCACGAGAACGAAATCCGACAATCTTGTGCAGTCTGGCTGCGTATGTATACGCTTGCGCCAAACGCTCTTATTGAAGCGTCGGCGAAACCATGTATCTCGATCGGTGCAGTTTTCTCAGTAAATACATATCGTGGTACCTTTATTATTTGCAGCTGCTGCCACGAGTGGTCCAAGCTCAAAGGGATCGATTCATCCAGCTTTTGAAGCCAGAGCTCTTGGAGCAGGATCTTTGCCTTAATAATCCGAGGACTTACGAGGCCAAGCGGGTCGAATAACCGCGATATCATCGAGAGAATGTTTTGTTAAAACACCTTTCGCTCGAAGACCCATGAATGAATTGTCTAACTTAAATTCGAAGACGTCTTCATTTGGCAACCACAACACGCCAAGTGTTTTAGTTGTGTCTGACTCTGAGTTCGTTATCGGCTTGGCTGTGTTTGTTGCGGAAAACTCAGGATAATTCGAAAACCATTAACCGTGTGAAGGTTCCCGACGCATGCAGCACCAGTTAGTAAATCATTGAAGTAAAAGTCGTGCCTGATAACGTCAGCAACTTTCGGGTGTGATGATTCGACAATTTCACTTAGCTTTGTGAAACACCGTATTGCCAAAAACGGGGAAGCCACGGTGCCGTTAGTTACGGTGTTTAACCTGAAGGACCTCAAAGAGTGGAATGGGTTCTTCCTCCACACAACGAACTGGAAATCTCAATCTGCTTCAGCCGTCAATACATACTTGTGCAATCTATATCGAAGCAGATTCGAATAAAGCTTCTCTTGAATGGTCGGTCCAACCATAAGATCATTTAACGCAACTGGAGACAAAGACCGACAAGATGGATCAGCCAATTGCAGGTTCTCAGGGATTTTCCAACCACTGACATTGACCGTGTGGTCAGGCTGGTACCCAGAGATAGTCTTTAAAATCCACATATCTAGTGAGAACTCGCTGCAATTGACACGCGACTTCACCATTGTATGTATCTTCTTCCTTACTTGCGTATTGCATTGTGCAATCCCAAGTAAGCTGATACTCGCCTCTTCTCTACGCAGCTGCAATCGTTGTGCTAGCTCGTCTCTTTCAAAATTTATTTGTCAACCAGAAACAAGAAAAGCTTTGGCCAAAACGAAATCGACATTTCTCGTTTTGACGTCAACGACTGCTGTAGCTAGGATCACACTATCAGAAACATTCGGATGCATAGCGTGTGAGATCGATGGTTGATCCTGCAGCAGTGTGTTATGTAAATGATTGCATACTCTACAGTTGTTTTGGAGTCATCTGATTGTCTCTAACACCTGCCACAGAACTCGAAAATGAACTTCGATTATTATTTTTGGAAACAGCCTTGCACTCGGACTTGGAGTTATCGGACACTTTTTTTCTGAATCTTCGGCACAAAAGTGCTGATAGCAACGATTTAAGGCTGTTTCGCAATCACTCACTAATGGAATGGTTGCATAATTGAGTTGATCCTCCTATTCTCGTCTGGTCGATGGGTCAACTTTGATCATAACGAGTTGAATAAGAATTGCGTTTGAAATCTTTTTGCTGTCGCCTATCGAAAGTAGCGAACCATATATGGCGGAAACAGTGTCAATTATCGATCGCAAAGCTGCAGCAGAGGGCTGCCCTATCTTTGGCAAGCTAAAGCAAGTAAGAACGTTGCAGTCTGGCGTAGCCGACAGTGTAACACTCTGATAACATTGTAAGAACAGCTGAAAGTAAATGGAACTGAACCTTTTTGCTGGTGCATGGGTGATGGCTTTAATGGTCGTGGGTTGACCGCTGAGTAAGCTTTATGTTGAAAACTTAGATTCTTATATTGTGAAATTAATAAACACTTTATGTTTTATTTGTTTGGCTCTATATTTGAATTAATTGAGCTTCTATTCAAATGTCTGGCGGGTGTGCATTCTGGGGAATATTATGTGATCTAGCATTCGCTACAAGGATACGGGGAAAACCAAGAAAAATCCCAATCAGATCACTTTCAAACATGTTAACATAACATAACATTATTCAGCATCGACGAACAACTGGATTAGTCATCTTGGAGTAATCCACTTGTCCCGTAGATCCACGAATCTTCCAGCAGGCAACGGCTTAGTGAAGATGTCAGCAAGTTGTTTATCTGTAGATATATACTCAATGCATATCACATTATTTTCAACTTGCTCTCTAGCAAAATTATATTTAATATCAATATGTTTAGCTCTTTTATGACATGAAGGGTTGTTGGCTATACTGATACTACCTTGGTTGTCTTCATATATTCTGATGGGCTTTACAAGTTTGATATTTACACTCTTAAGAAGAGATTTTAAGCATAGAGCTTCTCTTACGGCTTCAAATAGTGCCATATACTCAGATTCAGTTGATGAGGCTGCTACTGTCAATTCCATCTTTCAGGAAGAATTTATCACTTCCAACTTTCAGGAAAAATTTGTTACCACTTCCATCTTTCAGGAAGAATTTGTCACCACTTCCATTTTTCAGGAAGAATTTGTCATCACTTTTGACAGCTCTAGAATTAACCATATTGACTTCATCGACAACAACGTCCCTTGCAACAATAAATTTGTTATTCTTAGCTTCACTCTTCGCTACAAAATCTTGAAACACGCGAAATACCTCTGACTTGTATTTAATCAATTAAATTACACAGAAATGTGTAAGCTTATCTACGAAAATTACATAGTAGTTTTTGTCATTTAAGGTAACTGTTTTAATTGGACCACAAAAATTTGTAACACAAATAGAGGTCTTTTAATAAAGCTTTTATATTTAAATTGTGTGAATGGCAGTCTAGCTTGCTTTCCATTCAAACAAGCTTCACATATTTCATCTGACAACTCTAAATTACTCATTTACTTACTTATTACTTTTTATTTCTAGCAATTTACTATTGCTTTTATGACCAACCTCTCATGCCATAATCGATTATTATGTTTGTCTTTCGCATTTACAATAGGTAAATCCAACGTACCGAAGTTCTTTACAATCGTCAAACCATTTTGGATATGCAGACACCATTACTGTCAAACTCGATTGACATTCCTGCCTCTTACAGCCGCTTAACAGACATTAAGTTTCCTGTAGCCTCCTTGCAGTAAAGAACATCCTCCACTTTTATTTCATAACCATTGTGCAGCCGCACAATACCACGCTTAGTAGCGTAAATAAATTTGCCTTGCTTGCCCACAGCGATCTTCAGTGGATGCTCCAATTCCACACTGTCAGCGTATAACGACTCATCGTTAATTAGATGATCGCTTGCGCCAGAATCCAGAATAAAACCGAATTTATCCAACACTGTTTGTTTTAACTTTCTTTAACATAAATGCGATCCCGTGTTGCGATGTTGCGATTTGAGCTTGTTTATTTTCTTTATTTTTTTTTCATTTGCTATTCGCTTATACTTAAAATCCAGTTTTATGTGCCGCTCTTTACCACAGTGTCAACATTTCATATTATTTTTGGGTTTGCCCTTGAATAATTTACTAAGTTTGGTCACCCTATATTTAAAATTGTTGCTATTGTTTTGAACAAATGCTTTCATAACTTTTGAACTAGTGTCAATATTGTCGCTATGAATTTTTATCTCATGATCTAACAACCTATTTTTCACAAAAGCTAATGTCAAGCTTTCCTCCGATAATGTTTCTATTGCCGCTATAATACCACCGTATGACGAAGGCAAGGTCAGAAGCATATGCGACACTTTGTCCATTTCTTCTATTTTAGCTACTGCAGCTAACAATTCACTCAATAATTCATCAAAACGTTAAAATTACTCAATACTGACATCTCACTCGATAGCTTGAGTGATAGTAGTCGTTTGCGCACCGCTAATTGCCAGGCCAAACTCTTTCGGTCATAAACGGCGTCCAAATTCTTCAGAATCTGACCCGCCGAACTGTCGCCTTCTGTCAAATTACATTTACGCGCCGTAATGTCGCGAAATTCAGATATTCTATTACCGTACTTTTTGCACATCGCTCTGCTTTCTTCCATGTGTCGTCCACTACATCAGGTATATTCTCATCAACCTTTAACACATCTAACTCGGCTAATAGAGCTCTGATTCTAAATTTCCAAATTGAATATTTTTCACCGTCAAAAGGCTTTTTATTTCGCTTTGCCTTTTCCATCCTACTTTTAACATATAAAATAAAATAAATGAAATTTCACAAATCTTTGTGTATTAGGCATGGACTGGGTCCATAACCTGTTAAAAACTATGATTCTAATATTGTTAAATTAATAAAACCCATATATTTTATTTGTGTGGCTCTATATTTTAATTAATTGCGCTTCTTTTCAAATCGCAACACCGACACCACATCTACCCGGTTTCAAGAACAAGACAAAAGAAAACGAAACACTTCAAGTGTGACCAAACTATGTGTTTGTATAAATACTCAATATGGTATTCTTTACTGGTATTTTTGTAAGTTTCAATAGGGATATTAACAATAATATACTTTCGAGTTTTGTGTCTCTAGCTAGAAAACAACGGGAGATATGGATTTTCGCAACTTCTGGTTGCGGGAGGGGGCCAACATTTTTTTAATGATCAATGATGGTGACCAGAATTCGGCCATCCAAATTTGGTGAGGATTTCTAAAACAGTGTGAGGTATGGATTTTCACCATTTCTGGGGCAGGAGTGGGCATGGCCCTCAAATTTTTTTAAACCATCCTTAGAGGGGTGACGAGAAGTCTATCTTTCGAATTTGGTAACCTAGCTCTGAAACTGTGGAAGATATCAATTTTTACGATTTTTGGGGGCGGGAGTGGGCGTGGCCCCAAAAAATATTGGCCGATCCTTAGAGGACTTGGCCAGAAGTCTACCCTCAAAGTTTGGTGGCCCTAGCTGTTAAACTGTACAAGATACAGACTTGCGTGTTACGTGGGAGCGGCCGGGAAATCCAGGACGCAATCCTTTGGGCGGGTAGCCCCAGTCTAAATTCCAAATTTTGCGACTAGATTCTAAATTGCGGGAAATATACATATCGCATTGTGCTTTCATGAGAGAGATCTCAGCTTGAGTGTAATTGACGATTTTATTGTGCTCTGCAACTTTTATTTTTTCCTAACGCTGTTTACGCATTTAATTATCTAATATTGTCTCAATATTGTGGTGAAGTGATAACGCTTTGGTTTTTGTGCAAAGTTTTATCAGCTGTGCATCGAATGATTTTTTTATATTTTTAGTAGGCAAGCTACATAGGGTGCTTACCCTATTTCCAGGCCGGTATGATTTCAAACTTTAAAAGCCCATCTCAGTGGGGAGATGACGTTGTTGTTAGCACGGGTATGCTATAACATATTGCTATAATTTGCTAAAGTAGCCGGCCGTTCCGCGACTTGCCAAGGATCCAGAGGTCCGACGGGTGCTTGCGCTTTAGTCGCCTCTGTCTCGCCGGTCCTGCGAGCTTTCTAGCCAGGCGGTTAGTGTAGTCTAACAAACGTGCGCGATACCGGTTGGAGCTTCTACTTATGGCCTCCCACACCGTTGGTATTTGAAGGTCGTTGAGGATAGTCACATTTTTTACGTAATTTTGCCACTGAATATCGGTCATGCGGCGCAAAGACTTTGTTATGGTTGCTTGAACTCTTCTTAGGGTAGTGTCACATGCAGGCCCACAGCAAGTAATACCCCAATTTAACGTTGGCAGTATAATGGCCTTAAATAACCGCACTTTGGAAAGACCACTCCCTGGTCTGAGGAGCCAGTCCAATTCCCCAGGTTTTTTGTTCACTGTTTCACATACTTTTTTAATATGGCTGCTCCATGTGAGGCGCCTGTCCAGGGTCACTCCCAAATAAGTGATGTTATCAGTTTGCGCGATCCTCTTACCATTTAGATAAACCCGACGTGAGCGACCAGGCCGGAGTGCAAACGTGGCGTGTTTGGTTTTTTCAAGATTCGGCTCTATATTCCATCTCGAGGCCCAGCACTCGAACTTATCCAGGAATCCTTGGACACGTCTGGAGGTGGTCGTTGAGTAACTGCTAGAAGCTAGAAAAGCTGTGTCGTTAGCATATGGTGCCGTCAATGATCCGCGTGTATTGAGGATGGGAAGATCCGCCCTAACTACAGTGTATATTATTGGTCCAAGAATACTACACTGAGGTACACCAGCCCGAATAGGACGCATTCCGGACCGGGCTTCTCTGTATTCGACAGCAAATGCTCTGCCTTCCAGGAAAGAGACAAGCAATTTCCAGAGCCCTTCAGGGAGCAGCGGCATTAGCTTGTAACAAAAGCCCTCGTGCCAGACCCTATCAAAAGCCTGCCGAATGTAATGGAAAACTGCGGCATAGTATTTTTTTCTTCTCGAAGGTGCTGAGAATGTGGCTTACAACGCGATGGATTTGTTCAACCGCATTATGGCGTCCTCTGAAGCCAAATTGATGGTCTGGTAGTGCGTTGTCAAAAGCGTCAACAACCAGAAGACGGGTTAACAGGATTCTCTCAAAAACCTTTGAAAAAGTAGGCAGGAGACTTATCGGCCTGAAAGAGTCCGGATTGTGGGGATCCTTGCTTTTCTTTGGCACCATAGCAATAAGAGCGCGCTTCCATGGGACCGGCAAATGACCCAAGTCAAGTACGGCATTGAAGAGCCGACAAAGCTGTGAGACAATTACGCTGGGTAATGCCTTGGCCACTTTGCCATCAATAGAATCTATTCCTGAGAGCGTACTTCATCTTCGTTAACCGGCTGGAAAAAATGGGAGGGGCCGAAGGATAGGCCAATCCTCGAGACGGTGGTTCTTACCACTTGTCTGGTTGCGAAATCAAAAGGAGTGAAGCTTTCAGTTCATTCGCAGAAACTTCAGCAATATCGTTATCAGTACGAGCCCATGTACCTTCATTTCGCCTAAGAGGGAGTCTGCGAAGGCGCTGTCGCTTGATGCTACGTTTGCACTTCCACAACGCAAAACCATGTTCCTCGTCAGGTCGATTGCTTGTTGAATGCCCTCCTCTATCCAAAGTCGAAATCTCACGCTTAGAGGATGCCCAAGATGGCGGAGGTGCGGATGGGGTTCCAGTAGCAAGGTGAATCTTGTCAACCAGATCCTGAGCAAAAACGTCAATGTCAGCAGGAGTGGAGGGGGTTAGCAATATCTAGTGTCGAGAACCTAGTACCAAAGTCCTCTATATTCGAGCCACGGGGGAGAAGCCTAATTTTGGCGGTAAACACACACGCAAAAGTAAGCCAGTAACAGGATATGATCAAAGGATAGACCCGTACACTCTGAAATGGCGCGGTGGTTGCAGGGGATGCCTTTGTAGACCGCGAAGTCGATGGCCGTGGGGAGATAAAGGGTATTTCCCGGAAAATGAATAATATGAATTATTCAACTAATTAACGCGGCGCCAGTTCTGCATTTGTTGTTTGTGTTCCTTTTATACTCTTTTCGAAGAAAATAGTATATTAAGTTTGTCCTGAAGTTTGTAATGCATAGAAGGAAGCGTCGGAGACCCCCAAAAGTTACTGCCAGTATGCTTAGAATGACAATACAAATTGATCTAGCCATGTCCGTCTGTCTGTCTGTCTGTCTGTATGTATGCAAACTAGTCCCTCAGTTTTTGAGCTATCGCGATGCAACTTTGCACAGACACTTATTATTCCAGGGGACAGCACATTGGTCGGAGCCGGCCGGATCGGACCACTATGTCTTATAGCTGTCATATAACTTTAAGTCGGTTTTGATCATAAATCCCATGTTTTCAAAGCCATCGCGATTAAAACCTTGCACAGATACTTATTATTCAAAGAAACAGCACATTGGTCGGAGCCGACCGGATCGGACTACTAGTATATCTTATAGCTGCCATACAACTCGAAGTCGGTTTTGGCCATAAAGCCGATGTTTTCAAAGCAATTGCTTTCAATTTCCTTGTACACTTGAACATCTTTATAACTCATCAATGAATAAAATTTCAAAACGATTCAGTCATAAATAGCGAAGATAAGGGTCATTAAATATTTTGCAAAAACAGGAACATATGAGCAAACAAAGTCAAGCGCAAATAAGTTTTTGACAGTCTGCTCTTCAAGGGATTTTGTCATCGATCATTGAAACGGCTTGTGGCGTCGGGGCTTAAGTGCCGCCCAGGCAAACGGCAGGTCACAAGTTCGAGTCTCAGCGGCGACTGGTCATTGATTTTAATTTTTTTCTTATTCTTCCTTTCAAATATACAATAACTGTAATCAAATTAATTTGCTTCCAATGTCTTAGAACAAAACAAGTGAGAACGTTGCAGTCGGGCGGAGCCGACTGCGTAATACTCTGATACCATTTTAAGAACAGCTGAAAGCAAGTGAACAGAACATTTTTGCTGGTGTATGGGTGACCTGAAATCGGCCCTCCGAGTTTTTGGGGACTGGAGGGGCGTGCACGATCTTAAGAGGGGGCGACCAGAAGTCTATTTTCCAAATTTGGATATTTTAGATCTAAAACTGTGGAAGATATACATTTTCGCGATTTTTGGGGTGGGAGGGGGCGTGGCCCAAAAAATTTGTCCGATCTTTAGAGGGGGTGACAAGAAGTCTATCTTCCAATTTTGGTGACTCTAGCTCAAAAACTGTGGAAGATATAAGCTTTCGCAATTTTTGGGGGCGGGAGGGGGCATGGTCCCAAAAATTTTCGGCCGATCTTTAGAGAGGGTGAATAGTAGTCTATCTTACAAATTTGGTGACTCTAGATCTAAAACTGTGGAAGATATACATTTTCACGTTTTTTGGGGGCAGGAGGGGGCGTGGTCGAATTTTTTTTCTGTGATCTGTAGAGGACGTAACCAGTAATATATATTCCAAATATGGTGACTTTAGCTGCGGGAGATATAAGCATTTCAAATTATTTTGGGAGGGGGGGGGGCTGGTGGGCGTAATAATGGGCGTGGCCGATAAACCTAGCATTCCATTTTTTCGGGAGGTCACCAGCAATATACCTACAAAATTTGATTACTCTAGCTTCAAAATTGTGGGAGATATTCAGGTTTAATCGATTTGTGATTTGAGGTGTATCGACATGTTATCGATTTGCCAGCCTCACAGTGGGCGTAGCATAAATTTGAAACAAACTTGATCTGAAGCAGATAGCTATAATCATAACACAAAAGATTCTAGGAGTCTATCTAATATCGTTTCGGAAATACGTGCGTTCATCCAGACAGACAGACGGACAGACGGACGGCCTGACGGACATCCGACAAAACCAATATACTATGAGTACCTTCGGTATCAGAGTATAAACAATGCCTCGCGAAAAAACAAATACTCAGTATAATCGAGTTTGTCAGCGCATTTCAAAACTGCTTGGTGGCGTAAGTATTAGAGTGCTGGGATGACAAACGGGAGAGAATCCCAGCCGCGATTTATTGCTTTTTATTTTTTTTTTTAATTATTTGTGTTAAATATATATAAATATATATATATATAAATATAATAGCTAAAATTCAATAATTTAAAAGAAAAATTTAAGTTCATATGATACTACTTTTGAAATTTCAGTGGTGCAGTTGGCAGAGTGAAAATTGCCCAAAGGATCGAAAAGAGTATAGAATCTTCGGCACGCCGAAGATAATCCTTTCCCACTTGTTTTACTTCAAGTGCGTACGATTGAAAAAATATGACACCATGGAAACGCCCATTTGTATGTGCCAAATATTGAAAGCGTCGGCCCTATTAGCTCAACTAATGCCAATTTGTTATAATTGGTCTTTAAATTTTCTGCACAGTACCTGCTATTCCGGACTCTGGATCTCCTTTGCTACTTCGCTTGGCATGTCCAACGTTGATGGCAGGAAAACTGTATATTTAATTTTTGCACGACCGGCGCGAATTATTTAAATTTAAATTATTGAATGTTTTGCGTCGCGAGCTACAATATTTTAATTCTTCAGATTTCTTGCATTGAGAGTTCACTTCATATATTTATTATATATATACTTTAAAACTGTCCACCCAGGGGCGCCATGAAAATGTTTATTAGTTTATACAAATTATATTTACGAAAAAGGGTTTAGGTGGCGTTTTAAAGTAATGGCGAAATATGTGCGTGCCTTGATTTGATCTTAGGCCTACGCTACGCTATGGTAGTGAAGCGAGGTAAAATCGCTCTATGAGCGACCCACCAATATCTTTATTGTGCTCTCGCATCGCCCCAAACCTAAATTAAAGTAGACATAAAAATTAACAAACAAAATAGTCATGAATCGAAAAAAATAAAATGTGCGCTTTTGCCATGATGGACTCAAGGAATAAGGCCCATCTCATATAATCATTGCGAACGGTGGTTGTTTATCGAAACCAGTAAACTTAGCTCTAAAACTGTGTTGTTGCACCAGGGCAATAAGAAGCTTTCAATTCCATTGGTGCACGTAGTAAATCTTAAAGACTCATATGACTCATCAAAAGAATCATATGTATGGATGTTGATTGATAGGCAAGTTTGAATGGATGTAAGTTGTGGGTTCTGGGTATCTCCTAGTCGGGCACTTCCGACTAGAGCACTATTACTTGTTTTTTATTTGTTCTAAGACATTGGAATCAAATTAATTTAGTTACAATTATTTTATATTTAAAAAGAAAAATAAGAAAATATGAAAATAAATTACCAGTCGCCGCTGAGATTCGTACCCGTGACCTTTCGTTTGCCAGGGCGTCACTTACGCCACAAACCGTTTTGATGATCGATGACAAAATCCCTTGAAGAGCAGACTGTCAAAAGCCACTTGCGCTTAGGTTTGTTTGCTCATATGCACCTGTTCTTTCAAAATATTTAATGACGCATATCTTCGCTATTTATGACTCAATCGTTTTGCAATTTTACCCATTGATGAGTTATAAAGATGTTCAAGTGTACAAGGGAAAGGATTATCTTCGGCGTGCCGAAGATTTTATACTCTTTTCGAACCTTTAGGCAATTTTCACTCGCCAACTGCACTACTGAAATTTCAAAAGTAGTAAAAAATTGCGTGGCATTAATTTTTATACTCTTTTCGAAGAAAATAGTATATTAAGTTTGTCCTGAAGTTTGTAACGCATAGAAGGAAGCGTCGGAGACCCCCAAAAGTTACTGCCAGTATGCTTAGAATGACAATACAAATTGATCTAGCCATGTCCGTCTGTCTGTCTGTCTGTCTGTCTGTATGTATGCAAACTAGTCCCTCAGTTTTTGAGCTATCGCGATAAAACTTTGCACAGACACTTATTATTCCAGGGGACAGCACATTGGTCGGAGCCGGCCGGATCGGACCACTATATCTTATAGCTGCCATACAACTCGAAGTCGGTTTTGGCAATATATCCCATGTTGTTGAATCTATCGCAATACAACTTTGCACAGATACTTATTATTCAAAGAGACATCACATTGGTTTGAGCCGGCCGGATCGGACCACTATATCTTATAGCTGCTATACAACTGGCAATGAATTAAATATTCTTAGAACAACAAAAAAAATGTTACGCGACAAAACGATTTTGTACAGCTTATGAAAATTGCCTATAGGTTCGAAAAGAGTATAAAATCTTCTTTTATTTTATTTTATTCATACTACATATTGTTGTTAAGTTCGTTGTTATTATGTAAAGATTAATACGTTTAATACTTCAGTTGATTTAAAAACATTTTTACTAAGGTAATTTATAAATAATTTCGTCAAACAGCAACAGAAACAATCATAGTAAAAGAAATGGTTGAAATTCAATTTTCAAAAAAATTTTAATTGCTTTTGGATGAAATCACAAATATTTTCAATTGAAATCAAAGCATAACATTCCGAAAAAAATCGCATAGATATATTGCATCAGGTTTCGCTGAAATCGGCTCTTGAATTGTTGGCCGCGAAAACCACTTGTATATTTGTCCTGTGCAAGCCCGTTTGTGTTTTGCAAATATCTTGAAAATAAAAAATATCGTAAAATCAAGCTTAGCACCTATTATAGGTCTAATTAAGAGCTATAAGTTAAGCCAGTTGTCAGTATAAAATCCGTTTTATTTTGCCTATTCTGTCCCTTAAGTGCGTACGACGGTTCGGGAGCAATACTATGGAAACGCCCATATTTATGATGGTCGGATATGCTTCCTTATGCCTGTTCGCCCAAAACCATTATACCCTATTTTGCTAATGGATATGTTTGGAATTGACTATTGCGTTTTGTTTCTTAATAATTGCATAAGGTGAGTATGTCATTTAGGAGGTGGTCGATGTCGACGGTATTGTCTTTATTTTTATTCTCTGATACCGAAGGTACTCATAGTATATTGGTTTTGTCGGATGTCCGTTAGGCCGTCCGTCTGTCCGTCTGTCTGTCTGGATGAACGCACGTATTTCCGAAACGATATTAGATAGACTCTTGAAATCTTTTGTGTTATGATTATAGCTATCTGCTTCAGATCAAGTTTGTTCCAAATTTATGCCACGGCCACTCGGAGGCTGGCAAATCGATAACATGTCGATACATCTCAAATCACAAATCGATTAAACGTGAATATCTCCCACAATTTTGAAGCTAGAATAATCAAATTTTGTAGGTATATTGCTGGTGACCTCCCGAAAAAATTGAATGCTAGGTTTATCGGCCACGCCCATTATTACGCCCACCAGCCCCCTTCAAAATTAATTGGAAATGCTTATATCTCCTGCAGTTTTAGAGGCAAAGTCACAATATTTGGATTTGGGGACTGGAGGGGCGTGCACGATCTTAAGAGGGGGCGACCAGAAGTCTATTTTCCAAATTTGGATATTTTAGATCTAAAACTGTGGAAGATATACATTTTCGCGATTTTTGGGGTGGGAGGGGGCGTGGCCCAAAAAATTTGTCCGATCTTTAGAGGGGGTGACAAGAAGTCTATCTTCCAATTTTGGTATAATAAATATATAAAGTGAACTCTCAATGCAAGAAATCTGAAGAATTAAAATATTGTAGCTCGCGACGCAAAACATTCAATAATTTAAATTTAAATAATTCGCGCCGGTCGTGCAAAAATTAAATATACAGTTTTCCTGCTATCAACGTTGGACATGCCAAGCGAAGTAGCAAAGGAGATCCAGAGTCCGGAATAGCAGGTACTGTGCAGAAAATTTAAAGACCAATTATAACAAATTGGCATTAGTTGAGCTAATAGGGCCGACGCTTTCAATATTTGGCACATACAAATGGGCGTTTCCATGGTGTCATATTTTTTCAATCGTACGCACTTGAAGTAAAACAAGTGGGAAAGGATTATCTTCGGCGTGCCGAAGATTCTATACTCTTTTCGATCCTTTGGGCAATTTTCACTCTGCCAACTGCACCACTGAAATTTCAAAAGTAGTATCATATGAACTTAAATTTTTCTTTTAAATTATTGAATTTTAGCTATTATATTTATATATATATATATATTTATATATATTTAACACAAATAATTAAAAAAAAAAATAAAAAGCAATAAATCGCGGCTGGGATTCTCTCCCGTTTGTCATCCCAGCACTCTAATACTTACGCCACCAAGCAGTTTTGAAATGCGCTGACAAACTCGATTATACTGAGTATTTGTTTTTTCGCGAGGCATTGTTTATACTCTGATACCGAAGGTACTCATAGTATATTGGTTTTGTCGGATGTCCGTCAGGCCGTCCGTCTGTCCGTCTGTCTGTCTGGATGAACGCACGTATTTCCGAAACGATATTAGATAGACTCCTAGAATCTTTTGTGTTATGATTATAGCTATCTGCTTCAGATCAAGTTTGTTTCAAATTTATGCTACGCCCACTGTGAGGCTGGCAAATCGATAACATGTCGATACACCTCAAATCACAAATCGATTAAACCTGAATATCTCCCACAATTTTGAAGCTAGAGTAATCAAATTTTGTAGGTATATTGCTGGTGACCTCCCGAAAAAATGGAATGCTAGGTTTATCGGCCACGCCCATTATTACGCCCACCAGCCCCCCCTCCCAAAATAATTTGAAATGCTTATATCTCCCGCAGCTAAAGTCACCATATTTGGAATATATATTACTGGTTACGTCCTCTACAGATCACAGAAAAAAATTCGACCACGCCCCCTCCTGCCCCCAAAAAACGTGAAAATGTATATCTTCCACAGTTTTAGATCTAGAGTCACCAAATTTGTAAGATAGACTACTATTCACCCTCTCTAAAGATCGGCCGAAAATTTTTGGGACCATGCCCCCTCCCGCCCCCAAAAATTGCGAAAGCTTATATCTCCCACAATTTTGAAGCTAGAGTAATCAAATTTTGTAGGTATATTGCTGGTGACCTCCCGAAAAAATGGAATGCTAGGTTTATCGGCCACGCCCATTATTACGCCCACCAGCCCCCCCTCCCAAAATAATTTGAAATGCTTATAACTCCTGCAGTTTTAGAGGTAAAGTCACAATATTTGGATTATATATTACTGGTGACGTCCTCTACATATCACAGAAAAAAAACCACGCCCACTCCCGCCCCGTAATCGCGAAAATCGATAAACATGAATGCACAATTTGATAACGCGTGTATATTTCCCGCAATTTTGAAGCTAGAGTCCCCAAATTTGGAATTTAGACTGCGACTGACCAGCCCAAAAGATTGCTTCATGGATTTTCCGGCCACACCCACTAGAACGCCCCCCATAAACCCCGCCCCTACGAAACACTTAAGCCTATATCTCGCACAGTTTAAGAGCTAGGGCCACCAAACTTTGAGGGTAGACTTCTGGCCAAGTCCTCCAAAGGTTGGCCACGCCCCCTCCCGCCCCCAAAAATCGCGAAAATTTATATCTTTCACAGTTTCAGAGCTAGAGTCACCAAATTTGTAAGATAGACTTCTGGTCACCCCCTCTTAAGATCGGTATTTGGGGCCACGCCCCAACCGCCCCAAAAATCGCGAAAATTTATATCTTCCACAGTTTTTGATCTAGAGTCACCAAATTTGGAAAATAGACTTCTGGTCACCCCCTCTTAAGATCGACCACGCCCCCTTCCGTCCCTAAAAACTTGGAAGGCCGATTTCTGGTCACCCATACACCAGCAAAACTAATCTGTTCACTTGATTTCAGCTGTTCTTAAAATGGTATCAGAGTATTACGCAGTCGGCTACGCCCGACTGCAACGTTCTCACTTGTTTATACCCTGAACCAATTAAAATTGAGTAAAAAGGGTATATTGAAGTTGTGCAACAGTATGTAACAGGAACAAAGAAGCAGTTCCGACCATATAAAGTTTATATATTCTTGATCAGTATCAAAAGCCGAGTCGATCTAGCCATGTTCGTCTGTCAGTCCGTATGTCTGTCTGCCTGTCTGTCTGTCCATCTGTCTGTCTGTCCAAATGTCTGTCAGTCGTCCGTTTGCATGAACACGCAGATATCATAGACTATAACAGCTAGAGACTTCATATTTGGAATGTAAGTTTTCGTAGTGCCGAGACAGATCAAGTTTATTTCATTTTATCGATAGCTCAACCCGTTCAAAAGTTATCGATAAATTTCGATTTTTCAGTGAAGGTCTAAAACAAGTAGGGAAGAATTATCTTTGGCGTGCCGAATCATCTCCGACCATATTAAGTATATATATTTTAGATCAGTATCAACAGCTGAGTCGATCTAGCCATGTTCGTCTGTCTGTCTGTCGGTATGTCTGTCAGTCTGTCTGTTCATCTGTATGTCTGTCTATCCGTCTGTCCGTCTGAATGAACACGCAGATATCATAGACTATAAGAGCTAGAAACATATTTGGAATACAAGTTCTCGTAGTCCCGGGACAGTACAAGTTTGTTTCATTTGATCGATAATTACACTCGTTTAAAAGTAATCGATAAATTTAGATTTCAGACCAGTGTTTTTTTGCCATAACTTGAAAGTTTTAAGAGCCAGAGGCACAAATTTGGTATATATAGTCTCGAATAGCATACACAAATATTTCACTTTTTGGATACCGTACCCCCATCACCCCAAAAGTGAAAAACACTAATTTTTCAAGGTATGACCTTGAAATTTGGTTTGATGTCCCAATTTGTAGCCAATGTTATGTCCTGAAATTTTCCAAAAGATCGGGCACTAAACACAGAAGTTATTTAAGATTAAACTTTCCATAGTGTGGGGCCTTCCGAAGAAGTTAGTCAACCTAAACTGGTTGCACTGCTTGCACTATGTGTGTGTTTGTACGGATATGCATTGATTGATAAGTATGAATGGATGTAAGGATTGGGTTCAGGGTTAATAGAGGTTCTTAGAATAATTTAAAGATTGTCATCGATCCAAATTATACGATATTTGTTTCAATGGTTTCGATGGATTTCAGTATTAGACTGGTCAATATAGGCATATGCTGCTACTGTTTAAAGTTTTCTTTATAGTTTATTGAATTGCGCGTGTCTGAAAATCGGAGGTTGACAGATTGATTCATAGAGCGGGTTTTCTGTCCGTTGTTTAGAGCGTATTCATTTGCTGATTATTATTATTACTATATTATACTCTGATATCGAAGGTACTCATAGTATATTGATTTTGTCGGATGTCCGTCAGGCCGTCCGTCTGTCCGATATAAGATATAATTTCTTGTGATGTGATTGTAGCTATCTGCTGCAGATCAAGTTTGTCCCAAATTTATGCCACGCCCACTGGGAGGCTGGCAAATCGATAACTTGTCGATACACCTCAAATCACAAATCGATAAAACGTGAATATTTGCAGCAATTTTGAAGCTAGAGTCAAAAAAATTTTAATTTTGCCTTGGGCTGACCAGCCGAAAAGATAGAGTCCTGGATCTGGCCACGCCCACTAAACCGCCCTCTCCACCCCCAAAATTGGTGAAATTGTATATCTTCCACAGTTTTAGAGTTAGAGTCGCCAAAATTGGAAGATAGACTTCTGGTCACCCCCTCTAAAGATAGGATAAAAAAATTTGGGGCCACGCTCCTTTTCGCCCCAAAAATCGCGAACATTTTTATCTTCCACAGTTCTAGAGCTAGAGTCACCAAAATTGAAAGATAGACTTCTGGTCAAGCACCCCCCCACAATTTCTTGAATGGAAAACAAAATTTGTGACAGACTACCCCTCCCGCAACCAAAAGTCGCGCAATTCCCTCACTGTTTTCGAGCTAGGATCACCAAACTTGGATGGCCGAGTTCTGGTCACACACACTGTGTGACCCCCCCTGCCCTCCACCCTCCCACCATTTGAATCGGTAAAATATATGTTTGCCCCCTACCACAATCAAAATTCGCGAAAGTCCATCTCCCAATGTTTTTGAGTTTGAATCACCAAACTTGGAATCCCGAATACTAGTCCCCCCAATTGAAAAATTAAAAAAACGCATGTTTAAGATATGACCTTGCAATTTAATTTAGTCATAAATTTTATCGCCAATATGATGTCCAAGAAATTGCAATAAGATCGGACAATAAACACAGAAGTTGTTGATGATTTAACTTTATATATTGTTGGGCTCAGTAAAGAAGCATGCCAACTGTTTGATCAACGCAGCGAGCTAACTGTTTAAACTGCTTGCTCTGCATTCAGTATATGAATGCCCGTAAATATTTGATAGGCAAGTTTAAATTAATGTAAGAACTGGGTTCATGGTATCTCCTAGTCGAGCACTCCCGACTAGAGCAATCTTACTTGTTTTAAATAAACAAGAGGGGAATCGCATACTTTTTATACTCTTTTCGAAGAAATAAGTATATTAAGTTTGTGCTGAAATTTGTAACGCATAGAAGGAAGCGTCGGAGACCCCAAAAAGTTACTGCCAGTATGCGAAGAAAAACAAAACAAATTGATCTAGTCTGATCTGTCTGTCTCTTCGTCTGTAGCTATCGCGATAGATCTTTGTACAGATACTTATTATTCAAAGAAACAGCACATTGGTCGGTGCCGGCCGTATCAGACCACTATATCTTATGGGTGCTTTACAACTCTAAGTCGGTTTTGGCCATAAGTCCGATGTTTTCAAAGCAATTGCTTTAAATTTCCTTGTACATTTGATTCCCTATAATGGGTAAAATTGCAAAACGATTGAGTCATAAATAGCGGAGATATGCGTCATTAAATATTTTGAAAAACAGGTGCATATGTGCAAACAAAGTCAAGCGCAAGTAAGCCCTAGCAAACGAAAGGTCGCAAGTTCGAGTCTCAGCGGCGACAGGTCATTTATTTTCAATTTTTTCTTATTCTTCCTTTCAAATATAAAACAACTGTAATCAAATTAATTTGCTTCCAATGTCTTAGAACAAAAACAATGCCACGCGAAAAAACAAATGCTGAGTATAATCGAGATTGTCAGCTATTTTTAAAACTGCTTGGTGTAAGTAGTTGAGTGCTGCGTCGACAAACGCGAGTAGCAGGAAAACAAAACAAGTTAGCTTTGGACAGTCTGCTCTTCAAGGGATTTTGTCATCGATCATCAAAACCGCTTGTGCTTGTGCTGACAAACGAAAGCACGCGGGTACGAAACTCAGCGGTGACTGTGGGAAAGGATTATCTTCGGCGTACCGAAGATTCTATACTCTTTTCGAACCTTTAGGCAATTTCCACTCTGCCAACTAAACCACTGAAATTTCAAAAGTCGAAAAAAATCGTTTTATCGCGTGGCATTTATTTTTTTGCTCTGCGACTTGGTATCAAATGAATTTAAATATTTCTTTTAAATTATTGAATTCAAGCTATTTGATATATAATTAAATTAAATTAAAAGCAATAAGTCACGGCTATGATTTAAACCATTTTCTCCCGTTTTTCAGCGCAGCACTAATACTTACGCCACCAAGCAGTTTTCAAATGCGCTGACAAACTCAATTATACTGAGCTTTTGTTTTGCGTTGTATGTGTAATGACCAGTCGCCGCTGAGTTTCGTACCCACGAGCTTTCGTTTGATAGCGCCACGCCCATTATTACGCCCACCAGCCCCCCCTCCCAAAATAATTTGAAATGCTTATATCTCCCGCAGCTAAAGTCACCATATTTGGAATATATATTACTGGTTACGTCCTCTACAGATCACAGAAAAAATTTCGACCACGCCCCCTCCTGCCCCCAAAAAACGTGAAAATGTATATCTTCCACAGTTTTAGATCTAGAGTCACCAAATTTGTAAGATAGACTACTATTCACCCTCTCTAAAGATCGGCCGAAAATTTTTGGGACCATGCCCCCTCCCGCCCCCAAAAATTGCGAAAGCTTATATCTCCCACAATTTTGAAGCTAGAGTAATCAAATTTTGTAGGTATATTGCTGGTGACCTCCCGAAAAAATGGAATGCTAGGTTTATCGGCCACGCCCATTATTACGCCCACCAGCCCCCCCTCCCAAAATAATTTGAAATGCTTATAACTCCTGCAGTTTTAGAGGTAAAGTCACAATATTTGGATTATATATTACTGGTGACGTCCTCTACATATCACAGAAAAAAAACCACGCCCACTCCCGCCCCGTAATCGCGAAAATCGATAAACATGAATGCACAATTTGATAACGCGTGTATATTTCCCGCAATTTTGAAGCTAGAGTCCCCAAATTTGGAATTTAGACTGCGACTGACCAGCCCAAAAGATTGCTTCATGGATTTTCCGGCCACACCCACTAGAACGCCCCCCATAAACCCCGCCCCTACGAAACACTTAAGCCTATATCTCGCACAGTTTAAGAGCTAGGGCCACCAAACTTTGAGGGTAGACTTCTGGCCAAGTCCTCCAAAGGTTGGCCACGCCCCCTCCCGCCCCCAAAAATCGCGAAAATTTATATCTTTCACAGTTTCAGAGCTAGAGTCACCAAATTTGTAAGATAGACTTCTGGTCACCCCCTCTTAAGATCGGTATTTGGGGCCACGCCCCAACCGCCCCAAAAATCGCGAAAATTTATATCTTCCACAGTTTTTGATCTAGAGTCACCAAATTTGGAAAATAGACTTCTGGTCACCCCCTCTTAAGATCGACCACGCCCCCTTCCGTCCCTAAAAACTTGGAAGGCCGATTTCTGGTCACCCATACACCAGCAAAACTAATCTGTTCACTTGATTTCAGCTGTTCTTAAAATGGTATCAGAGTATTACGCAGTCGGCTACGCCCGACTGCAACGTTCTCACTTGTTTATACCCTGAACCAATTAAAATTGAGTAAAAAGGGTATATTGAAGTTGTGCAACAGTATGTAACAGGAACAAAGAAGCAGTTCCGACCATATAAAGTTTATATATTCTTGATCAGTATCAAAAGCCGAGTCGATCTAGCCATGTTCGTCTGTCAGTCCGTATGTCTGTCTGCCTGTCTGTCTGTCCATCTGTCTGTCTGTCCAAATGTCTGTCAGTCGTCCGTTTGCATGAACACGCAGATATCATAGACTATAACAGCTAGAGACTTCATATTTGGAATGTAAGTTTTCGTAGTGCCGAGACAGATCAAGTTTATTTCATTTTATCGATAGCTCAACCCGTTCAAAAGTTATCGATAAATTTCGATTTTTCAGTGAAGGTCTAAAACAAGTAGGGAAGAATTATCTTTGGCGTGCCGAATCATCTCCGACCATATTAAGTATATATATTTTAGATCAGTATCAACAGCTGAGTCGATCTAGCCATGTTCGTCTGTCTGTCTGTCGGTATGTCTGTCAGTCTGTCTGTTCATCTGTATGTCTGTCTATCCGTCTGTCCGTCTGAATGAACACGCAGATATCATAGACTATAAGAGCTAGAAACATATTTGGAATACAAGTTCTCGTAGTCCCGGGACAGTACAAGTTTGTTTCATTTGATCGATAATTACACTCGTTTAAAAGTAATCGATAAATTTAGATTTCAGACCAGTGTTTTTTTGCCATAACTTGAAAGTTTTAAGAGCCAGAGGCACAAATTTGGTATATATAGTCTCGAATAGCATACACAAATATTTCACTTTTTGGATACCGTACCCCCATCACCCCAAAAGTGAAAAACACTAATTTTTCAAGGTATGACCTTGAAATTTGGTTTGATGTCCCAATTTGTAGCCAATGTTATGTCCTGAAATTTTCCAAAAGATCGGGCACTAAACACAGAAGTTATTTAAGATTAAACTTTCCATAGTGTGGGGCCTTCCGAAGAAGTTAGTCAACCTAAACTGGTTGCACTGCTTGCACTATGTGTGTGTTTGTACGGATATGCATTGATTGATAAGTATGAATGGATGTAAGGATTGGGTTCAGGGTTAATAGAGGTTCTTAGAATAATTTAAAGATTGTCATCGATCCAAATTATACGATATTTGTTTCAATGGTTTCGATGGATTTCAGTATTAGACTGGTCAATATAGGCATATGCTGCTACTGTTTAAAGTTTTCTTTATAGTTTATTGAATTGCGCGTGTCTGAAAATCGGAGGTTGACAGATTGATTCATAGAGCGGGTTTTCTGTCCGTTGTTTAGAGCGTATTCATTTGCTGATTATTATTATTACTATATTATACTCTGATATCGAAGGTACTCATAGTATATTGATTTTGTCGGATGTCCGTCAGGCCGTCCGTCTGTCCGATATAAGATATAATTTCTTGTGATGTGATTGTAGCTATCTGCTGCAGATCAAGTTTGTCCCAAATTTATGCCACGCCCACTGGGAGGCTGGCAAATCGATAACTTGTCGATACACCTCAAATCACAAATCGATAAAACGTGAATATTTGCAGCAATTTTGAAGCTAGAGTCAAAAAAATTTTAATTTTGCCTTGGGCTGACCAGCCGAAAAGATAGAGTCCTGGATCTGGCCACGCCCACTAAACCGCCCTCTCCACCCCCAAAATTGGTGAAATTGTATATCTTCCACAGTTTTAGAGTTAGAGTCGCCAAAATTGGAAGATAGACTTCTGGTCACCCCCTCTAAAGATAGGATAAAAAAATTTGGGGCCACGCTCCTTTTCGCCCCAAAAATCGCGAACATTTTTATCTTCCACAGTTCTAGAGCTAGAGTCACCAAAATTGAAAGATAGACTTCTGGTCAAGCACCCCCCCACAATTTCTTGAATGGAAAACAAAATTTGTGACAGACTACCCCTCCCGCAACCAAAAGTCGCGCAATTCCCTCACTGTTTTCGAGCTAGGATCACCAAACTTGGATGGCCGAGTTCTGGTCACACACACTGTGTGACCCCCCCTGCCCTCCACCCTCCCACCATTTGAATCGGTAAAATATATGTTTGCCCCCTACCACAATCAAAATTCGCGAAAGTCCATCTCCCAATGTTTTTGAGTTTGAATCACCAAACTTGGAATCCCGAATACTAGTCCCCCCAATTGAAAAATTAAAAAAACGCATGTTTAAGATATGACCTTGCAATTTAATTTAGTCATAAATTTTATCGCCAATATGATGTCCAAGAAATTGCAATAAGATCGGACAATAAACACAGAAGTTGTTGATGATTTAACTTTATATATTGTTGGGCTCAGTAAAGAAGCATGCCAACTGTTTGATCAACGCAGCGAGCTAACTGTTTAAACTGCTTGCTCTGCATTCAGTATATGAATGCCCGTAAATATTTGATAGGCAAGTTTAAATTAATGTAAGAACTGGGTTCATGGTATCTCCTAGTCGAGCACTCCCGACTAGAGCAATCTTACTTGTTTTAAATAAACAAGAGGGGAATCGCATACTTTTTATACTCTTTTCGAAGAAATAAGTATATTAAGTTTGTGCTGAAATTTGTAACGCATAGAAGGAAGCGTCGGAGACCCCAAAAAGTTACTGCCAGTATGCGAAGAAAAACAAAACAAATTGATCTAGTCTGATCTGTCTGTCTCTTCGTCTGTAGCTATCGCGATAGATCTTTGTACAGATACTTATTATTCAAAGAAACAGCACATTGGTCGGTGCCGGCCGTATCAGACCACTATATCTTATGGGTGCTTTACAACTCTAAGTCGGTTTTGGCCATAAGTCCGATGTTTTCAAAGCAATTGCTTTAAATTTCCTTGTACATTTGATTCCCTATAATGGGTAAAATTGCAAAACGATTGAGTCATAAATAGCGGAGATATGCGTCATTAAATATTTTGAAAAACAGGTGCATATGTGCAAACAAAGTCAAGCGCAAGTAAGCCCTAGCAAACGAAAGGTCGCAAGTTCGAGTCTCAGCGGCGACAGGTCATTTATTTTAAATTTTTTCTTATTCTTCCTTTCAAATATAAAACAACTGTAATCAAATTAATTTGCTTCCAATGTCTTAGAACAAAAACAATGCCACGCGAAAAAACAAATGCTGAGTATAATCGAGATTGTCAGCTATTTTTAAAACTGCTTGGTGTAAGTAGTTGAGTGCTGCGTCGACAAACGCGAGTAGCAGGAAAACAAAACAAGTTAGCTTTGGACAGTCTGCTCTTCAAGGGATTTTGTCATCGATCATCAAAACCGCTTGTGCTTGTGCTGACAAACGAAAGCATGGGTACGAAACTCAGCGGTGACTGTGGGAAAGGATTATCTTCGGCGTACCGAAGATTCTATACTCTTTTCGAACCTTTAGGCAATTTTCACTCTGCCAACTGAACCACTGAAATTTCAAAAGTCGAAAAAAATCGTTTTATCGCGTGGCATTTATTTTTTTGCTCTGCGACTTGGTATCAAATGAATTTAAATATTTCTTTTAAATTATTGAATTCAAGCTATTTGATATATAATTAAATTAAATTAAAAGCAATAAGTCACGGCTATGATTTAAACCATGTTCTCCCGTTTTTCATGTATGTGTAATGTATGTGTATGTGTAATGACCAGTCGCCGCTGAGTTTCGTACCCACGAGCTTTCGTTTGATAGCGCCACTTTACCCCTTACGACACAAGCAGTTTTGATGATCTATGACAAAATCCCTGAAGAGCAGACTGTCAAAAGCTAACTTGTTTTGTTTTCCTGCAACCTGCAACTCGAGTTTGTCAGCTTACACATAGCAGTTTTAAAAATCGCTGACAAACTCGATTATACTGAGCATTTGTTTTTTCGCGTGGCATTGTTTTTGTTCTAAGACATTGGTAGCAAATGAATTTGATTACAGTTATTTTATATTTGAAAAGCAGAATAAGAAACAAGTAAGAGTGCTCTAGTCGGGAGTGCCCGACTAGGAGATACCCTGAACCCAGTCCTTACAATCATTCGTACTACTCTAAACTCACACATGCTGCAGTACAAGCAGTACAAGCAGTGCAAGCGGTTAAACAGTTAGCTTGCTCTTTCGCTGAGCCCCACACAATGGAAAGTTAAATCTTAAATAACTTCTGTGTTTATTGTCCGATCTTATTGAAATTTTTGGGGCAAACAATTGTCGATAATATGTGTTACCAAACCAAATTGCAAGGTCGTACCTTCAAAAATGGGTTTTTTTTACTTTTGGGGGGTTTGGGGGCTGGTATCCAAAAAGTGAAATATTTGTTACATGTGTATGCTATTCGAGATTATACATGTCAAATTAGGGGCCTCTAGCTCTTATAACTTGTAAGTTATATCCAAAAAACGCTGGTCTGAAATCGAAATTTATCGATAACTTTTGAACGGGACGAGCTATCGATAAATTTTAATAAACTTGATCTTTCCCGGGATTAGGAGAACTTATGTTCCAAATATGAAGTCTCTAGCTCTTGTAGTCTCTGATATCTGTGTGTTCATACAGACGGACAGACGGACAGACAGACGGACAGACAGACGGACAGACAGACGGACATGGCTAGATCGACTCGGCTGTTGATACTGATCAATAATATATATACTGTATATGGTCGGAGATGCTTCCTTATGCCTGTTACATACATTTGCACAAAACCATAATACCCTTTTTACCCATTTTTAATGGGTTCAGGGTATAAAAATGAAAATAGTTATTGGTCGCCGCTAGGAATTGAACCAGCACCTTTCGTTTGCCAGGGCGCCACTTTATCCCTTACGCCACAAGCAGTTTTGATGATCGATGATAAAATCCTTTGAAGAGCAGACTGTCGAAAGCTTTCTTGGGCTTGGGTTTGTTTGCTCATATGCACCTGTTTTTCAAAATATTTAATGACGCATATCTTCGCTATTTATGGCTTAATCGTTTTGCAATTTTACCCATTGATGAGTTATAAGGATGTTCAAGTGTACAAGGAAATTTTAAGCATTTGCTTTGAAAACATCGGATTTATGGCCAAAACCGACTTAGAGTTGTATGGCAGCTATAAGATATAGTGGTCCGATCCGGCCGGCACCGACCAATGCGCTGTCCCCTTGAATAAGAAGTGTCTGTGCAAAGTTGCATTGCGATAGCTCAAAAACTGAGGGACTAGTTTGCATACATACAGACATACAGACGGACAATCAATTTGTTTTGTTTTTCTAAGCATACTGGCAGTAACTTTAGGGGTCACAGACGCTTCCTTCTGTGCGTTGCAAATTTCAGCACAAACTTAATATACTATTTTCTTCGAAAAGAGTAAAAATATCAGTATAATCGAATTTTTCCAAACTGCTTGGTGTCTTTTGGGATATTCAATTGCTTGGTGACGCCAGTTGAATCGTTTTCAAAGCTTCTCCACAAATTAGTCCCACTATGTGTCTGTAGATAATGCCTGTCTGCCCGGCGTAATCGGTCGAATATTGACAGCATATGTATTCAATACGTCGGATAAAGCTTTCAGGTTACATCTGCCAGGTTGTCATGCAAATGGCTGAATTTGACGGATCTGAGACAATAATAATCCCAAGCAGGTATCTTCTGTTAATAGCGCCATCTTTGTTGATTTTATTTTTAATTATATCCTCGCTTGTAATTTTTTTTCAAGCTTGGCTTGTGATTGTTTTCCTGTAAAGCAGTTCCTTGCCCGAGGTACAGATCTCTGTCGGGCCAATGTCGGATCACAAGAATATTTGTGACAGCTTAGGACTGTCCCTGTTCATCCAAAATCAACACCCCCGGATGCGCAATTAGTTCGCAAAGGGTTTTTTTGTTGTTAATACTATGCATTTTAATTATCAATCCGTTAATAAAATTAGCCTTTCGTATTAATATATTAGTGGAGTGCACATTTTTACTGGCCGTGTAGAGTTACTTTATATTCCGTACTTCCCTCTCTTAGAGTGAAACGGCGCCAGCTGCAAAGGCCAGTTGTGTAGCCGAACCGCCTTTGCACGCGTTCCACGACCCCCGCTAATAGCAGACCATCCCTTGTCTATACTGCTATGTGGGCGGGGGGCGTGTCTGAGGATGGTACTCCCTCGTTTCTCCTAGAGAAAAGGTTGGTGGCGCCTCGCGTATACCGGAGCGGGATGGCGACGGTGGTATCAGCCACTCCTATCCCATTTTGTTCGCCGGGTGCATGAGTGGCGGCAGTGGTCGCTCACGTAGTCGAAAAAGTCGACGTCGTCCATCAGAGGGGCCGCCGTGGTCGCCGAAAGCCACGGTGATGGAGGTATTTCAGGTGCCACCGCCGTATGTTCTGGCATGATGCGTATGGTCCTCTCCGGATGCGCCTTTCCCTGCTTTGCCATACCAAAGTACATGGTTACATTCAAATTAGGGCTATGTATTTTTTTTCTGATGTACTGTCTATTACATTTCGTATCTGCGACCCATGTAACGGGCCGGGAAGATGATGCCATTTTTAATTTCCCGCTAACCTCGTATTGTAGAGTTTTTTTGGTTCGTCTGTAGGGTCTCCGTTCTGATGGTATGGTTTGAGTTGTAAAACATTCGCATGTCACCTCCGCTCGCCTTCTCGAACCAGATGAATGATAGTGGGCGATACGAACTGCACTACTCGAAAAGGGCCGTCGTACTTAAGTTATAGTTTCGCAGCAAATCCATCAGCTGCTTAGGAGAACAGATGCTGGCGTAGCAGCAACTGCGTCTTGAGGGATGGTCTCCACTCTCGTCGTAGTAAATTATAATGCTGACTCTGATCTTAGGAGGCCCGCTGCATGTTACTGCATGCGGTATCAAAGGTCTGCTTCGCCTTCTCTTGATCCTGGCGTTATAAAAAAGTATTTGGTAAGATGGTGAAATACTTCGGTTTGTGCTCCATATGCTTAGGAATGGATACTTTAGTGAGTCACTATACATACATACAAACACACACATGCTGCAAGCAGTCCAATAGCTTGAAAGCTTGCTTCTGCACTGAGCCCCCTTCTATGGAAAGTTACATCGTAAACAAATTATGTGTTTATTGTCTGCTCTTATTGAAAATTGTTGGGCATAATCTTGGCAATAAAATGTGTGACCAAACCGAATCGCCTATAAAAATAGGTTTTTTGATATTTTTTTGCGACGGTGGGGGGGGGGGGTATTCAAAAAGTGAACAATTTTTTACATGTGTATGCATGTGTTTTATATATGTATACCTATTTTTGTGCCTCTAGCTCTTATAACTTTTAAGCTATGGCCAAAAAACGCTGATGTGAAATCGAAATTTATCGATAACTTTTGAAATTGAAACAAACCTAATATTTCCCGGGACTACGACAGCTTATTTTCCAAATATGAAGAATATATACTCTATATGTGGTCGGAGATGCTTCCTAATACCTGTTACATACTTTTGCACAAAACCATTACACCCTTTTTAACTATTTTTAATGGGTATAAGGGTATAAAAAGAAATATTTAATAATTGTTGTCGAGGGAGAGACGATCCGCCCCGCAAGCCGTTATAGGTTTCTGAGGAGCCGAAACAACTCCGTCACTTGGTGTTTGACATTACGAGATGATCCCGTTAAAGTCGGACGAAATCGGCAGCTGCGAGGGCAGCGACCCTGACAGTTGAGCGCCTGCAGCCAGTCATCAGCACGTTGTAACAGGACAAAAACGCCGTTACATGGTGTAGGGCCCCACGCCATAGTCCCGTTGCTAGCCGGCCCGCAACTATATAAGGCCAGCAGCCGGATAGACCAGGAGAATCAAGTACCAGCAAGCAACGAGTCAACAACGTGGAAACCCAGAAACGCCCAGGAACCATCGAACAACCGAGTAAGTCCTTGCAGGAGTGGCCTGACGTATCCTTGTAAACATGAGTACTCATTAAATCTCCGCAAATACAGGAGTGACTAATGCACAGTGAAACAATACAGTAGATTACGACCCGCAAACGACGGACCTCAACAACCTCCAAGCAATACGTTCCCGAGCCTCACCAGCGTAAAGTGTCCGCCCGACTCCGCCTGACCAACCGAGATCTTCGCTAAGCCGATTCGAAGTACCGCAGGTGAGTAAGCGAGCCAACAACTGAGTACAATGCAGGAGAGCTCTAGCGTATCCTTGCGAAATTGCGGGAGAAGCCTGGTGTATCCTTGCATAGGCAGGAGTGGTTTGTATATATTTTTGCGATACAGGAGTGGTCACGGCGTACCCTTGCAAGAGCAGGAGTGGCTTCACGTATAATTGTGTTGCGGGAGTCTCAAACGTGTCCTTGCAATTACAATAGATCTTAGCATAACCCCAGCGAACTGGAGGTACTAGCGTATCCTTGTAGACAGGAGGGGCCAGTGTGATCCTTGCGAAGCAGGAGAGACCATTGGGGCATCTTTGTAATTAGCAAGAGTGGCCTGACGTATCCTTGCGTTGGTCGCTTACACAGAGCCGAATCGAGTCCTCTGCGAACTGGTGAGGCCAACGACTACCTCAGCCACCCCGAGCCGAAGCTGACGACTATCTCGCCCACCCCGAGCCGAAGCCGACGACTACCTCGGCTACACTGATCCGAAGACCGACGACGAGTCCGAAGACACGTCGCTCATCCAGCAGCGATTTAAGCATTAAATTCAAATCAACAAACACACGAATATTTACAGAGTATTTATACTCAAAATAAATACTTAAAACTACAAAATCCATGTTCTTATTTATCGCAAGTGCTTCGTATAAATTTGTTGGACAATCCCTTGGGTCGATCGAGCATAGCCCGGCGTAGCCAATAGGTCCTTTACAACTGGCGCCCAACGTGGGGCCTTGCGCTAAATAGAGTACACCCTCATACACTTAAATAAATAAAACCACGATCCAGCAGAAATCACGAAGCCAACATGGTGCACGCATGGGTGCAATGTGAAGAAATAATAGGTCCTTCAATATGGAGACGAGTTTGAGGTGGCTCTACTAGGTACGCTCGATGCGATGCGCCAACAGTTCGGAGAGTGGGAGACGGAAAACGAAACCCGAGCCCCGTACGGAACCCGACTCAGCGAAATAGCCAGAGAACACAGCCGTCCATCTCCAGCCAAGGGCGATGGCCAGACAACAAGCTACGAGGACGATGACAATGACGAGTTGGTGGTGTCCCGATTAAGCCTGCCATCAACCAGCTTAGCGGCACGTCTCGCCGACAACAAATTTATGCACGCACCACAAGAGGCATACACACCACATGGCACACCAGGTCCACCACCCCCTAGGGCCGCAGCGAGGCCAATGGAAGACTAACCCCGAGTGGCAAAACAGGTCCGCGAATGGGGATTCCGGTTCGACGGCACCTCCAAGCCGTTGGAATTTCTGGAACAGGTAGAGTGGTCGGCCGAGACTTACGGGCTGAATCTGGACCTAGTTCCCCGAGCCATGCCGGAGCTCCTAAAAGGGATGGCTCTGAAATGGTATATAGTCAACAGTCGGCATTGGTTGTCTTGGGCCTCGTACGTGATGAGCTTCCAGGAGTATTTCCTATCCCGGGATTATTTTGAAAATCTCCGAGAAGCAGTGTCGAAGAGACGACAGCGAATCGGAGAGCCGTTCAAAATATACATGGTGGAAATGCAGACATTGATGCGACCCCTCCGCCACGCGATAAATCGATTTTTTACTACTTTTGAAATTTCAGTGGTGCAGTTGGCAGAGTGAAAATTGCCTAAAAGTTCGAAAAGAGTATAGAATCTTCAGCACGCCGAAGATAATCCTTTCCCACTTGTTTATACTCTGGTTTTGTGGTTTTGTGCAAAAGTATGCAACAGGCATAAGGGAGCATCTCCGACCATATAAAGTATATATTTTCTTGATCAGTATCAACAGCCCGGTCGATCTTGGCATGTCCGTATGTCTGTATGAACACGCAGATCTCAGAGACTATAAGAGCTAGAGACCTCATATCATAAGTTCCCCATATTCCCAGTACAATTTTCTTTCATTTTATCGATTTCAAATTTATCGATCAATTTATTTGCCATACCAGTGTTTTTGGTCACAACTTGAAAGTTATGAGAGCTAAATGTACCAAATTTGGTATACATTGTCTCGAATAGCATACACATGTTCGAAATATTTCACTTTTTAGATACCGTTCCCCCATCCCCCCTAAAATGTAAAACACTAATTTTTCAAGGTATGACATTGGAATTTAATTTGATGGCCTATTTTATAGCCAATTTTATGTCTTGAATATTTCCAAAGATTGGCCACACAGAAGTTATTAAAGATTTGACTTTCGATAGTGTGGGGCCTTGTGAAGAAGTTGGCCAGCATGAACTTTTTGCAGTCTGTGTGTTTGTATGCATGTGCATTGATAGGTAAGTATTATTGAATGTAAGGACTAGGTTCAGGGTATCTCCTAGTCGGGCACTCCCGACTGAGCACTCTTACTTGCTGATAATTTATTATTGCTTCATTGGCAATTAAAAGTTGTCTTCCCAATCAAATATCATAAATTTCTGAGAATTTATGTAAATAAAATATTTGTGTTGTGTTGAAAAGTTTAGTCGGTTCTTGTTTGATGATAATTAAAGAAGATTTTGCTAATAGGATTGATGTTGTGTCTATAAGACAATTACACTTTTTACTATTAAATATTTTAATTATATATTGTTTCCCCTGGAGACTATCATTTGAAAATTTGCATTGGTATCCGAGCGTTGTTCACCACTATTATTACTATTATTATCTCTTTGTCTTTTGATAAAGGACACTTTTCGGATGGACCCCTATTTTGATTCATTGGGCTTAGTTGCTGGTTTTGTTGTAAATTTTTTTTGAACGAATTTTACATTTGTGGATTATTATTATTGTTATATTGATTATTATAATTGTTAAAATTATGAAAACTGTTATGATCAAATTGATTTGATCTTTGATTCTTAAACATTTGTTGCAGATAATGGTTATTAGTAGAAAAGTTTTAATAAAACAAGTGAGAACGTTGCAGTCGGGCGGAGCCGACTGCGTAATACTCTGATACCATTTTAAGAACAGCTGAAAGCAAGTGAACAGAACATTTTTGCTGGTGTTTGGGTGACCCGAAATCGGCCTTCCAAGTTTTTGGGGACTGGAGGGGCGTGGTCGATCTTAAGAGGGGGTGACCAGAAGTCTATTTTCCAAATTTGGTGATTTTAGCTTTAAAACTGTGGAAGATATACATTTTCGCGATTTTTGGGGGCGGGAGGGGGCGTGGCCCCAAATTTTTCCGATCTTTAGAGGGGTGACAAGAAGTCTATCTTCCAATTTTGGTGACTCTAGCTCTAAAACTGTGGAAGATATAAACTTTCGCGATTTTTGGGGGCGGGAGGAGGCGTGGCCCCAAAAAAATTTTCCGATCTTTAGAGGGCGTGACAAGAAATCTATCTTATAAATTTGGTGACTCTAGCTCTAAAACTGTGGATGATATACATTTTCGCGATTTTTGGGGGCGGGAGGGGGCGTGGATCCAAATTTTTTTGACGATCTTTGGGGGGGCTGACAATAAGTCTATCCTCCAATTTTGGTGACTCTAGCTCTAAAACCGTGGAAGATATACATTTTCGCGATTTTTGGGGGGCGGGCGGGGGCGTGGCCCCAAAATTTTTGTCCGATCTTTAGAGGACTTGGCCAGAAGTCTACCCTCAAAGTTTGGTGGCCCTAGCTCTTAAAATGTGCGAGATATAGGCTTCCGTGTTTCGTGGGGGCGGGGTGGCTGGGGGCGTTCTAGTGGGCGTGGCCGGAAAATCCAGGACGCAATCTTTTGGGCTGGTCAGCCCTAGTCTAAATTCAAATTTTGGGACTCTAGCTTCAAAATTGCGGGAAATATACACGTGTTATCGAATTGTGCATTCATGTATATCGATTTTCGCGATTACGGGGGCGGGAGTGGGCGTGGTCGAAATTTTGTTTCTGTAATCTGTAGAGGACGTCACCAGTAATATATATTCCAAATATGGTGACTTTAGCTCTAAAACTGCGGGAGATATAAGCATTTCAAATTAATTTTGGAGGGGGGCTGGTGGGCGTAATAATGGGCGTGGCCGATTAACCTAGGATCCAATTTTTTCGGGAGGTCACCAGCAATATACCTACCAAATTTGATTACTCTAGCTTCAAAATTGTGGGAGTTATTCCGTTTAATCGATTTGTGATTTGAGGTGTATCGACATGTTATCGATTTGCCAGCCTCCCAGTGGGCGTGGCATAAATTTGGAATAAACTTGATCTGAAGCAGATAGCTATAATCATAACGCAAAAGATTTCAAGAGTCTATCTAATATCGTTTCGGAAATACGCGCGTTCATCCAGACAGACAGACGGACAGACGGACGGCCTGACGGACATTCGACAAAACCAATATACTATGAGTACCTTCGGTATCAGAGTATAAAAAGTAAAACTTTTGGTTCGAGATTGAGTTCCTTTTATTATTAATATTTTCAAATTTGCGATTTAGTTCATTATACACTGTACCCATTAAAAATGGGTAACAAGTGTATTATGGAGTTGTGCAAAAGTATGTAAAAGTTCTATGATATTCTTCGTAAAGATGTTAAACTTTAGGAACTTGTCTCGATTTGTCTATCAATCGGTCTGGTATTTTTTTTGTATGCAAGCTTGAATTGTTTTATGCATAGCTTCAGTATACACTATTTTGATATTATTATTACTTTCTAAATCAGAATTAATAATGTTCGATGATTTGTAGTCGAGCTCTTCGCAAAACTTATGCAGATTGTGAGTGTAGTTGGTGTCAACAATTGGCGTATGTGGCTTGTTCGTTGATCAGCGATGCCTTTTGGGATATTCAATTGCTTGGTGACGCCAGTTGAATCGTTTTCAAAGCTTCTCCACAAATTAGTCTCACTATGTGACTGTAGATAATGCCTGTCTGCCCGGTGTTATCGGTCGAATATTGACAGCATATGTATTCAATACGTAGGATAAAGCTTTCAGGTTCCAACTGCCAGGTTGTCATGCAAATGGCTGAATTTGACGGATCTGAGACAATAATTATCCCAAGCAGGTATCTGTTGATAGCGCCATCTTTGTTGATTTTATTTTTAATTATATCCTCGCTTGTAATTTTTATTCAAGCTTGGCTTGTGATTGTTTTCCTGTAAAGCAGTTCCTTGCCCGAGGTAGAGATCTCTGTCGGGCCAATGTCGGATCACAAGAATATTTGTAGGTCGCTGTGACAGCTTAGGACTGTCCTGTTCATCCAAAATCAACACCCCCGGATGCGCAATTAGTTCGCAAATGGTTTTCTGTTCTTAATACTATGCATTTTTTAATTATCAATCCGTTAATAAACTTAGCCTTTCGTGTTAATATATTAGTGGAGTGCACATTTTTACTGGCCGGGTAGAGTTACTTTATATTCCGTACTTCCCTCTCTTAGAGTGAAACGGCGCCGGCTGCAAAGGCCAGTTGTGTAGCAGAACCGCCTTTGCACGCGTTCTACGACGCCCGCTAATAGCAGACCATCCCTTGTCTATACTTCTATGTGGGCGGGGGGCGTGTCTGCGGATGGTACTCCCTCGTTTCTCCTAGAGAAAATGTTGGTGGCGCCTAGCGTATACCGGAGCGGGATAGCGACGGCGGTATCAGCTACTCCTATCCCATTTTGTTCGCCGGGTGCATGAGTGGCGGCAGTGGTCGCTCACGTAGTCGAAAAAGTCGACGTCGTCCATCAGAGGGGCCTTCGTGGTCGCCGATAGCCACGGTGATGGAGGTATTTCAGGTGCCACCGCCGTATGTTCTGGCATGATGCGTATGCCATACCAAAGTACATGGTTACATTCAAATTAGGGCTATGTATTTTTTTTCTGATGTACTTTTTATTTATTACATTTCGTATCTGCGACCCATGAAACGGGCCGGGAAGATGCTGCCATTTTTAATTTCCCGCTAACCTCGTATTGTAGAGTTTTTTTGGTTCGTCTGTAGGGTCTCCGTTCTGATGGTATGGTTTGAGTTGTAAAACATTCACATGTCACCTCCGCTCGCCTTCTCGAACCAGATGAATGATAGTAGGCGATACGAACTGCACTACTCGATAAGGGCCCTCGTACTTTGGTGCTAGTTTCGCCGCGAATCCGTCAGCTGCTTTGGAAAGCAGATGTAGCAGGCGTAGCAGCAACTGCGTCTTGAGGGATGGTCTCCACTCTCGTCGTAGTAAATTATAATGCCGACTCTGATCTTGGGAGGCCCGCTGCATGTTACTGCATGCGGTATCAAAGGTCTGCTTCGCCTTCTCTTGCGGTGGCTCAGGGGCTCTCGCTGATCCTGGCGTTAGCTCATTATACAGTGCAGCGGAAATTCGATGCTCTCTCCCCTACACTAGGAATTCTGGAGATAACCCAGTGGAGTCCGCAGTGCTGGAGCTTAATGCCAGTTCATTTTCTGAGAGGAACTTATCCCAAAAACATTGGTGCTTCAGGATGATCACCCGTCTATTTCTTTACGAGCACAATAGGCACACTGAGCGAACTACGAGATGTCTCGATAGCACCCGGTTCGATGAGCTCCTGAATCGGATCGTTGATTATCTTCCGCATTGTAGGGGCTTTATAAAGATCCCATGATCCACTATATGGGACACACCCTTGACCCTGTTTGACAGTGCCAGTTCCTCCTCACAGATTTCTGTATTATACGATATTTGTTTCAATGGTTTCGATGGATTTCAGTATTAGACTGGTCAATATAGGCATATGCTGCTACTGTTTAAAGTTTTCTTTATAGTTTATTGAATTGCGCGTGTCTGAAAATCGGAGGTTGACAGATTGATTCATAGAGCGGGTTTTCTGTCCGTTGTTTAGAGCGTATTCATTTGCTGATTATTATTATTACTATATTATACTCTGATATCGAAGGTACTCATAGTATATTGATTTTGTCGGATGTCCGTCAGGCCGACCGTCTGTCCGATATAAGATAGACCCTTGAAATTTTTTGTGATGTGATTGTAGCTATCTGCTGCAGATCAAGTTTGTCCCAAATTTATGCCACGCCCACTGGGAGGCTGGCAAATCGATAACTTGTCGATACACCTCAAATCACAAATCGATAAAACGTGAATACTTGCCGCAATTTTGAAGCTAGTCACAAAATTTTTAATTTTGCCTTGGGCTGACCAGCCGAAAAGATAGAGTCCTGGTTCTGGCCACGCCCACTATAACGCCCCCTCCACCCCCAAAAATTGTGAAAAAATATATCTTCCACAGTTTTAGAGCTAGAGTCGCCAAAATTGGAAAATAGACTTCTGGTCACCCCTCTAAAGATCGGTAAAAAAAATTTGGGCCACGCCCCCTCCGCCCCCAAAAATCGTGAAAATTCATATCTTCCACAGTTTTAGAGCTAGAGTCATCAAAATTGGAAGAAAGACTTCTGGTCACCCCCTCTAAAGATAGGATAAAAAATTTTGGGGCCACGCTCCTTTTCGCCCCAAAAATCGCAAACATTCTTATCTTCCACAGTTCTAGAGCTAGAGTCACCAAAACTGAAAGATAGTCTTCTGGTCAAGCACCATTTCTTGTATGGAAAACAAAATTTGTGACAGACTACCCCTCCCGCAACCAAAAGTCGCGCAAATCCCCCACTGTTTTCGAGCTAGGATCACCAAACTTGGATGGCCGAATTCTGGTCACACACACTGTATAGTATAGTATATTAAGTTTGTGCTGAAATTTGTTACGCATAGAAGGAAGCGTCGGAGACCCCAAAAAGTTACTGCCAGTATGCTAAGAAAAACAAAACAAATTGATCTAGTCTGATCTGTCTGTATCTTCGTCTGTAGCTATCGTGATACAACTTTGTTCAGATACTTATTATTCAAAGAAACAGCACATTGGTCGGTGCTGGCCGTATCAGACCACTATATCTTATGGGTGCCATACAACTCTAAGTCGGTTTTGGCCATAAGTCCGATGTTTTCAAAGCAATTGCTTTAAATTTCCTTGTACATTTGATTCCCTATAATGGGTAAAATTGCAAAACGATTGAGTCATAAATAGCGGAGATATGCGTCATTAAATATTTTGAAAAACAGGTGCATATGAGCAACCAAAGTCAAGCGCAAGTAAGCCCTAGCAAACGAAAGGTCGCAAGTTCGAGTCTCAGCGGCGACTGGTCATTTATTTTCATTTTTTTCTTATTCTTCCTTTCAAACATAAAACAACTGTAATAAAATTAATTTGCTTCCAATGTCTTAGAACAAAAACAATGCCACGCGAAAAAACAAATGCTGAGCTTGTCAGCTATTTTTAAAACTGCTTGGTGTAAGTAGTTGAGTGCTGCGTCGACAACCGCGAGTAGCAGGAAAACAAAACAAGTTTGCTTTGGACAGTCTGCTCTTCAAGGGATTTTGTCATCGATCATCAAAACCGCTTGTGCTTGTGCTGACAAACTCAAATATACTGAGCTTTTGTTTTGCGTTGTATGTGTAATGACCAGTCGCCGCTGAGTTTCGTACCCACGCGCTTTCGTTTGATAGCGCCACTTTACCCCTTACGACACAAGCAGTTTTGATGATCTATGACAAAATCCCTGAAGAGCAGACTGTCAAAAGCTAACTTGTTTTGTTTTCCTGCAACCTGCAACTCGAGCTTGTCAGCTTACACCTAGCACTTTTAAAAATCGCTGACAAACTCGATTATACTGAGCATTTGTTTTTTCGCGTGGCATTGTTTTTAATCTAAGACATTGGTAGCAAATGAATTTGATTACAGATATTTTATATTTGAAAAGCAGAATAAGAAAAAATTTAAATAGCTATTGGTCGCCGCTAGGAATTGAACCAGCACCTTTCGTTTGCCAAGGCGCCACTTTATCCCTTACGCCACAAGCAGTTTTGATGATCGATGACAAAATCCTTTGAAGAGCAGACTGTCAAAAGCTTTCTTGGGCTTGGGTTTGTTTGCTCATATGCACCTGCTTTTCAAAATATTTAATGACGCATATCTTCGCTATTTATGACTCAATCGTTTTGCAATTTTACCCATTGATGAGTTATAAGGATGTTCAAGTGTACAAGGAGCATTTTAAGCATTTGCAAAGTTGCATTGCGATAGCTCAAAAACTGAGGGACTAGTTTGCATACATACAGACATACAGACGGACAATCAATTTGTTTTGTTTTTCTAAGCATACTGGCAGTAACTTTTAGGGGTCACAGACGCTTCCTTCTATGCGTTGCAATTTTCAGCACAAACTTAATATACTATTTTCTTCGAAAAGAGTACAAATATCAGTATAATCGAATTTGTCAGCGCATTTCCAAACTACTTGGTGTCTTTTGGGATATTCAATTGCTTGGTGACACCAGTTGAATCGTTTTCAAAGCTTCTCCACAAATTAGTCTCACTATGTGACTGTAGATAATGCCTGTCTGCCCGGTGTTATCGGTCGAATATTGACAGCATATGTATTCAATACGTCGGATAAAGCTTTCAGGTTCCAACTGCCAGGTTGTCATGCAAATGGCTGAATTTGACGGATCTGAGACAATAATTATCCCAAGCAGGTATCTGTTGATAGCGCCATCTTTGTTGATTTTATTTTTAATTATATCCTCGCTTGTAATTTTTGTTCAAGCTTGGCTTGTGATTGTTTTCCTGTAAAGCAGTTCCTTGCCCGAGGTAGAGATCTCTGTCGGGCCAATGTCGGATCACAAGAATATTTGTAGGTCGCTGTGACAGCTTAGGACTGTCCCTATTCATCCAAAATCAACACCCCCGGATGCGCAATTAGTTCGCAAAGGGTTTTTTTTGTTGTTAATACTATGCATTTTAATTATCAATCCGTTAATAAACTTAGCCTTTCGTATTAATATATTAGAGGAGTGCACATTTTTACTGGCCGTGTAGAGTTACTTTATATTCCGTACTTCCCTCTCTTAGAGTGAAACGGCGCCAGCTGCAAAGGCCAGTTGTGTAGCCGAACCGCTTTGCACGCATTCTACGACCCCCGCTAATAGCAGACCATCCCTTGTCTATACGGCTATGTGGGCGGGGGGCGTGTCTGAGGATGGTACTCCCTCGTTTCTCCTAGAGAAAAGGTTGGTGGCGCCTCGCGTATACCGGAGCGGGATGGCGACGGTGGTATCAGCCACTCCTATCCCATTTTGTTCGCCGGGTGCATGAGTGGCGGCAGTGGTCGCTCACGTAGTCGAAAAAGTCGACGTCGTCCATCAGAGGGGCCTCCGTGGTCGCCGAAAGCCACGGTGATGGAGGTATTTCAGGTGCCACCGCCGTATGTTCTGGCATGATGCGTATGGTCCTCTCCGGATGCGCCTTTCCCTGCTTTGCCATACCAAAGTACATGGTTACATTCAAATTAGGGCTATGTATTTTTTTTCTGATGTACTATTTATTACATTTCGTATCTGCGACCCATGTAACGGGCCGGGAAGATGATGCCATTTTTAATTTCCCGCTAACCTCGAATTGTAGATTTTTTTGGTTCGTCTGTAGGGTCTCCGTTCTGATGGTATTGAGTTGTAAAACATTCACATGTCACCTCCGCTCGCCTTCTCGAACCAAATGAATGATAGTGGGCGATTCGAACTACTAGTGCTAGTTTCGCCGGGATGGTCTCCACTCTCGTCGTAGTAAATTATAATGCCGACTCTGATCTTGGGAGTTCCGCTTCATGTTACTGCATGCGGTATCAAAGGTCTGCTTCGCCTTCTCTTGCGGTGTCTCAGGGGTTCTCGCTGATCCTGGCGTTAGCTCATTATACAGTGCAGCGGAATTCTGGAGATAACCCAGTGGAATCCGCAATGCTGGAGCTTAATGCCGGTTCATTTTCTGAGAGGAACTTATCCCAAAAACATTGGTGCTTCAGGATGATCACCCATCTATTTCTTTACGAGCACAATAGGCACACTGAGCGAACTACGAGATGTCTCGATAGCACCCGGTTCGATGAGCTCCTGAATCGGATCGTTGATTATCTTCCGCATTGTAGGGGCTTTATAAAGATCCCATGATCCACTATATGGGACACACCCTTGAGCCTGTCAGACAGTGCCAGTTCCTCCTCACAGATTTCTGAGCATAATCGTCTACAGATTGATTGACTATCCTCTCCTCCACGAAAGCTGTGCTTAACGGCCTGGTGGGAATAACTTCTCACCACCGCCTCTGACTTGGCCATGGCAGTCAACTCACCTATCGCATGAGCCGGTTGATCCACCCAATCCAGACTCGTCGTGCCGAATCCAGGCACATCCTCTACGCCTCCGTAGCCCGAATATAATCGACACTCATCCACCGTCTCTGACTGAGGTGGCTGGACCCATTTTGCCAGTTTCTCCAGTCGTAGTCATACTTTCTTCCGTTGGTTCCCATGTTGAATTGCGTCCCATCTCTCAGGACTCAGGACGCGACCAATCCCGGTCTAGGTGATGCCTCCCGGATTGCCCCTTTGGCAATATTCTTGCGTGTGAATACGCTTGCGTGTGAATATGCTTTATTTTAAGCATTTGCGTAAGTTTCGCTAATGTCGAGAAATCGTTGCGCCGGATATAACGTCGATATTCTGGCGCGGCGTTCTCATCACTCCTTTGCAGATCGTGTCGTACCCAGCGTGGTGCATGAGGGCTCTTAACTCTATCATAAAGTCAGGACGGGCGAGCTCGAATCGGATCCTAAATTCTTTCGAAATACCGTGACGGCTAGAAAAATCCCTAGAGCTCAGCCCTGAACGATACTCACGACGCATCCCTAAGCCGACTGGCCATAAGCCAGCGGGATGCTCTATCCGTTAAAAAATTGGGGAAAAGGGTATAATGTTTTGGGCAAATGTATGTAACAGGCACAGGAGAGCATCTCCGACCAGATAAAGTATATGTCCATCCCCGTATGAACACGCGGATATCAGAGACTACAAGATGTAGAGACTTCATATTTGGGATATAAGTTCTTGTAGTCCCGGGACAGATCAAGTTTATTTCATTTTTATCGATAACTATTCCCATTCAAAAGTTATCGATCAGTTTCGCTTTCAGCCTAGTGTTTTTGGCCATAGCTTGAAAGTTATAAGACCAAAGGGCACAAATTTTGATATATATAGTCTCGAATAGCAAACACATGTACAAAATATTTAACTTTTAGCATACCGTATCCCCATCCCCATTAAACTGAAAAATACTAATTTTTCATGGTATGACCCTGCTATTTGGTTTGATTGCCCATTTTATCCTACAAATTTCACAAAGATGGGACAATAAACATAGAATTTTTATGATTTACCTTCCATAGTTTGGGGCCTTTCGAAAAAGTTAGCCTGCTTAAGCTGTATGGATGTACAAATTAGGATTTTATGCAACACTAAATAGTCAAAAGCTCCCCCACAGATTCCCGACACAAATCCCATCATGAATCTATAGTCATATCTTAAGCTAAAGGTTAGAGAGAACCATATTTCTTCAAAAGTAGTCTTAAAGCAGGTGCTGCAGGATGAATGGTCCGAAATAGGTCCCGAATATTGCCGTAAATTGGTGGAATCGATGTCAAGACGCTTGGAGGATATATATGACAGCAAAATAATAACTTATGATGCATTACCTAAATTTTCGTAACATAAGTAAATATATATAAGAGCGATGAATACTTTTTTGAGATGAAAATATGCGTGTTTTTTTTTTAGTTTTTTTTGCTCTATTTTGATAACTGTAAAACGTTTTCCACTTTTGCATTGCCTTTCGTAAGCATCATTCTACGAATGCAGCAAAAAAAATATAAAAAAGTATTTGGTAAGATGGTGAAATACTTCGGTTTGTGCTCCATATGCTTAGGAATGGATACTTTAGTGAGTCACTATACATACATACAAACACACACATGCTGCAATCAGTCCAATAGCTTGATAGCTTGCTTCTGCACTGAGCCCCCTTCTATGGAAAGTTACATCGTAAACAAATTATGTGTTTATTGTCTGCTCTTATTGAAAATTGTTGGGCATAATCTTGGCAATAAAATGTGCGACCAAACCGAATCGCCTATAAAAATAGGTTTTTTGATATTTTGGGGGATGGGGGGGTCGTATTCAAAACGTGAACAATTTTTTACATGTGTATGTATGAGTTTTATATATGTATACCAATTTTTGTGCATCTCGCTCTTATAACTTTTAGGCTATGGCCCAAAAACGCTGATCTGAAATCGAAATTTATCGATAAGTTTTGAAATTGAAACAAACCTAATATTTCCCGGGACTACGACAGCTTATATTCCAAATATGAAGAATATATACTCTATATATGGTCGGAGATGCTTCCTAATGCCTGTTACATACTTTTGCACAAAACCATTACACCCTTTTTAACCATTTTTAATGGGTTTAAGGGTATAAAAAGAAATATTTAATAATTGTTGTCGAGGGAGGGACGATCCGCCCCGCAAGCCGTTATAGGTTTCTAAGGAGCCGAAACAACTCCTCACAACAGAGTCGCTGTAACGGGATCGCAAACGCCGTCACTTGGTGTTTGACATCACGAGATGATCCCATTAAAGTCGGACGAAATTGGCAGCTGCGAGGGCAGCGACATTGACAGTTGAACACCTGCAGCCAGTCAACAGCACGTTGTAACGGGACAAAAACGCCGTTGCATGGTGTGGGGCCTCACGCCATAGTCCCGTTGCTAGCCGGCCCGCAACTATATAAGGCCAGCAGCCGGATAGACCAGGAGAATCAAGTACCAGCAAGCAGCGAGTCAACAACGTGGAAACCCAGAAACGCCCAGGAACCATCGAACAACCGAGTAAGTCCTTGCACCGTCAACATACCGTCCTGTGTCGATTTGCGTGAGTACTAGCGTATCCTTGTAGGCATTACTTTGGTAATATCCTTGTGAACAGGAGTAGTCACGGCGTATCCTTGCGATTGCAGGAGTGGCCTGACGTATCCTTGTAAACCGGAGTACTCATTGAATCTCCGCAAATACAGGAGTGACTAATGCACAGTGAAACAATACAGTAGATTACGACCCGCAAACGACGGACCTCAACAACCTCCAAGCAATACGTTCCCGAGCCCCACCAGCGTCCAGCGTCGGCCCGACTCCGCCTGACCAACCGAAATCTTCGCCCAGCCGATCCAAAGTACCGCCGACCGAACCGTGCCACGCAAAACGAGTGCAGGTGAGTAAGCAAGCCAACAACTGAGTACAGTGCAGAAGTGCTCTAGCGTATCCTTGCGAAATGACGGGAGAAGCCTGGTGTAGTTTTCATAGGCAGGAGTGGTTTGTATATATCTTTGCGATACTGGAGCGGTCACGGCGTATCCTTGCAAGAGCAGGAGTGGCCTGACGTATCCTTGTGTAGCGGGAGTATCAAACGTGTCCTTGCAATTACAATAGATCTTAGCATAACCCCAGCGAACTGGAGGTACTAGCGTATCCTTGTGGACAGGAGTGGCCGGTGTGATCCTTGCATCGGCATTGGTTGTCTTGGGCCTCGTACGTGATGAGCTTCCAGGAGTATTTCCTATCCCGGGATTATTTTGAAAATCTCCGAGAAGAAGTGTCAAAGAGACGACAGCGAATCGGAGAGCCGTTCAAAATATACATTGTGGAAATGCAGACATTGATGCGACTCCTCCGACACTCCAGAGAACGAGAGATGAAGCAAATTTATAACAACAGCCTCCCCGATCTACGCGCTTTCGCTCGACCACAACAATTCGCCACCATGACGGAGCTTATGCACTTGGCCGAAGAGATTGAAGAGTTAGAGAGCGGCAGCGACTGTGCCAGGAGAACCGACCTCATCGGACCAGGCTGATGGCCATCGAGGGACCGAACACACCGTTCCCCAAGGGAGGTTGGTGACGACACGAACCTCCCCCGGACGCAGTACCACGACCAGCGCCCCGAGACCAACAAGACCCTGCGAGGACACACGTCCCGCATCCAGCCAGGGCGTGTGGAAGGTGTGGCCAGGAAGGCCACTGGGCCCAGGAATGCAGGAACGAGCAGCTCATTTACTGCTGGGTCTGCGGATCGAGTCCGAGGCCCAGAAGCAGCCCCCACCACTAGTAGGGTCCTTACGAGACGAAGGGACGCACCTGTCAGCCACGGTGCAGATCGGCGTCGGCCAATACAAGGCAACTATCGACACTGGCGCGACCAGCAGTTTTATCAACGATAGACTGGCAACGACGCTAGGAGACCACGGAAGTAGAATAAAGACTTGACGAGAGGTGCGGTTGGCAGATGGCCGGCGTTGTGGAGTCTCCGAACAACTAGATGTCGAAATCCAGCTCGGGGAGAAGCGTATAGCCTTGGCTCTTCTCATTTTGCCGGGTATAATCGACGAACTGGTGCTAGGGTGCGACTTCCTAGTCGGAATGGGCACATTGCTGGAGTGTGCTGGAATCCGACTAGACATCCCAGCCCGACACAAGCACGAAAGCACGCGGGAGGAGAAATTGTCAGTGGCAATCACCAAGCAAAACGAACGAGTCCCTTTACAAGAACACACGAGAGCACACGAAAACACGAGAGCAGAAGAACACAGGAGAGCACAACAACACACGAGAACACCAGAATACACGAGCAAACACGAACAACAACCCATCAACAGCGGCGAAGGAGAGAGGGTGCCAAACCACCCTGACGAAGAGATGGACAAGTTTCTGCAGAAAGAACTAGCAGCGTTCGAGACGATGTCCGGCACATCCCCGATCACTGAGCATCGGATTGTTATGAGTGACGACCGAGCAATTAAACAACGATACTTCCCCAAGAACCCAAAAATGCAAGAAGACATCAACAAACAGGTGGATGAGTTGCAAACAAAGGGATGCATTGAAGCATCTAACAGTCCACATAGCGCTCCCATCGTAATGGTCAAGAAGAAGACAAGCAAGTGGAGGCTATGTGTCGACTTCCAGTCAATCAAGGACGCATATCCTTTACCACGAGTACATCATATCTTGAATCAACTCCGACAGGCCCATTTCATCACCAGATTAGATCTCAAGGATGGTTACTGACAAACCGCGATGGAAAAGAGTAGCCGTCCACTGACATTCACGGTTCCAGGTTAAGGACTCTACCAATGGAAAGTGATGCTATTTGGGCTACACTCCGAGCCAGCGACCTTCCAGAGGACACTAGATCGGGTCATAGGCCCCGAAATGATGCCACACGCATTTGCGTACTTATCCGAAATTATCGTCATTGGGAAGACACGAGAGGAACACATGACAAGCCTTAAGGAAGTGTTTCGTCGACTTCGGGCAGCCAACTTGAGGATCAACATCGACAAGTGCCACCAAGTGACAGAGCGAGATATCTGTACCGACCCCGACAAAGTGGCCGCGATAGTCGAACTCAAGCCACCCACGAACCCCCAAGAATTACGACAGTATTTGGGAGTAGCATCGTGGTACCGGCGATTCGTTCCAGACTTCGCAACGACGGTACACCCACTCAACTCTTTACTGAAGAAAGGACTCAGATGGGAGTGGAGTGAGGAGCAACAGAAGACCTTCGAGGCGGTCATAGTAAAACTTACCAGGGCACCAGTACTAGCGTGCCCAGATTTCGACCGACCGTTCACCTTGCAGACAGATGCCAGCAATTATGGTCTCGGAGCCATACTCACCCAGGTCTCGGAAGAAGGAGAACGAGTGATTTCCAACGCTAGCCGAACCCTAAATGGAGCTGAGAAAAACTACTCGGCCACCGAAAAAGAGTGCCTCGCGATAGCATGGGAAATTTGGAAATTGAGACCATACCTGGTAGGGTACCACTTCACGGTCATTACCGATCACATGGCACTCAAATGGCTTAACTCCATCAAGAGTCCTTTAGGCAGGATCGCTAGATGGGCGCTGGAACTACAGCAGTATGACTTCGAGGTTATGTACCATAAGGGCAAGTTGAATTTGGTGGCAGATGCACTCTCCCGACAGCCCTTAAAAGACGAAGCCTGCGGCTGAGTAGCTGAACACCACACAGGACTCGAAGAGGGAGAAATCGACTGCAGTTGGATCAAGAAAATGATCACGAAGATTAACGCCCACCCCCAGAAGTTTACCGATTACAGAATGCAAAACGACCACCTGTACAGACACATTTCCCAACGAGCCGGCAACGAAGAGGTATCAGCTTGGAAACTATGTGTACCGAAGAAACAGCAACCCCGAGTCCTACACGAGTCTCACGATGCCGTGACCGCGGGCCACACTGGAAGCCAAAAGACCATAGCCCGAGTGGCAGCTGCAAGCCACTGGAAAAATTGTGACCCAAATACCCGAGGAACCGTGGACCACTGTGTGCGCTGACTTTGTCGGACTTTTGCCCAGGTCGAAACACGGTAATACCATGCTATTGGTGTTGTTCGACAGGTTCTCCAAGTGGACCGAACTGGTGGCATTACGCAGTGCGACGGCGGCCACCCTTCAGAGAGCTTTTCGCGAAAGAATCCTGGCCCGGTTCGGAGTCCCAAAGGTGATGATAGCCGACAATGGAGCCCTGTTTACGAGTACAGCCTTCAAACGATTTCTGGAAGAGCTGGGGGAGAACCCCACCGAGCGTGCCAACCGCACAGTCAAAACGATGGTGGCCCATTACGCTAAAGGCAATCAGAGGTGTTGGGACGAAGCACTACCGGAGTTGACACTGGCCGTAAACACCAGTGTATCAACATCGACAGGATACAGAGCAGCCATCATCACCCAAGGACGCGAACCGCGTTTGCCGAAAGCATTGTACGACGAGACGACAACCGGCACCGGACAACCCCTTCTGGACCCTACCAAAAATGCAGTCAAACTCAAATAAATCTTCGATGTGGTCAGACGCAGTCTGGAATAGGCCGCTCAAGACCAGGCCAGGCACTATAAATTACGAAGGCGACCCTGGAAGCCTTCGGTAGGAGACCAGGTGTGGGCGAAGGAGCAATACCTGTCAAATGCAGCAGAGGGATTTGCAGCGAAACTAGCACCTAGGTTCGGCCGTCCATACACCATCTTGGATTTCGTTTCCCCCGTGATCTGCAGCTACAAGGACAAACAGACAAAAGAACCCGAACAGCCCATAAAGGAGATTTGAAGCCATACGTCACAGCAGAACCAAAGCAGTATGTGCAGATAAGAAACCAAACTTCAGTCCCCAGATCACCAGTTCCAATCGAATTTTTTTTGGAATTGTAAAAAAAATAAAAAAGAATTTCAAACCTTTTTTTTGATAATAAAAAAAACTTCAAAATTTTTTTTAATAATAAAACAAATTTCAAACCATTTTTTATATATATAATATTAATTTTTTTTAGTGAACGATTGCATCACACGAGGGTAAACTAACATTTTGTGAAATAAATTTGTTTTCCCTCTTCGCGAAAAAGAGGGGGAAAAATATATATATATATATAAAGCTATACATATACATATATATAGATATATATAGAAGCTATATACACATATAGTAGCTTTATATATATATATATATATATATAAGCAGAAAATACACATCGATTAAAGGGTTAATTATAAAATTCATAGCCACCAAAAATTTCAACGCCTCAAAAAAATTTTGAGCGGCGACTCTGGTCGCCAAAAATGCAAGCATCGGGATGCACTTTGTGCACACCGGGACAAGATTCAGCAAAACATGGAAAAAACAAGTAGGCGTGCTCTAGTCGATACTGCCCGACTAGGAGATACCCTGAACCCAGTTCTGACTTCCAGTCATACTTGCCTAATAGTGTGCATACATACAAACACACACATACTGCAAGCAGTGCATGCGGTTTAAGCATTTAGCTTGCTTTTTCACTGAACCCCACTCAATGGAAAGTAAAATCTTAAAAAATTCGGTGTTTATTGTCCGATCTTTCTAAAATTTTTAGGACATAGCATTGGCTATAAAATGTGTGACCAAACCAAATTGCAAGGTCATACCTTCAAAAATGAGTTTTTTGAACTTTTGGGGGATTGGGGGGTGGTATCAAAATAATGAAATATTTGTTACATGTGTATGCTATTCGAGATTATACATGCCGGACGGACGGACGGACAGACGGACATGGCTAAATCGACTCGGCTGTTGATACTGATCAATAATATATATATACTTTATATGGTCGGAGATGCTTCCTTATGCCTGTTACATACTTTTGCACAAAATCATAATACCCTTTTTACCCATTTTTAATGGGTTCAGGGTATAAAAATACCCAAGTAATTCCCCAGAAAGGGATAAGGAAATTACGCAGGAGCAACAACATAAATACGCATACACATCAAACACAAGAATACGGCAAAACAAGTCACAAATCTACACAACAATATACACCATTTACAACCACAGAGAAATTTCACCAACGGACGGAACGAGGGCATACGTAAAACTGCAAGCAACGGGATGCACATTGTGCACAGTGGAATAAGATCCGGAAAACATGGGAGAAAAAAAATGCTTAAATAATACCCAAGAAGAGACAAGGAAATTACGCAGGGGCAACAACATAAACACGCATACACATCAAACATACGAATACGGCAAAACAAGTCACGAGTCTACATAACAATATACACTATTTTACAACAGAAGAATTTCAGCAGCGAACGGAACGGAGTCATTCCACTATCCACACCACATAACGGTACAGTGGTACGATGCTGGCAGATGCTGGCAAATGCTGGCAGCAATGCAAAATGTTATCAGCTGCACGCATGCGTTTGGGTATATAAAGGCAGGCAGCGAATTCTTAAGTTTTCAACAGCAAAACTAACACCACGCACATCAACAGCAACAACGGAAAAGCGGCTGGCCGCGTGAAACGGCTGCAAGTCCGGCTTCCGATGCGGCTGCCGTTACAGCCGCGTCGCTCGGCTAGGCGGGCTCGGCGATACCAGGACGACGATGTCCTCGAAATAATGGCATCGCCGATCCATGACGCCGACCTCGGTGAGCCGACGACGCCGCTGCAGCCGAAAACCCTGACGACGCCACTGCCGACGCTGCGACCGACGACGACGACGGTGCCGACGCAGCCGCCGCTGCCAACGACGCCGCTGCCGACACTGCAGCCGACGGCGACGACCTCGGCGACGCTGCAACCAACGACGACGACGCTGCCGACGCAGCCGCCGCTGCCAACGACACCGCTGCCGACGCTGCAGCCGACGACGCCACTGCCGACCGACACTGCAGCCGACGACGACGCTGCCGACGCTGTTGCCGACATCGCCACCCCCACCCCCGCCGACACCGTCACCATGGCCACGGGCAAAACTGCCACCGGCGCTGGCCCCGCTGTCACCGACACTGTCGCCGGCGCCGATCCTACTACCGACACGGACGGCAACGACGCCGAGACCGCCACCACTGGCACCACTATCGTCGGCACCGTTGCCGAGACCACCGCTCGGGTTGCGACGCCGACAGGCGCCCCCCGGCCTGACCATCACGACGACCAAGGCCGAGGAGACGGTCATGGGGGTGATGACCCCACCGCCGACGCCCGCCGAGCCGAAAAACCCGGAGATAATTGTCATCTCCTCCGGGTCCGAGGACGAAGTGATGACACCACCGCGGCGGGTGGTAAGCACCTTAAAGCGACCAAGGCGCAGGGCCGACCCGATGGAGCCACCGTCCACCACACCCAACACATCCCCAGCGAGACCCTTGACGCCGAGGCCACGAGCACCACACCCGAGACGACAGTGGCGCGGTGGAAGCCGGCCCCTAAAACCAGCTGGCAAGAGGTGGCAAAAACCGACTGGCCGACCGAATTGACCCGATGGATGCCCAGCCGACCCGGACGGATGTCACATATCGTTCGGCTAGCTAACTAGAAGTCTTCAAACGCTCTACTTAGAAAAAAAAACAACAAAACAAAATGAAACACGAATAAAAAACAAGTGAGAACGTTGCAGTGGGCGGAGCCGACTGCGTAATACTCTGATACCATTTTAAGAACAGCTGAAAGCAAGTGAACAGAAAATTTTTGCTGGTGTTTGGGTGACCCGAAATCGGCATTCCAAGTTTTTGGGAACGGGAGGGGCATGGTCGATCTTAAGAGGGGGTGACCAGAAGTCTATCTACCAATTTTGGTGACTCTAGCTCTAAAACTGTGGAAGATATACATTTTCGCGATTTTTGGGGGCGGGCGGGGGCGTGGCCCCAAAATTTGTTGTCCGATCTTTGGAGGACTTGGCCAGAAGTCTACCCTCAAAGTTTGGTGGCCCTAGCTCTTAAACTGTGCGAGATATAGGCTTCCATGTTTCGTGGGGGCGGGGTGGCTGGGGGGCGTTCTAGTGGGCGTGGCCGGAAAATCCAGGACGCAATCTTTTGGGCTGGTCAGCCCTAGTCTAAATTCCAAATTTGGGGACTCTAGCTTCAAAATTGCGGGAAATATACACGTGTTATCGAATTGTGCATTCATGTATATCGATTTTCGCGATTACGGGGGCGGGAGTGGGCGTATTCGAAATTTTGTTTCTGTAATCTGTAGAGGACGTAACCAGTAATATATATTCCAAATATGGTGGCTTTAGCTCTAAAACTGCGGGAGATATAAGCATTTCAAATTAATTTTGGAGTGGGGGCTGGTGGGCGTAATAATGGGCGTGGCCGATTAACCTAGGATCCAATTTTTTCGGGAGGTCACCAGCAATATACCTACCAAATTTGATTACTCTAGCTTCAAAATTGTGGGAGTTATTCACGTTTAATCGATTTGTGATTTGAGGTGTATCGACATGTTATCGATTTGCCAGCCTCTCAGTGGGCGTGGCATAAATTTGGAATAAGCTTGATCTGAAGCAGATAGCTATAATCATAACGCAAAAGATTTCAAGAGTCTATCTAATATCGTTTCGGAAATACGTGCGTTCGTCCAGACAGACAGACGGACAGACGGCCAGACGGACAGACGGACGGCCTGACGGACATTCGACAAAACCAATATACTATGAGTACCTTCGGTATCAGAGTATAAAGAGAAAAAGAACAACCAGAAATAATCAAGTTTTACGTATGTTGCATATCTTCCCAGTCAGGCTTACATCTTCTCCTGAAGAAAGAGGGGAGTGTGAGGAGCCGAAAAAATTCCTCACAGCAGAGTCGCTGCAACGGGATCACAAACGCCGTCACTTGGTGTTTCACATCACGAAATGATCCCGTTAAAGTCGGACGCAATCGGCAGCTGTGGCAGCGACCCTGACAGTTGAGTACCTGCAGCCAGCCAACAGCACGGGTACCGTTATAACGGGACAAAAACGCCATTACATGGTGTGAGGCCTCACGCCATAGTCCCGTTGCTAGCCGGCCCGCAACTATATAAGGCCAGCAGCCGGACAGACCGGGAGAATCAAGTACCAGCAAGCAACGAGTCAACAACGTGGACAACAAACACCCAGGAACCATCGAACAACCGAGTGAGTACTTACACCGTCAACATACCGTCCTGTGTCGATTTTCGTGAGTACTAGCGTATCCTTGTAGGCAGGACTTTGGTGATATCCTTGTGAACAGGAGTGGTCACGGCGTATCCTTGCGACTGCAGGAGTGGCCTGACGTATCGTTGTAAACCGGAGTACTCATTGAATCTCCGCAAACTCAGGAGTGACTAATGCACAGTGAAACGATACAGTATGTTACGACCCGCAAACGACGGACCTCGACAACCCCCAAGCAATGCGTTCCCGAGCCCCACCGCCCGACTCCGCCTGACCAACCGAGATCTTCGCCCAGCCGAGCCGAAGTACCGCCGACCGAGCCGTGCCACGCAGAACGAGTGCAGGTGAGTAGGCGAGCCAACAACTGAGTACAGTGCAGGAGTGCTCTAGCGTATCCTTGCGAAATTGCGGGAGAAGCCTGATGTATCCTTCATAGGCAGGAGTGGTTTGTATATATCCTTATGTAGCGGGAGTATCAAACGTATCCTTGCAATTACAATAGATCTTAGCATTACCCCAGCGAACTGGAGGTACTAGCGTATCCTTGTAGACAGGAGTGGCCGGTGTGATCCTTGCGAAGCAGGAGTGACCATAGGTGCATCTTTGTAATTAGCAGGAGTGGCCTGACGTATCCTTGCGTTTGTCGCTTACACAGAGCCGAATCGAGTCCTCTGCGAACTGGTGAGGGCGACGACTACCTCGGCCACCCCGAGCCGAGGCCGACGACTATCTCGCCCACCCCGAGCCGAAGCCGACGACTACCTCGGATACCACGAATATTTACAGAGTATTTATACTCAAAATAAATACTTAAAACTACAAAATCCGTGTTCTTATTTATCGCAAGTGCTTCGTAAAAATTGGTTGCACGAACCCTTGGGTCGATCGATCATAGCCCGGCGAAGCCAATAGGTTCTTTACAAGTTAGGTCGTACAATGTTGAACTTAATTAATCGCAATGAATGTTTCTGCATTCTTCGGTACTATTCACGGATACTTTTTATCACGTTGGCTCTTTTTCGGATACACAGTATTTTATATCGGTTAGTCGTGTTAGTAAAGTCGAGATTTTAATAGAGATCGTCTAGTTATACCCTGAACCCATTAAAAATGGGGAAAAAGGTATAATGAAGATGTGCAAAAGTATGTAACAGGCATAAAAAAGCAACTCCGCCCATATAAGGTATATATATATTCTTGATCAGTATCAACAGCCGAGTCGATCTAGCCATGTCCGTCTGTCTGTCTGTACGAACACGCGGATTTCAGATACTACAAGAGCTAAAGACTTTATATTTGGAATATAAACTCTCGTAGTTCCGGGACGGATGAAGTTTATTTCATTTTATCGATAACTCGTCTCGTCCAAAAGTTGTCGATAAATTTCGATTTCAGAGTTTTTGGGCTATAACATTAAAGTTATAAGAGCTAGAGGCCCCAAGTTTGGCATGTATAATCTTGAATAGCATATACATGAAACAAATATTTCATATTTTGGATACCACCCCAAAAGTTGAAAAAACGATTTTTTGAAGGTATGGCCTTGCAATTGGGTTTAATCACACATTTTATTGCCAATTGTATGCCCAACAAATTTTAATAAGATCGGACAATAAACACAGAAGTGGCATACGATTTAACTTTTCATAATGTGGGTCTCAGTAAAAAAGCTTGTTAACTACTTGATTGAAGAAGCAAGCTAACTGTTTTAAGCAAGCAGTGCATGCAGTATATGAAAGTTTGTATTTATGTGATACTTAAGCATAAATTATTGTAAGAACTGGGTTCAGGGTATCTCCTAGTCGGACACTCCCGACTAGAGCACTCTTACTTGTTTTAACCATCTTTAGAGGGGGCTACCAGAAGTCTACCCGCAAGGTTTGCTGGCCCTAGCTCTTAAACTGTGCGAGATGTAGACTTCTGTGTTTCGTGGGGGCGGGATGGCTGAGAGCGTTCAAGCGGGCGTGGCCCGAAAATCCAGGTCGTAATCTTTTGGGGTGGTCAGCCACAATCTAAACTTTAAATTTTGTGACCTAAGCTTCAAAGTTGGGGGCAATATACACATGTTATCGAATTGTGCTTTCATGTGTTTCGATTTTCGCGATTACGAGGGCGGGAGTAGGCGTGGTCTAAATTTTTCCTGTGATCTGTAGAGGACGTCACCAGTAATATATATTCCAAATATGGTGACTTTAGCTTTAATTTTGGAGGGGGGCTGGTGGGCGTACATGTGGGCGTGGCCAAAAAACCTAGGATCCAATTTTTTTGGGAGTTCAACATACCTACCAGCTTTTATGACTCTTGCCTCAAAATGGTAGGAAATATTCACGTTTTATCAATTTGTGATTTGATTTGTATCGATATGTTATCGTTTTGCCAGCCTTCCAGTGGGCGTGGCACGAAATTGAAACTTACTTGATGCGAAGCAGATAGCTACAAGTATAACACTTCAAATTTCGAGTCTCTATCTGATATAGTTTCGGAAATACGTGCATTCATCCAGACGAACAGACGGACGGCCTATTGGACATTCGACAAACCCAATTCTTAGTATATTGGGTACCTTCGGTATCAGAGTATAAAAATCATTGTTTCATAAATTAGTTAAATTAATTTTTTTTTTTTGACTAGCGCATAATTGCATGTATGTGTTTCTTACGTGTCAACTGTAAACTGACACTTTTATTTATTGGTCTTTATTGATCTGCTTATTTGCGTCGTTCTTATTTGTTTATTTGAACCGCCTTCAAAACGTGGCTTATATTGATTCTATGGATTCACATAGTGGTAAAAAAGTGCATATTTCACTATAAAGCTATCGCATAGATGGCTAAATGGAAATTTTCTATTTGGTCACAGGTATACGACCCATTTGGTTAAGTATAGCTGTTTCTGTCAAGCTGTCATATCCTCACTTATGGGAGCGATAAATTAAACATTTTCGCCATCCATTTTATAAAATTAGTTAATAAAGCTCATTGTTATGGACAACATTTTTAAATTACTGCTTTTTTTGGTAAGAAGCCTAAAATTAATAATATAAAAGCTCCATTATTTGCTCACTGATTTTAAAAAAGATCACTTATTTTCTTTGTGATCAAACTATACCTTTAAAATCCGTCGTGAATTTAAAACAAGTGGGAATAGATTATCTTCGGCGTGCCGAAGATTTTATACTCTTTTCAAACCTTTAGGCAATTTCCACTCTGCCAAATGCACCACTAAAATATCATAATCGTTTTCTGGTGTGGCATTTATTTTTTTTGTTCAAATGAATTTAAATTGTTCTTTTAAAATATTAAATTCAAGCTATTTTAGATTTTATAAAATATTTGTAAGAAAGAATAAGAAAAAAATGAAAATAACTGATCAGTCGCCGCTCGTAATCGAACTTGCGAACTTTCGTTTGTCAGCGCGTCACTTTACCCCTTACGCCACGAACCGTTTTTATGATCAATGACAAAATCGCTTGAAGAGCAGACTTTCAAAATCTTACTTGCGCTTGACTCTGTTTGCTCATATGCACCTGTTCTTTCAAAATATTTATTGACGCATATCTTCCCTGTTTATGACTCAATCGTTTTGCGTTATTGATGAGTTATAAGGATGTTCAAGTGTACAAGGAAATTGAAAGCAATTGCTTTGAAAACATCGGATTTGTGGCAGCTATAATATATAGTGGGGTCCGATCCGGTCGGCTCCGACCAATGTGCTGTTTCTTTGATTAATAAGTGTCTGTGCAAAGTTGCATTGCGATAGCTAAAAAACTGAGGGACTAGTTTGCATACATACAGACAGACAGACAGACAGACAGACGAACATGGCTAGATCAATTTGTTTTGTCATTCTAAGCATACTGGCAGTAACTTTTGGGGGTCTCCGACGCTACCTTCTATGCATTACAAACTTCAGCACAAACTTAAGATACTATTTTCTATTTTCTTCGGCGACTGGTCATTTATTATCATTTTTTCTTATGAAAGTTGCCTAAAGGTTCGAAAAGAGTATAAAATCTTCGGCACGCAAGATAATCCTTCCCCACTTGTTTTTACTCTTTTCGAAGAAAATAGTAAGTATATTCCGTTTACAACTGGAAGTCGGTTTGGACCTTACATCCGATCGCTTGCAATATCCTTGTACACTTGAACATCCTTATAACTCATCAATGTTTAAAATCGCAAAACGATTGGGTCATAAATAGCGAAGATATGTGTCATTTAATATTTTAAAAGAACAGGTGTATACGAGCAAATAAAGCCAAGCGAGATTGTCATCGAACATAAAAGCGGTGATATAAATGGTGGAGTGATGCGCTGCGCAAATGTACACGGGTACAAGTACCGCTTTTGACATATCTATACTGTTTTCGAAGAAAATAGTATATTAAGTTTGTGCTGAAGTTTGTAACGCATAGAAGGAAGCGTCTGAGAGTCCCAAAAGATACTGCCAGTTATTAGAAAAACAAAACAAATTGATCTAGCCATGTCCGTCTGTCTGTCTGTCTGTCTGTCTGTCTGTCTGTATGCAAACTAGTCCCTCAGTTTTTGAGCTATCGCGATGCAACTTTGCACAGACACTAGTTATTCAAGGGGACAGCACATTGGTCGGAGCCGGTCGGATCGGACTACTATATCTTATAGCTGCCATACAACTATAAGTCGGTTTTGGCCATAAATCCGATGTTTTCAAAGCTATCCCAATGAAACTTTGCACAGGTACTTATTATTAAAATATACATAACATCGATCAGACCCGGCCGGATCGGATGACTATATCTTATAGCTACCATACAGCTCGATGTCAGTTTTGGCCATATATCCCATGTTTTCAAAGCTATCGCGATGAAACTTTGCACAGATACTTATTATTCAAAATGTCAGCACATTGATCTGAGCCGGCCGTGTCGGACCACTATATCTTGTAGCTACCATACAACTGGAAAAAAATTTAATATTCTTAGAACAAAAAAAATAAACGCTACGCGATAAAATGAATTATTACAGCATATGAAAGTGCTGCAGTTGGCAGAATGAAAATTGTCTAAAGGCACGCCGAAGATAATCTTTTCCCACTTGTTTTTATAACTTTTTGACATATTTTTGCTAAGCACTACTATTTTATTGCACAGTCGATTTTTGGGGCAATTCTGAAAACGCATCATAAAAAGCACAAATCTCTTGTAAGCGTAACATTCTCATCTATTAAAAAAAATTTAGTTTGGTCAATTTGAAAGGCATAAAAAGTCAGAATTGAGGTTTAAATGAGTTGGACTGCGGCACTATTTCATTGCACACAACTCTATGTACTCTGAACCCAGCCTTGATATTATATATGGTTCCTTATACAGAGAGAGAATTATTGGTACAGCAAGCCTTTCTGACTTTGCTGCTATGGTGCGATGCTTACATGAGAATATTAATCTAAAGCTTTTTTTCATATGACTTGATCATTTTACGACGACATTAAACTTTTGGGTTCCTAAAAAACATCGACTTTTATATATATTTAAAAACAAAAATTAGACCAAATTTTTTAGTTCACAACAGTTGCTGTGCTGCTTTTACTCTTATGAAAATTGAATCAAAATTCAATAAAATTTATTTTATTTGCAAGTGAAACTTAAATTTTAGCGCCCTATTATTACTTAATATTGTTATATACATTGTACAATTTGTTTAAATGTCCACTAATACTATTAAAATATGTTTGGACATTGTGTTAAGGTTTTATATTATTAAATATATATAATATATATAATATATATAATATATATATAATATATATAATATATATAATATATATAATATATATAATATATATAATATATATAATATATATAATATATATAATATATATAATATATATAATATATATAATATATATAATATATATAATATATATAATATATATAATATATATAATATATTATAGGTTATGACTAATCAGCTGGCATTATTGTAAGTTTTTGAGCTTAACAATATGCTAGTGGGTAGTGGTCACCGGTAGATTTCGAGTAAATTATCCAGTGTCGTATGAAAACGAATGTCTGTTCCAAAATGTAACTGCATTATTTTTAAAAACTGTTTTCCACCACCACTAGCCCACAAAAAAAGTCTATGGGGCGTTAAATAACAGCTAGGCCGAAATGCTGAGTGCAGTTGTAGTGATGACAGTCCATTCGTAATAATAACAAAATAACAAAAAATTAGTAAGAACATGGTTGTCTTGTTCCAATTCCATGTTTTAAATCAGTTCTAGAGAGCAGTGAGTTCTCTACTTTTAATTCGGTTTTGGAATACAGATTGTTCGATTAATATTACAATCGACGCCATTTGGTAAAGGTGAAGCTGTCGTAACAAGATTGATGCAAACAACATTCGTTTTATAAGGAAAGTTTGTCAAATTCGTTTACTAATGCCGATATATCGAAACTTACACTCCGCTCGATGAAAGGAAAGCTAAGTCAAGTTTTTTATGGACATACATACATACATTATATCCGCGGATGCCCATCAACGCTTGCAAGTATGTTTGTTTATAAGTGTACATTTGTTTAAATGTGTCGGCAATTGCGTTTGAATAAGCAGTTTTATACAAATTTGTATTCAAAAAGTACATACACCATTCATTCAGAATAAGAATTGATAGCGACTGCTCAGAAAGAGATGCAACGCACCCAATATTGCGTTTCGATCAGCATTTAATAAGCTCTGTGCAGTGTTTAAATTGCAACGCAAAAATTCAAATTAATTCGTTTAGCGACATTTACGCGCATTACTTTCTTTATCAGCATCCACAAAGTTCCGGCAATTGCTTATATTGCGGTGGCACCGTTTATTTTTATTTACGCCCTGGAAAAGTAAGCCCAGAAGTCTCACTATTGCTCGCCAAGAAAATAAGCAGCAAAGATATATTATTAACGAAATCAAAAATATGGTAGACGTCGGAACCGATTATGCCGAGGAGAATTCAAACTTCGAATTTGAAACAATATCTGAAGAATCAGAAGCGTCTGAGTATTCTGATCATGATAGTGAAGAAGACGACACCTTCGAGAATGGGGCAGGTAGTTCAATCAACTATTCTCAGCCACAGACGACAAGCGATGTCACCAATATAAATACCGATTGGCTTGTTACATCAAGTAAAAAGTTTACTATGGGCTTAAAATGTGAATCGAAAACGTTACAATCGGCCAAACTAGATACAGGATGTAGTTCACAGCTGGAAACGGGCTTAACGGATCCATTTCAGATTCAGAAACACGTGAAATCGGAAACTGGGCATCCTAACTATGGGTTTGGAAAGCGATGGTCAAAATCAGAGGACATGCTACTAAAATCATTAGTTGAAAAACATGGTAAGCGATGGGATATTATTGGATCAAATTTTAAGGATAGGCTCGAGCAGCAAGTCCAACAACGTTGGGCAAAAGTACTGAATCCAGAGCTTATCAAGGGGCCTTGGACACGGGACGAAGATGAAAAAGTTATGGAACTAGTGCAACGATTTGGTCCAAAGAAGTGGACGTTGATTGCTCGATTTTTGAATGGACGGATAGGAAAGCAATGCCGCGAACGTTGGCATAATCATCTTAACCCAATTATTAAAAAAACAGCTTGGACGGAGGAAGAGGACACAATAATTTACAATGCCCACTTTAAGCTAGGAAATCAATGGGCTAAAATTGCAAAACTACTTCCGGGACGAACAGACAACGCTATAAAAAATCATTGGAATTCAACAATGCGCCGAAAATACGATGCTGAACGTAGGTCTGTTAATACGGTAACTGGTGGTGATTTAAAGAGCTCACGCACTCGTCTTATTGAATTAATCAAAACCGGTGGTATTGGTAAGCTCCCACAAGTTGTACATTGCAAATTAGCGCCATTAAATGAAAGTATTTCCAATTCGAATAAAACACAAATGATAACATTAGATTCACATCATGAGGAATCGTCTGTGAGTGATATAAAAACTAACACCGTAACTAAAGATTGGAGCAACGAACCCATCACAGCTGTTTGCTCTCTAGCTTTTGATGTACAAAGTGAGAGTGGACTGGTTACAGATATATTAAGGCCGGCACTACCACTGTTGCAATTCACTGAAGTCAAACTTAGTAGGCCTACACCCAACATACTTAAACGATCCCGCAAACACATTCCTGATGTATCGAACAGTCTTTATAGTAGTTCGGATACATTGAAATACGACATGAAGTCCAAGCTGCCAGAATCACCAGTTATAACACCTATTAAAACTCTACCCTTCTCGCCAAGCCAATTTCTTAAATCGCCGTGTCTTACAACATTTGAAGATATGAATTTGCGTGCAAGCACGCCAGTCATTAAAATTTATAACCGCGTAGGCATGGAAATTAAAAAAGAGTTGGAAACATCATCAATTGAAACACCGCATAAGAGTAAGTATCCGCCGTTGTTCAGCGTTTAAATTTTTTAATTATTTTTTTCGAAGGTATTGGCCCGCGCACTCCAACTCCATTCAAAAATGCCCTCGCTGCTATTGGTAAAAATCGAGACGGTCACTCTTACGAACCATCTAGTCCTTCTAGTTTGGTGGAAGATCTTGCTGAAATCATCAACGGGGAGCAGATGAATGACTCTGAGATTAACTTCGGCAACTGTGGTGATGACCTCGCTGATGGGTCAGAGCCTGAGTATTCAAATGGTCTTGCTAATATAGGCGTGCATTTGCCTGTACCAAAGCGTGTCAAGAAATCATTGCTTCCCAGTTGGAGCGTTAATCTTTTACAATACGAAAGAAAATCTCAACCTTTTGAAACAGAGACACCTAGCAAATTTCTTAATTCAGAACAATCAGTTACACCATTTACCCCAAGCAACATAATGAAAGATACTTTATGCAGTGAACAGGATCTGCTGTTTGATGAGGGCAAAAAAGAAAATAGGCCGTACTTTCAAAGATTACGTGGTCTGTCCAACGATCACTTGTTAGACCCAAAGTGGGCTCGAGTTGCTTGCGGCAAAACCAAAGATCAAATTTTTATGGAGGAGCAGGCATATGCATGTCTTCAGAATCTCGCGTTGATGCCACGGTCCCTAAATTTTGAGAAGCAAAACTAGTTAACCACTTAAAAGAATATAAGAGATGATTTAATAAAAGCCCTTAATATGTAGAGCATGTACAAAAATTGTAATCAATTAAAGAAAAATTCAAAATATTATTTTGTATTTATTGATCGAAATCGCACTTTCTGTTCATATTGATCAATTGATTAATTTTTTAAAACTAATAAGAAACAATTTGATTTTTGTAAGATTTAGTGCGATATTGATATTTGGACAAAATGAGCATAAAACTTCCAATGACCATTACCAATTTTCTGACCAATGACTACACCATGTAACAGACAAATTTATGCAGAACAGCCACTATACTTTTCTCATCTTACAAACAGTCCGCAATTTTAAATTAAATATGTTCAAAGGCTGTTTTTCAGGTAAACGTAAAAGCTATATTTTCGATTTTTAAAAAAGGTACCGTTAGAAAATTGTCAATGTCTCGATTTTTATACCCTGAACCCATTAAAAATGGGTAAAAAGGGTATTATGGTTTTGTGCAAAAGTATGTAACAGGCATAAGGAAGCATCTCCGACCATATAAAGTATATATATATATTCCTGATCACTATCAACAGCCGAGTCGATCCAGCCATGTCCGTCTTTATGAACACGCAGATATCAGAGACTATAAAAGCTAGAGACTTCATATTTGGAATATAAGTTCTCGCAATCCCGGGACAGTACAAGTTTATTTCATTTTATCGATAACTCGTCCTGTTCAAAAGTTATCGATAAATTTCGACTTCAGACCAGTGTTTTTTGGTCATAACTGGGAAGTTATAAGTCGAATATCATACACATATTACAAATATTTCACTTTTTTGATACCACCCCCAATCCCCCCAAAAGATGAAAAAATAATTTTTGACGTTATGACCTTGCGGTTTGGTTTGGTCACACATTTTATAGCCAATGGCCTAAAAATTTTAAAAAGATCGGACAATAAACACAGAAGTTATTAAAGATTTTACTTTCCATTACATGTATGTATACACACTGATAGATTAGTATGAATGTAAGGACTGGGTTCAGGGTATCTCCTAGTCGGCCACTCCCGACTAGAGCACTCTTGTTATGCCCTGAACCCATTAAAAATGGGTAAAAAGGGTATAATGGTCATATCCGACCATATAAAGTATATATATTCTTGATAAGTATCAATAGACGAGTCGATTTAACCATGTCCGTCCGTCTGGCAAATCGATAACATGTCGATACACTTCAAATCCTAAATCGATAGGCCGTGAAGTTTTCCCACAATTTTTAAGCTAGTCATCAAATTTGGTAGGCATGTTGCTGGTGAGCTCCCCGAAAATTTAGATCCTAGGTTTATTGGCCATGCCCACAATTACGCCCACCAGTCCCCCCTCCAAAATTAAGTTGAAATGCGTATATAACCTGCAGTTATAGAGCAAAAATTAACATATTTGGAATATATATTACTGGTGACGTCCTCTACAGATCACAGAAAATTTCGACCACGCCCACTTCCGCCCCCGTTATCGCGAAAATCGATGTACATGAAAGCACAATTCGATAACACGTATATTTGCCGCAGTTTTGAAGTTGGAGTCCCAAAATTTGGAATTTAGACTGGGGCTTACTAGCCCAAAAGATTGCGTCCTGGATTTTCCTGCCACGCCCTCTAGAACGCCTCAGGCCACCCTGCCCCCACGAAACACGGAAGCCTATTTCTCGCACAGTTTAAGAGCTAGGGCCACCAAACTTTGAGGGTAGACTTCTGCCCAAGTCCTCTAAATATCGGTCACAAAATTTCGGGGCCACGCCCCTTCCGCCCCCATCAATCCGAAAAATGTATATCTTCCACAGTCTTAGAGCTAGAGTCACCAAATTTGGAAGATAGACTTCTGGTCAACCCTCCCCTCGACACAACCCTCTCATGGATCGAAAACAAAATTTGTGAACCACAACCCCTCCCGCAACCAAACGTCGTGTAAATCCATATCTCCCACTGTTTTCGAGCTAGAATCACCATGGTCGATTTCTGGTCACACACACACAATTAAGGTCTGCAGTCTTCTAGTTACTTTTATTTATATACCCTTAACCCATTAAAAATTTGTATAGTGAAGTTGTGCAAAGCATGTAACAGGCATGAGGAAGCATCTCCGATCATATAAAGCATATATATTCTGATTAATATCAACAGCCGAGTCGATCTAGCCATGTCCTTCTGTCTGTCGCGGATATCAAAGACTACAAGAGGTAGAGGATATTTTATATAAGTTCTCGTAGTCCCGGGACAGATCAAGTTTATTTCATTTTATCGATAGCTCGTCCCGCTCAAAAGTAATCGATAAATTTAGATTTCAGACCAGCATTTTTGTAATTTTGTTTAGCCACGCATTTTATTGCCTATTTTATGCCCAACAATTTTCAATCAGATCGGACAATAAACACAAGTTGTCTACAATTTAACTTTACATAGTGTCGGGCTCAATGCAGAAGCAAGCTCATTGCTTACACCGCTTGCACTGCTCTCAGCATGTATGTTTGTATATACGTACACTGACTGGTTAGTATGAATGAATGTAAGGACGTGGTTCAGGGTATCTCCTAGTCGGGCACTCCCGCCTAGAGCACTCATACTTGTTAAGGTATGACCTCTGGCTTGGTCGAAAATTGTATTGCTAATTGTATGCCCTGTCGCGAATTTGCATTCAATGCTGACGGTAGTGTTTTCTGCATCATTGTGTTTCGATTGTAGTTAAACATAATTAGCTCATTGCGTTTAACTGTTATCGCCGCCAAAGCGGCGCCGAATCCGGTCAAAACAAAAACAAAATACCTGTAGGCGAGGTCGTTTAACTCTCGCTGCGAATGCGACCCTCGTGAAAAAATCTATTTTTGGACACCATCTCACGCGGTGTCGGTAACGGTAGCGATCAAACAAAAACAATAGTGTGACTCGCTAACGTAATTGTTCTTGCCCGCTGGGCAAGAGATAAGCCCCACACAGCGCTTGAGCGCCGCCCGACTTATTAACAGCAAACTTTTGTCTTTTTATACCCTGAACCCATTAAAAATGGGTAAAAAGGGTATTATGGTTTTGTGCAAAAGTATGTAACAGGCATAAGGAAGCATCTCCGACCATATAAAGTATATATATTATTGATCAGTATCAACAGCCGAGTCGATCTAGCCATGTCCGTCTGTATGAACACGCAGATACCAGAGACTACAAGAGCTAGAGACTTCATATTTGGAATATAAGTTCTCGTAGTCCCGGGACAGTACAAGTTTATTTCATTTTATCGATAACTCGTCCCGTTCAAAAGTTATCGATAAATTTCGATTTCAGACTAGCGTTTTTGGGACATAACTTCAAAGTTATAAAAG